>OU744363.1:22744257-23344257 GCA_916610255.1 Lasioglossum lativentre
CTACAGGTCTTTGAACAGTACAGTAACTGCAGATGAGTCTGTTCAATACCCTACAGAGTTCCTAGAGTCAATAGCTGTTCCTGGGCTTCCCGCTCATATTCTTAAAGTTAAAATTGGTGTCCCTGTAATGTTGATGAGGCACTTTAACCCCCCCCCCCCCCCCCCCAAGCTTTGTAATGGCACGAGATTGTTAATTAAGGCCCTTCACCGCCATGTCATTCATGCTATGATCCTGACAGGTAGTGGCAAGGGTGAAATTCCCCTTTCAATTTAAAAGAATTCAGTTTCTGATTAGTGTTTGTTTCGCAATGACCATTAATAAAAACTAGGGACAGACGCTGCAGATTGCCGGGATAGATCTTAAGTCGGACTGTTTCTCTCAGGGACAGCTTCACGTCACACACTGGGGTATTTGGCCCGAAAAAGTGGAAAAAATTATTGTAGCGTTATTAATAGGCCCAAAGTTATAATATTATTTGGAGACTTGAACGTACATGCTTTTAAAAAATACTGTGCCACAGCAACGCGTGGCGGGGGAAAGCTAGTTCTATATAATTAGCCAGTCGTTGAACCGTGGCCCAACTGACTATACTTTATTTTACAATATTAGAATAATTACAACAATTACAACAATGCGTTTATGTTTAAATACCGTAGCGATTGATAGCGAGGTCAAGACTGAAGATTGTGGGTTAGAGGCGGTCTTTTTATATTAATTGGGAAATGCTTAGTCTTACAGAAATGGTCGGCGGAAATTCTAAGAGTGATAAGTCAGCGCTGGGTCGTCGAATATTTGGGCTGTTGCAATCTTTCGTGCTAATTGTGAAATGCTTAGCCTTACGGAAGTGGACAGCGGAAAGTCTAAGAATGATGAGTCATCAATGCAGTCCCCACACCATCACAGACGAGGTATAAGAGTAGACCAATCACCCAATCTATTTTTCCCTTACCATTCCGTGTCACATCCTACCATATCGACCAAAACTAATATTGTGGAACTTATATCTGTCGTCTGTGCTTATATTCTACAACGGCGCTGTTACTGATGGAATTTGATATCTCATGTCGGGGATTCTATAATTGATGTATGAAACAAAAAAATGTTGTGTCCTTTTAATTCCGTTACGACTGTTACGCGAGTGCATCAAAGGAGGTGTTTCTACGTGGGAAAGCTTATATTCAGGTACATCATATACATACATATATATTTTTCTATATTAACTATATTTTTATATTCTATTTCTCGCATACAATGAAGCGTAGTGAAAATAAAACTCATTATAAAAAATGTATCTATCCATTGTGTGGATTAATAAACCGTAATAAAGCGGACAGTATTTCTTTTCATTCATTTCCAACAAGAGATAATGATCGGTGCATAACGTGGCTGATTAACTGTGGTTTAGATGATTGGGTGGAAATGGAAATGCTTGATAAAAAATTACAAAAAACACATGTGTGCAGTCAACATTTTTATAAAAATTCTTTTCACGCGTCGGGTAGACTGCGCAAAGATGCCGTACCGGAACTTTTTTATCCGTCCGATATAAATAATAATAGTGTTAGCACTGGATCAGAAGCTATGTCTGTCCAAGATACATTTCATCAATACAAAGCTGTAATGGTTTGGAACAGCAGCTAATGGCCAAATACAATTAGCCAAATACAATTAGAGCAAGGGAAGAAAAAATATAATATCTTCGCTTGCAATGGCGGGCAAAGTGTAAGGCAATAAATCGGTTGCAAAATAAGCTTTCTTCAGGCAATATTGACGATACATGTTTGAAGAAAGCAATTTCTAAAAGAATATCCGGATATTTATTAACATTTGTCATTCTTATTTTATTTAAACCAAAATCGTGGCGAATTTTTTCGAAGAAGGAGCAACATTTATGCATGACAATGCACTACACTTCTCCCGTTTTGTATTGTGACGTTCGTCACCACAGTCCGTCCTGCTCTTGCAAGCCCAGGCCGTTCCTCTGGTATATTTTCAAGGGACCCGCCCCTCATTCATACGCCACTATTTCAAATCTCATAAGAATAAAGTTTCAAGGGACCGTTTCCCTATTGATACGGTCCGTTCCAGTCTAGTGAACCTACTACGTTGCAACCCCCACCACAAGTCGAAATCATCGAGACAGCGGATCAAATCGATCATTAGTAGTCGACAGTTCGGACCGACAACACCACTCCTGCAGCTGAATTATCTCACGAAATACGATAAGAACATAGTCTGAGAACTGAATTATTTCACGAAATACGATAAAGGACATAGTCTCAGAACAGAATTATTTCACGAAATACGATAAAGGACTTAGACGCAGGAACGTCGATCCACCTCCAGTGATCCACTACCCCTTCCACTGGAACACCTTGACATGTGATTGGGACTACCCCCTTCCATCAACGTTGGACTATAAGGGAAGCAGCTGGACACCTACGAAGTCAGTTGAATTCAGGAATCAGTCGAAAGCAGTTGAAGTCAGGAGTCAGTCGAAGTCAGTCGAAGTCAGAACCACAGTCGAAGACAGAACCACAGTCGAAGTCAGTCCAAGTCACGAGTCAGTCGAAGTCACGAGTCAGCTGAAGTCTGAAGTCAGAATTTTTCGGTGCACCATCCAGTGCAACGACTGTTCGCGTTCACCTTCCTCAATCCAACCTTTTAACCATTTACCTACTTCCATCATTCTCGATGATGAAACCGAGAGCACTTTGAACTATTTCTAGTTCTGGCCTTCAAACTGAGAGGATACACCACCTCCTTCCTAATCCCCTTATACGTCGATATTGCTGCGTGCGGACCAGCAAAGAATACATTCATTTGCGTGTGCGAATGTGCGTGTATCAAGAACCTTAGTCGTGAGAGGAGTCGCCAACCACTTTTTCACCCCTGTCCTATACCTACACGTTCGAGCACGGCGGACTGGGTCCAGCCTCTCGAGCTCCCCCACTACCACATTCTTGGCGGACTAGGTCCAGCCGTTTGTGCGTCCTTCAATTTTTCCTCGAAATAGGCGGACTGGGTCTAGCCGTTCGAGTTCCCTCACCTACCACAATCTTGGCGGACAAGGTCCAGCCGATTGTGAAGTCTCCAATTTTCCTCGAACTAGGCGGACTGGGTCCAGCCGTTCGATCTACCGTACCCACCACAATCTTGGCGGACTTGGTCCAGCCGATTGCGTGTGTGTACTCCAATTCACGGCCAGGCGGACTAGGTCCAGCCGACCGGGGATCCCATCCCGACATTCTCTCTCTGACGACGGAACGACGTAACTCGCCCTACGTCGCAACGAACCGTGGACATCAAAAGAAATTCGCACGCGTAAAAACGTAACGTCTTCGCGGACTCCGCGTGAGACGTAACAGTATCATAAAATGAGTGATATTTTTGGTTTCCATTTGCCAAGTCCAGCCACAATTATTCGATGGTTCGGGAAAATTGACATTTGGCCAGGCATTTGCCAAAATTTATTTAAAGCGTTACAATTACAATCTGCGCACAGGGAAATTGCAGATAGTAATTGCATTCTTGTATTTGATGAAATGGCCATCAAAAAGTGTCTCGATTTCCACCCAAAATCATCTTCAGGTCATTGAAGGTTTCGAAGATTTAGGATTTTTGGGTAGAAATGTAGCTGTGGGTACACAGGTTCTTGGAAACAACCATTGGCTTTCTTTGTATCAAATACTAGTATTAAGAAACATGATTTATCAATTATTCTAGATGAAATATTAAATGCATTGCATGAGACAGGTTTGAAAGTCAGATCAGTTGTTTCCGATCAGGGAAGTAGTTATCAAAGTGTAGCAGATGAACGTGTTTCTGTTGAAAAGCCATTTTTTATAAGAAATGGTGAAAAAATTTATTACATTTTTGATTATCTACATTTATTTAAGAGTATTAGAAATAATTTATTAAATTATGATTTTTCTATTAGTGATTCTATAGTTTCGTGGCGCGATGTAGTACTTTTCTAGAATTTAGAGAAAGATAAAAGTACGCGAGCAGCTTACAAATTATCCCATAAACACGTTTTTCCAAATTCTTTTGATAAAATGAAGTGTAAGCTTGCTCTTCAAGTTTTTAGCAAAAGAGTGTCAGCTGCTATGTTTACCGCGTCACTAACTAGTAGCATTAATACAAGTACTATACAACACACAGCTAGTTTCTTTGAAACGCTTAATGATTTGTTTGACAATTTAAATAGTCGATCTGCCACTGATCCAAATCCCATGAAGCGTGCTATTTCGCGTAATAATAACATTGAACAGCATTTAATTGCTCATGTTACTAACATGAGCAATTGGTTTGTACTTCCGTCTAACGGTCGTAAAACACCTCCATGTTTTTTGGGATTACGGCAATCTATAAATGCCACCTTGCAGTTGTGGAACGATTTAAAAGAAGAAGGTACTATGTTTGTATAGAAAATTTTTTTCCGTTCTCCGAATGCACGGTGGCACTTATAATCACAATCCTTCGGTAAAAGCGGCGCGTCTTGCAATTCGAAAAAATATATTATTAAATATTAATCGTAGTATACATAGTGGTAACTGCATTCCTGATGACGATGCACCGTTAATGCCGAGAGATACGATAGCACAATGTGAATCAGTCACGTTGGAATCAGATGCTTCATTGTCTGCTATCCAAGAGAACACAAATGATGATAGTTTTGATGACAATATTGAAATCGATAATATTGAGGAACTTTCAACATCGGTGTGCTCGCTAGAATCGTGTGCGCTTGAATACTTTGCAGGGTATATTGCTAAGAGCGGGGCATGGCTCCTCTCGGGACGGGCCGGCTGATTTGAAGCCGGCCCGCCCCGTTTAGACCACCGGGTCGATCGGGGCGCGTGGGGGGTAGGGTGGGGAGGGTCGGGGCGTGCCGGATCACGCCTCCGACGACCCTTCCTTACCGGTGACGGCGTCTTCTTGCCCTAGCCTGAGGCGGGTGCCTTCGGGTCACCCGGACCGGGCGGGGCACGAAGACGCCGGGGGGCCGTGGGTGGACCGAGCGGGGGCTAGGGAAGCCCGGTCGACGGCCCTAGGGATTGGGATGGGGACACCGGGCGGGTCCCTCCGCCCGGGGTCTTATAGAGTAGGTAGTGGGGGAGACTAACCCCTCCCCCCGGGATCTCATGATAGCTGGGAAGTGTCCTGTTGAGTACTCGCGTGATCCAGGCACTTCCCATTTAGCTTAGGTGGGTGTGGGGTTTTAGTGGGTAGCCACTGGGGATGGGCGCGCCTTCGGCGTCCCTATAACCTCGGTTCACAATAAAAAAAAAAAAAAAAAAAAAAAAAAAAGGGTATATTGCTAAAAAATTTATTGACAAATCGGGATGCCGTAGGTGTTAAGACATGTTTTTAGAAAATAATGCAACGTTCACGCGAAATGACCAACTACTGGTATCCTTTAGAGCAGTGATGAGCAAGCCGCGGCCCGCGGGCCGCATTTGGCCCGCTAGCAAACTGCCTGCGGCCCGCCTGAATATGGCGCGGCTCGACGCCGTGATTTTCAATTGCTACTTCCCGGCTATTTTTTCTAGTTTTCTACAGTCACTTTTTAACTGCAACAGAAAGCGCATTCGTGTGTAACAAACGTATAACCTCGTAATTTGCCATGAGATCGCCTGTTAGAAAACGCAAAATTGAAAATGAACATCGGCAGTTCATTGATAGTTGGACATATGATTAGTTTTTTTCTTGTGTAAAGGAAAATGCTGTTTGTTTATTATGCAGCGAAAAAATATCTGTGTTAAAAAAATATAATATTAAGAGACATTATGACAGTGACATTCATTAAAATTTAATAATTTGCAAGGACAATTACAAAAGGACATGGCGCATCAATTAAAATCAAATTTAAATTTAAAACCACCAAATTTACTTAAAAGTACTGCATCCACCGTAGAGACGACAGATCGTGCAAGTTACCTTGTTAGCCAAATTTTGGCGAAAAAGATGAAACCCTTTTATGATGGAGAAATAGTGAAAGAATGTTTATTGGCGATAGCAGATGCCGCCTTTCCCAATCAAAAGGATATAATTTCCAAAATTAGTTTGTCGCGATTTACAGTCGCAAGGAGAATTCACAAACTTTCAAAAAATATTGAGGAAAGTTTGGAGGAACATATTTCCAAGTTAGAATGGATTTCTCTAGCTGTGGATGAAAGTTGTGACATTAACGATACCGCACAACTTCCGTATTTTTAAGAGGATCTGATTCTAGTTTCAATATAATGGAAGAATTTGCATATTTAATTCCTATTTTAGGAACTACTACCGGAGACGATATGTACAGAGAATTAAAAACTGTTCTGAATGTATTAAACATCCCAATGGAAAAAATTGTTGGAATAAGTACAGATGGAGCTCGAGCTATGTCCAGTATGAATGTTGGTTTGTCGGGATTGTTATCGAAAGATATTAAAACGTTAACAGGACGTGAAATACTTATTTCACACTGCATTTTACATCAAGAAAATTTGGGTGCAAAAGTTCTAAAAATGTCGAATGTTATTCCAACTATTATTAAAATTATAAATTTTATTAGATCTCGTGGACTAAACCATCGTGAGTTTAAAGAATTTTTGAAGGATATGGATTCCATCGGAATCCGGCCGTTATTCGCCGCCGAAAGCGCCTTGTAACAACGAAGTAAAATCTTGTAAACGGTCGAGTTCAACGCGACCGAGAAAAATAGCGCAAGCAACCGAAAACCCGTCGCGAAATTATCGTAAACGCGCCGGCTTGTAAAATACCGCTGCCGGCTCTCACCGGCAGCCCTGTCGTGTCCATCGGACGAATAAATTGTTCAAGCCGATTCTCTCGTTGATTATTTCCGTTGAGAAACCTTTCCGCCGCGGGAAATGTTCCGTATTTCGCCCACGTAGAATCCTGAGGCCATCCTAGAGCATTCGGAGCATTCGTTCGCGCTTCGCGCTAAAATCGCGCTATTCGCGTGACACCTTCGAGTGTCTGGCGCCCGAAAACTGATAGTAACATCGAATCCTTTCGTGAATATCCGAATCTGCGAGATACCATTTGTCCCGGGTGGACCACGCATCGCGCGGCCGAGCGTGGCCCGGCGTTTCGCCCGTAAATACCCGGAGTCGCCGGCGTTCCGTCCTTCCGACGGACACGTGAAATCTAGGCGACGTGACAATATACAGGGTGTCCAAGACCACCCGTCCACCCCTATTAAAATGGCGGAGAGTGATTTTTATTGAAAACTAAAAAAATTTTAATAACTAATTCGGGTACGCTCTATCGAATGGTGGTAGTTGCAATTTCCGGTACTAACCGGAAATAGAATTTTCAGACCGGAAGTCGTTTTTTTAAAATGGAACCTGGTATTTTTCACTGCATACTTAGATTGTATGAAAAAAAAAATAAAAGTTTTGTCTCACACGTTTTTCTCTAAAATGCGAGTATCAATCACAAAACGATTATTAACACTTTCGGTACTACCGCCGCCTATTGGCGGCATCCACGAAACGTTCACTGGGTACTACCGCCGCCTATTGGCGGCATTCACGAAACGTTCTCTGGGTCCTATCGCCACTCTACCTAAAATCGGCATTTACGAAAAGTTATGACTGTCGCGGTGCGAATGAAAAGTTTAGTGTCAATCACGCTCGAGATTTCTATGAATACAGAAAAACACGTTTTCGCGGCTTATGCTGCCGAACAGTGCAACCACTCTGGTGGAAAACTTCCTCGTACCGCGAGTGTACTACCGCGGCCAACGCCTCCGTACCGAAAGGGTTAGGACTGGTATACAGATTGTACGCAAAAAAAAGTAAAAGTATGTATTTTCTCAGATGTTTTTCTCGAAAATGCCTCCATTGGACGGAAAATTAACTCCAATGTATGAATTCACATTTTTTAAATTAAAGATGTAATTTTTAATAATGAATTTGCACATGTTACAGGACAAACAGTAAAGGACAATACCTTTTCTTAAATAAATGAATAAACAACTTAACAGAAATAAACTATGGAAATAAACAAAAGTGTAACAAAGATTAATTGTGGAAATAAACATGAAATAATTAGGTATCTAATATTGGTTCACGTAACTTGAAAGAACGAGTGTAGATGGAAAAGTGTTTAACTTTGGAATTCAAATGGGCCACCATTCTGCGTAATACAGAGGTGTATCTTGTTTTGGAAGGAATCGACAGCACGAAGAATTTCATCAGCATTTAACAATCGAATTGCTTCTTTTATTCTTTCTATCATATTCTCTCTTGTCGTTGGGCGTTCCCGGTACACCAGGTCTTTAATTCTTCCCCACAAATAATAATCAAGGACGGTGAGGTCAGGTGACCGAGGTGGATATGTAACTGGACCATATTTTCCTATCCACTTATTGGGAAACATTGCATTCAATTTTGTACGAGCAGCTCTCGATGTATGTGCGGGACATGCGTCTTGCTGGAACCACATGTCCACTCGCAATTGCAGTGGAATATTTTCTAGTAAATCTGGAAGATCTGTTTCTAATAAAGCACAGTATTTAGCACTGTTAAGATTCCCCTCAAGAAAAAGAGGACCTACGATCTGATTTGCAAAAATGCCGCACCAAACATTGATCTTCCAAATGTGTTGATGATCTATGGCTGTCGCCCAATGAGGATTAATATCTGACCAATAACGGGAATTCCAAGAATTACCATCTTCATCACTTTTAAATGTACATTCATCAGTGAATAAAATTTTGCGATGAAAATCATGTGGTTGTTGTCTTATCCAGTTACAAAATTCAATACAATGTTTGATAGTGCGTCATTCTGTAAGGGTGCCATTTCTGATCTTCGAAGATATACGAAATTATAGATTTACTTATACCAGATACTCTTTCTGTATGTCTTAGAGAATTATGAGGATTTAAATTTGTAAATGCAAGAATGTCTGCCGTTCTTGTATCTCTAACTGGACGTTTGATCTTTTTTCCTTTATTATAATGAGGTTGAATAATGCCTTCATTTTTAATTCGTTTAGCCAAACGTGAAAAAAACTTTTCTAGAGTGAGGAAACCGGTGAGGAAAATGTTCTCGCCACAACGTTTCGGCTATAGAAAATCTACCTCTACACTCTATCAGAATCTGTAACATATCATATGCTTCCTGATTTGAATATACCATAACGGAAGCTTACTGATTGTAAATTCTGCAACCGAAATAGAGAAAATGAATCGAGTCCCAAGAGTCATCTATGACTGGAGCTCGAGATAATGGCAAGAAATTTCAAAACATTAAAAGCGAGAGTAGGGGAATACTTATAAATACTGATAAATAAACATGAATCGAATATTTGGTGTAATCGGTACCTTAACACTTTACCGACCGATAACCTATAAATAGGCTTTTTGTCGCCGACGCATATCATTAATATCATTAACACTAAACCTACCAAGTATTAAAAGTATCTGGTAAATGATGCCTTATAAACGTGGCAACATTAAATTTATTGAGATTGTCCGTAATTTTTAATATAATATAAAAGATTTTATTAAATCTAATAATCCTATAATAACAGGAAGCGGGTAATTTTATCTGAGCATACGAAAAGCACAGATACTCCGTGGCGACAGTCTAAACCGAAACGGAGCCGGCGCCAGGGAGTATCTGCAGCTGAGCGGCCGGTCGGACGTGCGTATGCTGTTCAACCGCTAGCGGTCGTTAAAGTGTTAATAATCGTTTTGTGATTGATACACGCATTTTCGAGAAAAACGTATGAGACAAAACTTTCATTATTTTTTTCATACAATCTAAATATGCAGTGAAAAATACCGGGTCCCATTTTAAAAAAACGACTTCCGGTCTGAAAATCCTATTTCCGGTTAGTACCGGAAATTGCAACTACCACCATTCGATAGAGCGTACCCGAATTAGTTATTAAAATTTTTTTAGTTTTCAATAAAAATCACTCTCCGCCATTTTAATAGGGGTGGACGGGTGGTCTTGGACACCCTGTATATATTTTTGGTAAAGTTACCGATGATGTGGGTCCTCACCGATTTCGATGACTTTGAAATATGTTATAAAACTCGACATTTTGAATAACTTTTTCCTTTGAAATAGTTCGCGGTCGGCTTCAGTTTTGAAGATATTAAGCCTCGTACAGACCTGAACATTTCGGCGAACATTGCGCCGAACGGCGAAGGGAATAGTAGTTTTGACGGGGCCACGAACACCGCGTGCATTTAAAACTATTGTTCCCTTCGCCGTTCGGCGCAATGCGCGGCGCAATGTTTGCCGAAATGTTCAGGTCTGTACGAGGCTTTAGCAAAAAAGCAAAAAACTTTTGGTACCATACATTTGAATTCTGTCTATACATATGTATGCGCCTGTGACCGCGTACGGGTAAATATTGGTTGCCCGCCGCCGGCCGCCGGCCGCCAATCTTCTGTTTGTATACAAGAATCGTGCGAGCTAGGTCCCGTGCATAGTTGCTTATACGAGGCAGCTCTTTGCTCTCTCACTTTTCTAACCCAAAACTAACTTCAAATCCTGAGATCATATGTACATAATTACTTACATAAATATGCGCAGTTCTTTTATGAAAATACAATAAAACGGAATAAAAAGTATAAAATAATTTATATCAAAATATGTTTAAAAAATGCACTAAAAAGTATAAAATAATTTTTCCTAGCCACGTACAGGTTCCTAACCCCATACAGATTCCTAACCCTATGCCCCTTACAGATAGTCATGAAAATTTGTGATTGTGAATTTTTAATAGCTATGAAAATACTTGTAATATTTAAAACGAAAAACGTGGGGCGCAAGGTAATAGTAAGGAGTGTAGAGAGTAGCTGCCGTTGAGAAAACACACACAACAGTTCATGTCATTTGTAATGCAATAAAATTGTTAGCGAATTAGGTGAAAAATTCATGTATCAATTATCTATGTATTGCATGCGCCCCATGTTTTTCGTTTTAAATCTTACAAGTATTTTCATAGCTATTAAAAATTCACAATCACAAATTTTCAGGACTATCTGTATGGGCACAGCCTACTCTAGTGCTAGCCATGCTGAAGGATGTGGCAACACGGTGAGTGTAATATAATATAACAATATAATATACAGGGTGTCTCAAAATTCCTTCAGCTCCCGGAAATGGGCGGTTCCTGAGGTCATTTAAAGCGACATTTTCCTTTTGCAAAATGTTGTCCGCGGCTTTGTTTAGGAGTTATTAACGAAAAACACGGACCAACCAGAGCGCGCCTAGTCGCTCGGCGGCACGGTCAGCGCGGCGAGCCGGGGGGAGGAGAGTGTTGTCGGTACGCCGCGATGTAGTAGAGAACAGTTTCTCGATTATGTCCCGATTTCGATGAGCTTTGGATATGTTGTAAAGACCACGATTCTGAACAACATTTCCCGTTAGACTTTTTGCCTCGCGTCTTTAGTTTACGAGATATTTGTAATAACTTGTAATTGAAAATGCTTCGAAATGTGTGTCACTGTCACTGGGTCATTCGGTGACGAACTGCACAGATGTCTTCAGGTGTACGACAGTACCGAAAGCTAAGGGTTGTACGGTCAGGTCAACGAACTGTACAGCTGATGGTAGATAGCAGGTATACGACAATCACATGTTTCGGTTTTCCTGCAGATTTGTACGCATAGTCGATGGGTTACTGTTCGAAAACGTCGTCCGTCTTTCTTTTAGAAAGTTTTTTAAGGGAGGCATAGGACAATAGGGACCTTAAAACGCCACGCCGACCTGACATTTCTACCTCTTGCTGGGTGAAAGGACGGACGACCTTTTCGAACAGTAACCCATCGACTCTGCGTACAAATCTGCAGGAAAACCGAAACATGTGATTGTCGTATACCTGCTATCTACCATCAGCTGTACAGTTCGTTGACCTGACCGTACAACCCTTAGGTTTCGGTACTGTTTTTACAAATATCTCGTAAACTAAAGACGCGAGGCAAAAAGTCTGAAGGGAAATGTTGTTCGGAATCGCGGTCTTTACAACATATCCAAAGCTCATCGAAATCGGGACATAATCGAGAAACTGTTGGTTGTTACGACATTGCAGCGTACCGACAACACTCTCCTCCCCCCGGCTCGCCGCGCTGACCGTGCCGCCGAGCGACTAGGCGCGCTCTGGCTGGTCCGTGTTTTTCGTTCATAACTCCTAAACAAAGCCGCGGACGCCATTTTTGTTAAGGAAAATGTCGCTTCAAATGACCCAAGGAACCGCCCATTTCCGGGAGCTGAAGGAATTTTGAGACACCCTGTAGATATAGAGGTGTTGCCACATCCTTCAGCATGGCTAGCACTAGAGTAGGCTGTGGTATGGGGCATGGGGTTAGAAATCTGTATGGGGTTAAGAACCTGTACGTGGCTAGGAAAAATTATTTTATACTTTTTAGTCCATTTTTTAAACATATTTTTATATAAATTATTTTATACTTTTTAGTCCGTTTTAAAAACGTGGTATTTTTAAAAAAATTTATTTTTATTTAAATAATTATTTTCAGCTTTTTAGTCTCGTGTGTGTGAAATTTTTCTATCGATTAAAAGGGTAAACTTTCTCTTCGGAACCCAGAAATTTTCAATTATTATATGTCTTATCTTGTTCATTTCGGCGACAAAACTCCTATATCGAAGTCCCAGACCACGGAAACCACTCGTTAAAAAGTTATGAGCATGTAAAGTTGAGTAATTTTATAGTAATTTTCATTGTTTCACTTCAGAAAGTGACAAATATGGGCGCCGCTATATTTGCGTATACCAATATTATTCGATAAAGGTTCGACAGAGAATCTCGGTGTAACTGTTCTTTCGCTTGGTAAACAAATAATACGTAGTAACTTTGTAAACACCGCACGGAGCTCAAACGCACACTGACGCACACTGACGCACACTGAGCTCCTTCGGTGCGAAACGGGTCAGTGGAGAGGGGATGAGTCAGAATGGGGATGAGTCAGAGTGGGAACACGTAGTAAAGTGAGGACGTACAGGTAGTGCGATGGGGTATAACGGTTAGATTTATTAATAATAATTTATATATCCTAAACGGATAGGCTTTTTTAAAAATTTTTTTTTTTAATATTTCATTGTCATCCAGTTCTGAGCTATGTTTAAAATTTTAAGTCTCTAGCTCATCGGGAAGTTAGTTTAAAATCAATCGCAAAATTTGTACCGAACAGACAGACAGACAGACGGACATACAGACAGATAGACAAGAAAGCGAGCTAATAACGCTGTAGAACTTTGACCAGTCGAACCCGAATCGCACTGGATCTAGTTCTCGAATTCACCGTTCTCAAAACGTAGAGGACGCTAAAATCACTGGCATTTAAGGTAACGTTACTACAGATTCCTGTTGCCGCCAAGTCCCATAAAGTGTCATGTCTATTCCTATATCTCGTCTGTGCTATTAGCACGAATTTAGTACTGTAACACAAAATAGAGATGTCACTACTTTGCAAGAGTTTGTGGAATTAATGGTTAGCGACTGCAGGGAACTGCAGTAAACCGATGGCTACGAAGTTAACGTCGTAGGCTACTCCTGAACATCGTATCCCACGAACGATGTTCAGAGACGGACGGAGGTTAAATAATACAACACGTAAAATACGCGTGAGCTGGTTTATTGTCAGCACGCGGTTATGTACAGAAACGTGCTTTCTTGTCGCAAGCCAAAACGAGAAGAACTATGGTTGCCATACAACGCGGAGGAGAAGCAAGACTCCCCACTCCTCGGCCGTGCCAACCTTTGCACGTGTCGCCAAACGCAGGCGTGCGCTCTAGGGATAATCCCCACATACTCCCCCCCTAATGAGGGTACCGAATGATACATTTGGTGACGGCAACAACAGAACAAGCCTCTGTTGCTGCTAACCTTACAACTAACTTATAATATGTACAAGAAAATATGATACAATATAATACATGTGACTTACATGACTAGCGACTTAAAAACTAAACTGCCGCTGCAGTTACGGCGCCGAGAAACCGGACTCGCTTACGCGTGTACGTCCGCAACGCCGGTTGAGCATCGGACTCCCCTACACCTGGTTCGTCGTCGACCGCTATGTCGGTGGAGACGAAGTACGCGGGCTTCAACTGCTCTATCGACACGCTCTTCGCAACGCCGTTACCATCTATTGAAAACACGCGGTCGCTCACGCGCTCTAACACCTTGTGCGGTCCAGTATAGGGACGCTCCAAAGGTCTTTTAACGGCCTTGGTTAACAAGAAAACGTGAGAGCACGTTGCTAAATCTTTGAAGACGAAAGCTTTACTCTTCGACCTGTGCACTACGGGCACGGGGCGCACTTCCCTCATGTACTCCCGAAAATCTTCGAGGAAGTGGTGCGGGTTTGGCGTATGGTCGCCGAACAAGAAAAATTCGCTCGGCACTCTGAGTGCCGTGCCGAAAACGAAGTCCGCCGGACTTGCGTCGGTGTCTAAACGTATTCTGGTACGAAGTCCCAGGAGTACGGTGGAGAGGACGCGTGACCAATTTCCCGATTTGCACATAATAGCGGCTTTCAAGTCTCGATGCCACCTTTCCACCAGTCCATTAGAGGCGGGGTGATACGCGGTGGTGCGAATGCGTTGGCAACCACAGAGAAAAAGGAGAGCCGTGAAAAGTTGCGACTCGAATTGAGAGCCTTGATCAGTTGTGATGATCTTAGGGGTGCCATAACGCGCTACCCAATTATCGTAGAATGCCCGAGCTACGGTTGGGGCTGAAGTTTCCTTGATTGGAATTGCTTCCGGCCAACGAGAGAATCGGTCGACCATGGTAAGGCAATACCTAAACTCCTCACTAACGGGAAGCGGGCCGACCAGGTCGAGGTGGACGTGTGCAAAACGTCCGTCGGGTGCGACAAATTGATCCGGAAGCGTCCTAACATGGCGTGAAATTTTCGATTGTTGGCAATCGATGCAATTTTTACATGCACGGGCGATATCGCGGTGCATGTTGGGCCATACATACTTTTGGCGGATTATCCGGTCTGTAACTTTAGCGCTTGCATGAGACGGAGAATGGAACATGTTGAATACTTTATCGCGCAGTGACGCCGGAATAAACGGTCGAATGGACTCACCGGACAGCTCGCAAAATACTTCGGTATGATCGGGACCCCACGTGAACTTTTTCAATTCGAGCGGTGGGCTCTCAGAATTACGAATTTGCGCCAGCTCTTGGTCTTGAGCCTGCTCTGCGCCCAGTTCTTTTAACTCAAATTGAGTTGGGAAACGTATAGATTGTATAGGGGAGAGCGGATCTGCGACGAGATTGTCACTGCCAGCGACGAAGTTAATCTGAGTCGAAAATTGGGCAATGAAAGACAGTTGGCGCGCTTGTCGAGGCGATGCCCGGTCCGAATTCTGCGCGAACGCGTACATTAGTGGCTTGTGGTCAGTACATATCGCGAATTCGCGTCCCTCCAAAAAATGGCGGAAGTGCCTGACAGCCTCGAAAACTGTTGTCAATTCGCGATCGTAAGTACTGTACTTGACCTGCGACGCGGAGAATTTACGCGAAAAAAACGCGAGCGGTTGCCACTGCTCGTTAACCGACTGCTCAACGACGGCGCCCATGGCAAAATCTGAGGCGTCCGAAACGAGCCTGACGCTTGCGGCCGGACAAGGGTGTGCCATTAAAGTAACCTTGGCCAAATCTTCCTTGCATTTGGTAAACGCGGCTTCCGCTTCAGGAGTCCACTCGACGGGTCTCCTGTCACGCTTGCGCGACTCATGCAGATACGCGTTCAACGGAGCCTGAGTTGCGGCCGCATGCGGAATACATCGACGGTAAAAATTTACCATACCGAGGAATCTCCTCAGTTCCTCGATAGTTCGGGGTTTAGGGAAATTCCTCACCGCCTCCACCTTATCAGGAGTGGGTTTAAAACCGTTTTTACTCACGGCATGGCCTAGAAATATAATTTGAGGAACGCCCCACTGGCATTTGTCCAAGTTGAGGCGCAGATGAAAGCGTTGCAGCCTCTGGAGTACCAGCGTGATGTGTCTCTCATGCTCCTCAGCCGATGAGGATGCTATGAGGATATCATCTACATACGCGAACACGAAATCCAAGTCACCGAGAGCGCGGTTTATATATCTTTGGAACGTCTGTCCGGCGTTGCGCAGGCCAAACGTCATGGCACAATACTCGAAAAGACCAAAGGGCGTAGTGACGGCAGTCTTAGGGATATCTTCCGGGGCTACCGGAATTTGATGATATGCCCTATATAGGTCAAGGGCGGAGAAAATGCATTTATTATGTAAGACGGTAGGAAAATCATGCAAATGATGCACCGGATAGCGGTCAGGCACAGTGACGTGATTTAGTCTGCGGTAATCACCGCAAACTCGCCAATCGCCGTCCTTTTTTCTGACTAAATGAATCGGACTAGCCCACGGACTGTCCGATGGTCTGCAGATGCCTGCTTCCACGAGCTTCCTAAACTCGGCCTTGGCGGCCTTTAATTTATCGGGCGCTAGTCGCCGGGGACGTTCTGCAACGGGCGGACCAGAAGTGACAACATGATGGCAAACGCCGCGGTCCTTGAGAGGAACCGGCTGCTGCAGCCCTAACACCGTGGGAAAATTCGCGAGAATGTGCGCGTACTTTTCTCTAGGGTTTACTAGGTGTGCTGCAAAACTATCCGCTGGGCGCGAAAATACTCCCGCTTTCAATCCAGTAAGGGAGTCTGTCAAGGACTGTCTCTTTAAGTCGACCACTAGCCCGAATTTGGAAATAACGTCAGCCCCGATGATGGGGTAGGGGACGTCTGCAATACAAAAATTCCATTCAATGGGCCGTCGAAAACCTAGGTCTAACGTGAGACGAGACTCGCCGTAGGTGTTAATCACCGAGTCATTCGCTGCATTCAGCTTTAAATCAGCCGGTTTGCCGCGAAATTTGTTCGGTCTCGGTACCAACGAGATATCTGCTCCGGTGTCTATTAGAAAGTCTAAGCCGGAGTTGCGGTCGCGCACGTGGAGACGATTAGATTTACCTGAGCACCCCCCGAGTGTCTCCGACACGGCGGGTCGGACTAGTTTCCCGGAACGGTAGACGGATCTTTCCAAGCGCAGGGTTGGACACACTTGCGTGCCCTCACACCGAAACGGTTGTGCCACCAACATAAGTCGGTACGCCGACTGCTGTGCGACCGCGCACGGGTGGCAGACCCTCGCGATTAAGAACGCGCGCGAGCACGCGGCTCATGAGTCGAAAACCGCTGACTCATCAGGGTAGTCAGCGCCGCGATGTCCCTCTCGATCCGGTCCAGCCGCGACTGCGAAGGAGAACGAGCTCTCGCGACGTCTTTGACGGACGCGACCGATTTCTCAGTGCCGATCTGCTCCATCACCGTGTCGGCGAGCTCAGCGAGCTCTTGGAGAGCGGTGAGTTTTGACGCGGCGAGAATACCGCGACACTGCGAGGGCAGGTACTCTAAGAAAACGGTTTTCAATACGGCGTCGTTGATCAAGGCGCCGGCCTGGTTCCGCATTCTCGCGAGGAGCTTCGACGGTTTCCCGTCCATTGCGATATTACCGCCTAACAACTGCCGAAGCTTCGCCTCCTCGGACTGCGCGAAGGTCGCAATGACGCGCTCCTTGATAGCACGGTACGGGTGCACAGGGTCTGGATTGCGCATCAGATCGCTAACGACGGACGCGACTTCCGGGTCTAGACCAGCGATGACGGTGTCCGCCATGGTCTGCTCGCACGTAACGCGCGAGCACCTGAACGTGGCCTCGACCTGCTGGAACCACGTAGCAGGGTCCGTTTTAAAGAACGGGGGAATCTTAGGAACGCGGTAGTGATCGACGCGATCATTCACGGCCTGCCCGGAATAAGTCGCGAGTTTCGCCCGAGCCTCGTCGCGCTCAGCCCGAAGACGCGCCACGAGTTCGTCCGCGTTCGCCATTTCGAAGACAGCGGAACGATCCAACAAATTGAATACGGCGCGAAGAGCGTTTACGCGCGAACGAGTTATATCAAATGGCGGCGGCGCAATTAGTTCGTCAATACAGTCACTGGAATTTTACCGCGCACTAGCTCTCACCTACAATGGGCAATACAGGCTGCGTAGATCTGCAACCTCCTGATGCGAGGTGAAGCGGCTCGCTGGGCGGGTTTCCAGGCTGCGACGTGCGTCAGTGGCGTTGAGGGTTGCGTTACGGCCACGTGCGTCCAGCACGCTGATACGTTGCCGTGATGCTGCGTGCGACCAGCACGCTGAAAAGCTGCAATGATGGCGCGTGCAACCAGCACGCTGAAAAGCTGCAATGATGGCGCGTGCAACCAGCACGCTGAATGGCTGCTGCGATGACGCGTGCAACCAGCACGCTGAAAAGCTGCAGTGATGGCGCGTGCAACTAGCACGCTGAGAGACCACGTGGCTGCGGCGTGCATCCAACACGCGGAAAGCTGCTTGGCTGCGACACGCGTCCCGGCGCTGGAAACTGCTTGGCTGCGACACGCGTCCAGGCGCTGGAAACTGCTTGGCTGCGGTCCTCCGAGCTGCTTGCGACGTATATCACGTCGGGGTCACCAATGTGGAATTAATGGTTACCGACTGCAGGGAACTGCAGTAAACCGATGGCTACGAAGTTAACGTCGTAGGCTACTCCTGGACATCGTATCCCACGAACGATGTTCAGAAACGGACGGAGGTTAAATAATACAACACGTAAAATACGCGTGAGCTGGTTTATTGTCAGCACGCGGTTATGTACAGAAACGTGCTTTCTTGTCGCAAGCCAAAACGAGAAGAACTATGGTTGCCATACAACGCGGAGGAGAAGCAAGGCTCCCCACTCCTCGGCCGTGCCAACCTTTGCACGTGTCGCCAAACGCAGGCGTGCGCTCTAGGGATAATCCCCACAAGTTTTGGAAGGTCTCTAGGGAGTTTATTAGAGCCTTACCAATAAATGAGCAAAACTGATGAATATTTTAAATTTATTTAAAACTTTTATAAAATTATTAATAAATGTATTTCGGAAATAAAACTTATGAACTTGATTCTTTGAATGTTATAGCTTGAATGAAAATTATCGATTAAACATTAACTATCTTGTTAATGACAAAATAACAACGCTCAAAACATTACAAAACTCCGATGCGACTTCACAACGGTGAACTTCACATTAGCAGAGAGTAGATGAAAGTGCTCACGCTCGGGTTTTGGCCGTGCTGTGGGGATTATGGCGCTTGCATCGCCATTCCCCTAGGCCGCTCCTAGGGCGACACGATGTTAGGGAGTTGGCATGACTACTCCCGATGGTGGCGCGAAAACTCGACCGTTACGTGAGGCGTCCCTCGCGAGCGAGAAAGAGTCCAGCTCTCAGACTAGAGAGTCGACCAGTAAACTGTAGGTTGTGAATTGTTAGCTCTTCAACAAAGAGAAAAATAAAGTGTAACACAGTGTTCATGTTGAGCCACAAAGAGTGCCTTTATTTACAACGACCACACCTCCTACAAAATGGTGACCCCGACGTGATTTGAATCCGTCGCAGCTTTCCATCCGCCTGGGAAGGAAATCATCGTTGCAGCCGTTGCAGCGTGGCCTTTGCCACGACATCATCGTTGCAGCCGTTGCAGCGTGGCTTTGCCACGACATCATCGTTGCAGCCGTTGCAGCGTGGCCTTTGCCACGACATCATCGTTGCAGCCGTTGCAGCGTGGCCTTTGCCACGACATCATCGTTGCAGCCGTTGCAGCGTGGCCTTTGCCACGACATCATCGTTGCAGCCGTTGCAGTGTGGCCTTTGCCACGAAATCATCGTTGCAGCGTGGCCTTTGCCACGAAATCATCGTTGCGGCGTGGTTGTTACCACCAAGCCGCCATCTTGGACGCTCGACGACCGCCTTTTGCCGCCAAGCCGCCATTTTTTCGCTGATTGCGTCAACCGTCCGCCTGGACGATTTCAACCGACTGGCACAGGTGTGCGAAGAGCTGTAAGTCAGCGTTATTCATTAAGTGCGTAATCTAAGTCTTGCGAATTTTTTCTTTCAAAATAATATAAAATAATGTAAAATAATGTAAGATAATGTAAAATCTCGCGCATTTTGTCACCACGTGCCGCGATCGCGGGTTTGTTAACTATTTCCCTCGTTGGACGAACTGAACGGCGTACCTGTTGCGTGTGATTGTGGCGCGTGAGTAGCGATTTTTTTTTAGGTCGCGAGATCATATCGGATCGCTGTCGCGCATGAGCATTTCCTTATCGTCAGAATGACTGCGCCGGGCCCATCAACCACTCAAGAAGACATCTTGAAATCCATTATAGAGAAACACGTAGATTCCTACCGCGTACCCAAAATTCCTGCGTTTTTTCGGGAGGATCCATCACTATGGTTCATGCAAGTGGAATCATCTTTGTCCGCGTCGCGAATAACGTCGCAGAAAACGATGGCCGACATCGTGATAACCGCGTTATCATACGACGAAATCGCGACAATCAAAGATATAATGACTGTATCACCCCAACCGCAGGATCTTTTTGATCAGGTCAAGGCCCGGATAATCTCGAATTACTCTTCGTCGGCAGAAGCCCGTTTGCGTCGGCTATTGAAGGGTGAGATTCTCACCGATGGGAAACCGTCCCAAATTTTAACGCGATTGCGTAATCTGAATGACGGGACGTGCAGCGACGATGTCATACGCGCACTGTTCATGGAACAGCTTCCAAACCAGATACGCGCTGTCTTGGCCATGTCCAAGATTGTGGACCTTCAGGAATTCGCGGAACTTGCCGACAAGGTCGTTGAGGCGGCGGGCACGTGCTCGACCGCAGTTTCAGTGATTTCTTCGCGTGATCCGTCAAGGGCGGAGAGAGAAACGCATCCTGTAACCGCTCCGGTGGTTTCCTCCGTTGCTCCTCGCGTATCGTCTCATAGCGAATTGGAAGAGAAGATTGATCGCCTTACAAGGCAGGTCGCCGAGTTAACTAGGATTGTAAAGCGCGGTGACCGGTCCTACCGACGGAGAACTCCGTCCCGCGGAGAATCTCGAACAAGATCGAAATCGCGCGAGAATCAGGTTTGTCGCATTCACCGAAAGTATGGGAAGGACGCGCGGTTCTGTCTGAAACCCTGCACATGGAATCCGGAAAACTAGAAGGCACTAGCCGCGCGGAGGCGAGCGCGCCGAGTGCGGAATCTCACCGCCTCCACATCCGTGATCGCGAGTCCGGGTTAACTTTCCTAATTGATACGGGCGCGGATATTTCCTTGCTTCCGGCGAGCAAGACAGCCAACAGGCGCGCGTCCGGTCTTAAGCTCTACGCAGCAAATGAGACCACAATCGAGACGTTCGGCGAAAAGCGACTCGAATTGAACTTAGGTCTCCGTCGCGCGTTCGCGTGGAATTTCTGCGTCGCTGCGGTACCTTATCCTATCTTGGGCGCGGATTTTTTAAAGAATTATGGCCTGATGGTCGACCTGCGACATCGCAGATTAATCGACCCGCTGACACAGATTTCCGCCGTTTGTTGCGTCAGGTTCTCCCCGGTTCTTGACGTAAAATCTGTGGACCCTTCGTCTCCATACGGAGGAATGCTTTCCGAGTTCCCGAAAGTCATCGGACCCGTGCAATCCCTGTCCAGCATGCCACGTGATGTGCTTCATCACATTGTAACGGAAGGTCCACCGGTTGCTGAGCGTGCTCGGCGTTTGACTCAGGACAAATTGCATATAGTCAAAACAGAATTCCGGCGGCTCGTGGCCGAAGGAATTTGTCGTCCTTCAAGTAGCCCCTGGGCAAGCCCCATCCATCTAGTTCCCAAGAAGGATGGGGGTTGGAGGGTGTGCGGCGACTATCGCCGTTTAAATGCTATTACGATACCTGATATGTATCCAGTCCCGCACTTGCAGGATTTTTCGGCTAATTTACACGGAAAGACGATTTTCAGCAAAATCGATTTGCACCGGGCTTATCAGCAAATTCCGGTTGCGCCTTCCCATATAGTAAAAACCGCGGTTATTACCCCATTCGGGCTTTTCGAATATCTTACGATGCCTTTCGGTCTCCGGAATGCCGGACAAACTTTTCAAAGGTATATACACCGTGCCCTCGGTGACCTAGAATTTACGTTCGCATACATAGACGATATTCTTGTTGCCTCGTCGAATCGCGAGGAGCACGAGGAGCATCTTCGTACCGTGTTGAAGCGATTGCAGGAGTATTCGTTGCGTATCAATATTTCCAAATGTGAATTTGGCAAACCCAGCCTCGAGTTTCTGGGACATCTGGTTGATAGCAACGGCTCGTTACCGGTGCCCGAGAAGGTAAAAGCAATTCGAGATTTTCCGAAGCCAAAGACCGTTTCCGACCTCCGTAGGTTTTTGGGAATGGCGAATTTTTACCGACGTAGCATTCGTCACGCCGCGGACGTGCAGGCACCCCTGCACGAATATCTGCACGAATCTAAAAAGAACGATAAGAGCGAGATTGTCTGGACCTCATTGGCTGAGGAAGCGTTCGCGAAAGTCAAGGACGACCTCGCGAACGCAACCCTATTGAGACACCCCGCGCCCGATGCAGTAACGCGTCTCGTTACTGACGCATCTGATTTTGGGATGGGCGCGTCTTTGGAGCAGGAGGTCCAGGGGTCATGGAAGCCTCTCTCGTTTTTCTCGCGCAAATTCACCCCGTCGCAGCGGAACTACAGCGCGTACGATCGCGAGTTAACCGCCGTGTTCGAGTCACTTAAGTACTTTAGACACTTATTAGAGGGCCGCGATTTCGCAATCATGACGGATCACAAGCCGTTGACCTACGCCTTCCGGCAGCGTGCTGACAAGGCGTCACCCCGCCAGTTGCGACAGCTATCGTACATATCGCAGTTTAGCACGCGGATCGTGCACCTTCCCGGTTCCGAGAACGTCGTCGCGGATTCGTTGTCTCGCGTCGATGCTCTGCACCTCGCCGCGGATGTTTCCTTGGAGGAGCTAGCGAGATTGCAGGAGAGCGATGACGAGCTAAAAGGATTGTTGGCCTCCGCCGAACATTCGCTAGCTTTGCGGCGAATTCGGTGGGGACCCAATCACATCCTAATCGTATGCGACCTCGAGGGGGAAGTTTTGCGTCCCTACATTCCGGGTTCATTACGCAAAAACATTTTTGACATTTTTCATGCACCCGCGCACCCGAGCGCAAAGATCACAGACAGAGTGATACGCAAGCGTTACGTATGGCCGAGGATGCATCGTGACATCGCGAATTGGGCAAGGGAATGTGTAGATTGCCAGCGGGCTAAAGTCACACGTCACAATCACACGAAACCGGCAGAATTTGTCGCTCCTGATGAGCGATTCAAACACATCCACATGGATATTGTTGGTCCATTGCCCATCTCCGAGAGTAATCGTTACTGCTTAACCATTATCGATAGGTTTTCTAGATGGCCGGAGGCGATCCCACTCGCAAATATTGAGGCCACCACGGTCTGCAGAGCTTTTGCTGACCAGTGGATTTCGCGTTTCGGTACCCCGGAGACCCTCACCACTGATCAGGGTAGTCAGTTTGAATCTAGGCTCTTCACCGCGTTATTAAAAATGTCCGGATGTCACCGCATCCGGACCACCGCGTTTCACCCGGCATCCAACGGGATGATCGAGCGTTGGCACCGATGCCTAAAGTCCGCCATTATGTGCCACGCGGATGCCTCGTGGTCGCGCGTATTGGGCACTGTCATGTTGAGACTACGAAACAACGTGATGGACACCGGCTCGTCACCCGCCGAATATTTGTACGGGATGTCCTTGCGAATTCCGGGAGAATTCGTGCTCCCCGACGACGGTTCCGCGGATCCGCAGATGTTCGTCGAGGAGTTTCGCGAACACATGCGAAAAATAAAACCCGTTCCCGTTGGACAACGTCATAAGAAGCGCGTATTTGTTTTTAAAGACATTCAAACATGTTCGCACGTGTTTTTGCGCGCAGGCGCAAACAAGAAAGCGCTGGAGCGGCCGTACTCTGGAACGATCGCGTGATCGAAATCAATGTAAACGGGGCGCCGCGATCCGTATCGGTGGAAAATGTAAAGCCCGCATACCAGGTTAGGGAAGATCTGGAAACGGTTTCCACTGAAGCCCCCAGCGCGTCCCAGCATAACATGCTGAGGACTTATTCGCGAGCGAAAGGCCGAAATAAAATTAAGAAAGTGACCAGCGCCACGTGGTTCATTCAACCGTTAATTATAAGATAGTAATAATTGTTATCATTGTAACACTTGTAAATATATGTACATAGTATTAGTTGTAAGTATTGCGTAGCTGTAAGATATCCCTGGCGGGGCAGATGTTTGTATTCGTGTTGTAACGTACTAAGTCTGCCCGTACACACTCGGGGGGGAGTGTGTGGGGATTATGGCGCTTGCATCGCCATTCCCCTAGGCCGCTCCTAGGGCGACACGATGTTAGGGAGTTGGCATGACTACTCCCGATGGTGGCGCGAAAACTCGACCGTTACGTGAGGCGTCCCTCGCGAGCGAGAAAGAGTCCAGCTCTCAGACTAGAGAGTCGACCAGTAAACTGTAGGTTGTGAATTGTTAGCTCTTCAACAAAGAGAAAAATAAAGTGTAACACAGTGTTCATGTTGAGCCACAAAGAGTGCCTTTATTTACAACGACCACACCTCCTACAGTGCCCATTATAGTGCTGCCCCCTAGTCTAGTTCTTAGCCTGTAACAGAACCTGTTTCGACTTAGCCTGTAACAGAACCTGTTTCGACTTAGCCTGTAACAAAACCGGTTTCGACTTAGGCCTGGATAGGGAACGCACAGTTTAATTGTTTTATCTGGTTTTACATAAAATATGTAATTAATATATAAATCTAATATACCAAACATTAATTAATATAAATTAAATATAATATTAATTATATAATGATAGAAGTATCTTCATTTTTTCCTACCATTCAGTTGCAAACTCTAATTGTAAAAAATAAAAAACTGAATAATTCGAAGAAATACAGATTTTATATCAAAGCATTAATTAAATGAAAAAATTAACTTGCACCGTATTGAATACACCTTCGTATCAAATAATTTTTATGTACATATTTTTTTGCCAAGTTCAGACTTTCACGAAATAAAGGAATTCCTGTATTAAAATGATTGTACAAAATATTTATTTCATAAGGTCAAATAAAAGGAAGGATTGAAGAAGTAGACACATTACGGAATAATTATTTTTATTTAAACAAAAAAAGATAGAACAACATTCTAGTTCTGCTTCCAACAAAAAGGAAAATATACAAGGTACTACAGTAAAGTCATAATCTAGCTCCCATCACCAGTTCGTAGCAGGGAAAAAGATTGTCAAGGGAATCTATTTTTTTATGACTACGTCGACCGCGCCGAAAGTACAAAGGGACATTGTAGAACGTAGAAAAGGGCAGCATGTGCGGGACAACTTGAATTTTCCTTTAGACAGCGGCGGATCTCGGTGATTTTCCTTGTTGGCTCCGCTTCTCCTGACTCGCATTTCAGCTACTCGGTCCACCGAAACAGCGAGTTCCGAGAGGCGTGAGGAGAATTTGAAGGTTCATTCTATTGAAATTCAATCTATTTAAATCTATTTAAAAAACAATATGAATTCTTTATTTGTTTAAACAATTTTATTTACTCAGAAATTTTTATTCATAAAAATCTGTACATTAAAAAAACATTTATGTAAAAATTCAATTTGTTTAAACAACTTTATTGACATACAAAATTATGTCTAAAAAGACGTTTACTAAAAAAAAAATTATTTGTTTAAAATTTAATTAATTTAAAAAATTATGTTTGTTAAAAATTGTATTTGCTTAAACAAATTGTATTGTTTGGAAAAATTGAATGTATTGAAATATATAATTATGAGATACATTTAAAAAATATATTTGTTCCAACAATTTGATTGCGTTGTAAATAATTCATTAAACTAACATTGGCGGATTTCTGTGATTGTCTTTGTTGGCTCTGCTTCTCCTGACCAGTCCTGACTCGAATTTCAGCTACTCGGTCCACCCGCCGAAACAGCGAGTTCGGAGAGGCGTGAGGAGAATGGCGACAGTGGAGGGCAAGTTCACTTTTCTTGCTGGCAGCAATCACACCTAATTGTCCCTGAGCTATCTTCACTCCTGCGGGGTATACCCCGTGAGGGGCCTTAAACCTCGAGAGGCCTCGGCTGCCGAGAAGTGTAACATGATACGGGTTGGGTATATCGGTGTGAGACCAGGAGACCACACTAATGCAATAACAAAACTTCTTTATTTTTTATTATTTTTTTATGGAACTTTCACCATCATATTCTTGACATTTTTCTAATGAAATTGATACCAAAAATAATACAATTCCGATTATATTTACGTGTGTAATGGACGACCCCGCGTAACTTCTCATTGAAATTATATGAACGGCAATTAATGTAAATCTGATGCGAATTATATCGTGTTTAGTATCATTTTAATCAGAAAAATATCACAAATATATCGGTGAAAGTCTCATACAAAAATAAGTAATAATAAAAAAGTTTTTTATTGGGATTACATTGTGAGGACGCGGTGGGCCTTTAAACTGTGCCGGCGCGCCGCAACTCTCCGCGTTTCTATCTTTCCCATACTTCTCCAATACTGCGTCTCCCCATACTGCGTCCAAAGCCCAAAGCATTCGTCGTTCATCACACAAGTAAATATCATCGAAATTATATCATATATATTTGGTATCATTTTCATTTGAAAAATGCCCGGAATATGTTGGTGAAAGTTCCATAAAAAAATAATAAAATGTTGTTATCGGATTAGTAGTGGTCTCACACAGACACCCGACCCGTTCTATGTTATACTTCTCGGCGTCCGAAGCCGCTTGAGCTTTACGGCCCCTCACGGGGTTTACCCCGCAGGAGTGGGGATAGTTCCGGGACAATTACCGTGCAGAAATTTGGGATATTTATCGAGAAAACACTGTAAAATGTTATTAAAAATAATTAAAGCAACACTAAAACATAATAACGAAATACTATCGAAATGGATGAATGCCTGAAACGTTGAAATATCGGTTTCGGTATGACCGATATAATACCGAAACCGAAATAAATACCGGTATTTTTTCGGTTTTTCCAATGCAAAGGATGCCTCAAATAAAAAGGAACTACAGGGCACTTAGCCCAGAACCGTAGAAGAGCACAGTCACCTAAATTAGTTTAGTATATACAATGTGGATAAATCCGTCATGAAACCCCCTTGCGAAGGGACAAGCATGTATGTACTACAAATAATTTCTTCTATATTTCTTTATTTCTTGTAATAAATTTTGATAACATTAATCCGAGCAGATTGTTTATAATTTTATCGAGCATTACTAGGAAGTTCTCATTTACAACGTGCATTTATGAGACCAAAAATAGCAAAGTTTAACGTTTTTCATCTTTGTCGAACGCTTCCACTCTATGTCTCTCTTCCTTTTACATTTGCCGTCCACTTTCGTGTTCAAAAATTTAGTCGCTCATTACACGAGTAATTATATTCGTAATTATATCGCGTTGGATATTATTTTCATATTTAATCAGAAAAAGGAACAAATACGATGGAAAAAGTTTAATAGAAATAAATTAAAAATTAGAAAAGTTGTAATCATTTGCTTCCCGTACATTTGTGTGAGTCTCATCGATACTCGACACTTCGCTGGCCCGGTCACTATTTCCAACGGGGACCCCCCAGTAGTAGAGACCCCATATTTAGAGTTCCTCACCCTCACACTCCACCAAATGCATATTGTGCTCTTCCCAATTTTATCCGAAGGAAATAGTAATAACGCATCATAATTAATTTTTCATGAGTTTTTATTAAATTACATGGACACAGACATTTCTTCTATTATATTTGTGTACACATACCTCACATAACTAGTCTAATACATTTTATATATTTAAGAATTACCAACATATGCGTGATAATTGCAAACGAGTGTTAAACAGAGCTGTAATGTAGCCCATAAGAGATCAAAAGAACGATCAAATAAAGAGTAAGCCACAATATTTTCGCTTACAACTATATTTAGAAGTAGTTCAAATATGTTTTTAAAATCATCTACTAAAAATCTTAAGGTCAGAAGGTGGAAAAAATATGTACTCATGAAAGAAAAAAAATTATGCCACTCATGGTCTCGAACCATGTTGAAAAAGTTTCCCTCGGTTTCACAGTCGGATACGCTACAGTTATATATAATGCGTATATCGGTTTTCGTCGAAATTTGTTTTTATTTTTTTAATTAATAATAGCTGTAGTTAACAATATGAAAAAAATTGGAGACATTATTGATAACAATACCTCATTATTAAATTAATGCTTTGATATGAAACGGGGGTGTCCCACTTGGACTCCGACCGATTGGACACGTCCCGATTGGACGCGATCCTTTTCGACTCCGTGCCGATTGGGCTCGTGCCGTTTGGACGCCGTGCCGTATGGACGTCGTGCTGATTGGACGCCGTGGCGGCTGTATTCATGACGTTTGGACGCCGTAAATTTTATAATCATTGCTTTTCGAAGTCTACATATGGTGATATTGTATTGTGAAATATATTATTAAATATGATTTGGAATCTATTAAATTTGGATATGAATTTTAATTTTTATGTGTTTTTTGGGACTCGTGCCGTTTGGACGCCGTGCCGACAGGACGCCGTGGCAGTTCGATTCATGACGTTTGGACGCAGTAAATTTTATAATCATTGCTTTTCGAAGTCTACATATGGTGATATTGTATTGTGAAATATATGATTAAATATGATTTGGAATCTATTAAATTTTAAATTATGATTAAGAATCTATTAATGAAAAATAATGATGTACAGCTTCGGAGGGGGGTGATTCCGAAGTCTTACTCCGGAAAGTTTATTTTAAGAGCGAGCGGAAATGACATTATTCTGGGTTAGGTTTGGCTAGATAACTGAAGTTGTTGTTAATCGGGCGTTGTTAACCATATATTTCACAATACAATATAATCATATGTAGACTTCGAAAAGCAATGATTATAAAATTTACGGCGTCCAAACGTCATGAATTCAGCCGCCACGGCGTCCAATCGGCACGGCGCACAGTGTTGCATCGGCGGCAAAAAATCAATTTTATGAATTTTCGATTTAAAAAAAAAAAAATTACTTTCGTATTGCCAAAGAATCAATGCATAATGTGGCAAAGTCCGATTTTTTAAAAAAAATTTTCTTACGGAGATATAGGCATCGGAAATTACCTTTTCTTCTATCTTGCGAATTCATCAGTTTTCAGTGCCATAGTTATTTAATTATTCCGCCTACAATTGAATACTTAGGGCTCTACAAATTATGTGGGTTATTACGCATAGTTTAAACTATAAACTGGCACAAAAAATTTTTCGATAAAGTTGTTTAACATTAAGGAATATGGATTAACCGGAAGCCTCTTTGCGTTGCGCTCATTTTTTATTTATGGAAGCATAACTAAAATCTGTTACGCACAGTCGGTCTGGCACTAATCGTTTTGGCAAGGTGTAATGTTGAACTAACTTTGTGTAAAAAATCTCGGCCTCCTTCGAACCACTTTGGCCGCAATTTAAGTTTAAAAATCAACATTTAGAATTTCCAAGAATGAATTGCGCGGAAGTTACTTTTATTTGATGTTTAAGGTGAAAATTTTTAAGGATATATCATAAATAATAAAGCGAAATGTGAAATAGTTAGTTAGAATCAATTGTTTAAATAAAAAAAAAATTTAATAATAATTTTTTTTATGTTAAATAAACCAAGTTTTCGTGCATTAGGTCACTGTTTTTGGCCAAAAGGTGGCAAACAATCCGTAAAAATGGAACTATCCAACAAATTTGTTACCGTTTTATCGTACATTAAATGGAAAGTGTACCGCCGGCATTAGAATAACCCAAGGTACACCACGAGGAGGTTGCACATTTACATTCTCGGTGAAATTTTGAAGAGATATATCTTAAATAATAAAGAAAAATATGAAATTCATATTTATAAAAAATATTTAATAAAAATTTTTTTATGTTAAATAAATTTTTAAAAAATTAAATATTTTTTTATACATAAAGGATTGATAAATCATATGCATTTCACATTTTTCTTTATTATTTAGAAATATTCCTAAAACAATTCACCTAAAACATCAAATACGCCGTAACCATCGCAAGAATTCATTCTTGGAAATTCTAAAAGTTGATATTTAAACTTAAATTGCGGCCAAAGTGGTTCGAAGTAGGCCGAGATTTTTTACACAAAGTTAGGTCAACATTATACCTTGCTAAAACGATTAGTGCCAGACCGACTCTGCTTAACAGATTTTAGATATGCTTCCATAAATAAAAAATGAGCGGAAAACAGAGATTTCCGATTAGCCCATATTACTTAATGTTTAACAACTTTTTTAGAAAATTTTTTTTGCCAAATAAGTGTTGTACTTGTGACAATCTTTCCACAAAATTTCAATCAAATCCGTTGGATAGATTCGTTTTTACGGATTTTTTGCCGCTTTTTGGCCATTTTGCAACACTGTGCGGCGCACAGTGGGCTGGATCGAAGATTTTAGTGACATTTTGCCAGGAAATGAACTTTCACATATCGATGTATAATCAGTTGGTATTGGTTTTCGAATGTCCACTGACCTCAAAAATGGAAGAATTAATAAAATTAAATGAAAATTGTAGTTGTACCAAGCTTTTAAAGTTGAACGTTTTAGAATGTACGTTTGACACCCGAAGAATGTCCTTTCTTTTTCGCGATATTTTGACGATCCTGTTCAAGATTTCAGCCCCGTTTTTTTTCTATAGTAAAGAGCATTATTTTCTGTTAAGAAACTATAATTGCAGTTACAATTATTATATGCAATGTATTAAAAATTTAATATTCAATGTAGGACAGAAAAATGTCAAAAATTTTACAATTAACAAGCAATATCTTTTTGTACCCGTTAGAACCCGCGTTCTGACTAATCACAATGTGTTCAGGACACTTTCCTTTACATAATGTGTAAAAATCTCGTCCACCTTCGTCCACCTCTCTGAATTATTAACGTTTAAAGTTAATAATGTTATGTCATTTCGCATGCGTTCGGTAGTCACTATCGGTACTCCGCGGTCTGCGGGATAGGTATTAAGACATTTTTCTAAGAAACTCTTTAGATTACAAATACGCATATACCTACAAATTGTTAAGGTTAAAAATTAACTTGATTTCGACAATTGACTTTGTTAAGTAAGGATGTGATCCAGTGGCATGATGGTAATACCGCAAGGCGATTCTTTTCCAATCCAGAAAATGCACAAATCACAGAAATTGAAATAGAACTAATTAAAAAATTTTATACAATACTACAAGTAATTTTGTCTCCATATGCAATAGATGCTGAAAATGATATTGTGGTATGACAATAGATGGTATTATACGCCAGCCACCGTTCACAAACTCTGAATACATGGCACGCAAATAATTATTTCAATATTTAATAATAGTTTCAGTGGCTCAATAAAAAAAAAAAAAAAAAAAAAATTTTTTTTACGTTATTAAAAAGATAGAATTTTTTAAATATTTTTCTATGCAAACCGCACTCTGATATCTTTAATGGTTCAAAAGTTATACTAAAATGTCACTAAAATCTTCGATCCAGCCCACTATGCGGCGTCCAAACGGCACGGAGTCGAAAAGGAACGCGTCCAATCGGCACCGTCCAATCGGGACGTGTCCAATCGGTCGGAGTCCAAACGGGCATCACTCGTCGTGTTTATATGCGTTGTCCATTTCTACGGTCGGCACTGTCCCTTTGTACTTCCGGGGCGGTCGACGCAGTCATAAAAAAATAGTTTCCCTTCACGATCTCTAGCTCTGCTCCACCCTGCTCGGAACAGGTGATGGGAGATAGATCGCGACATTACTATATTGCAGTGATGGGCATTTTTGTCCGCCGTGGTGCCTCGTGTCTTCCAGTGCCTTCGTTTCCCCACTCATACGTTCCTCCAGAGCCGACGAGGTTGGTGGGAGAAGCAGGCAAATCAGGGACCCCTACCGTGCCCATCAATACTGACCATTGACCACTTGACCATTGACCATTGTCCACTTGACAACTGGACCATTTCACCATTTGACCATTGACCACTTGACCTCATGACCACATGACCATTGACCACTTGACCACTTAACCACTTGACCACTTGACCATTGACCACTTGACCACTTGACCACTTGACCATTGACCACTTGACCTCTTGACCACTTGACCATTGACCACTTGACCACTAGGCCATTGACCACTTGACCACTGACCACTTGACCACTTGACTACTTGACCACTTGACCATTGACCACTTGACCTCTTGACCACTTGCCCATTGACCACTTGACCACTTGACCACTTGACCACTTGACCACTTGACCAATTGACCACTTGACCAATTGACCTCTTGACCACTTGTCCACTTGACCACTTGACCACTTGACAACTTGACCACTTGACCATTGACCACTTGACCACTTGACCATAGACCACTTGACCACTTGACCACTTGACCACTTGACCACTTGTCCACTTGACCATTTGACCACTTGACCGTTTGACAATTTGACCTCTTGACCACTTGACCACTTGACCACTTGACCACTGACCACTCGACCACTTGACCACTTGACCATTGACCACTTGACCTCTTGACCACTTGACCCTTGACCACTTGACCACTTTACCACTTGACCACTGACCACTTGACCATTGCCCACTTGACCACTGACCACCTGACCACTTGACCACTTGACCATTGACCACTTGACCTCTCGACCACTTGACCATTGACCACTTGACCACTGAGCACTTGAACACTTGACCACTTGACCATTGACCACTTGACCACTAGACCATTGACCACTTGACCTCTTGACCACTTGACCACTTGACCACTTCATCATTGACCACTTGACCACTTGACCACTTGACCATTGACCACTTGACCACAGACCACTTGACCACTTGACCACTTGACCACTTGACCATTGACCACTTGACCTCTTGACCACTTGAACATTGACCACTTGACCACTTGACCACTTGACCACTTGACCACTGACCACTTGACCACTTGACCAATTGACCACTTGACCTCTTGACCACTTGACCACTTGACCACTTGACCACTTGACCACTTGACCTCTTGACCACTTGACCATTGACCACTTGACCACTTGACCATTGACCACTTGACCACTGACCACTTGACCACTTGACCATTGACCATTGACCACATGACCTCTTGACCACTTGACCCTTGACCACTTTACCACTTGACCACTAACCACTTGACCACTTGACCACTTGACCACTTGACCACTTGACCACTTGACCATTGACCACTAGACCACTTGACCACTTGACCATAGACCACTTGACCACATGACCACTTGACCACTTGTCCACTTGACCACTTGACCGTTTCACGATTAGACCACTGGACCATTGACCACTTGACGACTTGACCACTTGACCATAGACCACTTGACCATAGACCACTTGACCATAGACCACTTGACCACTTGTCCACTTGACCACTTGACCGTTTCACGATTAGACCACTGGACCATTGACCACTTGACGACTTGACCACTTGACCATAGACCACTTGACCATAGACCACTTGACCATAGACCACTTGACCACTTGTCCACTTTGCCACTTGACCACTTGACCACTTTACCACCTGACAATTGACCACTTGACCACTTCACCACTTGACCTCTTGACCACTTGACCACTTGACCACTGACCACTTGACCACTTGACCATTGACCACTGACCACTTGACCACTTGACCATTGACCACTTGACCTCTTGACCACTTGACCCTTGACCACTTCACCATTGACAACTTGACCACTTGACCACTTGACCTCTTGACCATTGACCACTTGACCCTTGACCACTTCACCATTGACAACTTGACCACTTGACCACTTGACCACTTGACCACTTGACCACTTGATCTCTTGACCACTTGACCATTGACCACTTGACCACTTGACCACTTGACCGTTTGACAATTTGATCACTGGACCATTGACCACTTGACCACTTGACCATAGACCACTTGACTACTTGTCCACTTGACCACTTGACCACTTGACCACTTTACCACTTGACCATTGACCACTTGACCTCTTGACCATTGACCACTTGCCCTCTTGACCACTTGACCATTGACCACTTGACCACTTGACCATTGACCACTTGACCATTGACCACTTGACCTCTTGACCACTTGACCACTTGACCACTGATCACTTGACCACTTGACCATTGACCACTTGACCACTTGACCACTTGACCACTTGACCACTTGCCTTCTTGACCACTTGACCCTTGACCACTTGACCACTTTACCACTTGACCACTGACCACTTGACCACTTGACCACTTGACCACTTGACCACTTGAGTACTTGACCGAGGACTGACCAGTGACTGACCCGTAGTTATCCACCTGGCCCACTTTCAACAATGGTATGTTAGACCTTTTTTTTATTGTGTGAGGGTTATCCGGTTTATAGCACAGGGTGGGCCAAGGGTTTTACAATGCTGTTGTTGATTACCCTTGGCCCACCTTCAACTGAAATCTGTTTCCAGGCCAAAAACGATACCGGTTCAGTCCCAGGCTGAAGGCCAAACCGGTTCTGTTGGGGGTGTCCCAGTTGGACTCCGACCGATTGGACACGTCCCGATTGGACTGTCCCGATTGGACTCGTTCCTTGTCGACTCCGTGCCGATTGGACTCGTGCCGTTTGGACGCCGTGCCGATTGGACGCCGTGGCGGCTGTATTCATGACGTTTGGACGACGTAAATTTTATAATCATTGCTTTTCGAAGTCTACATACGGTGATATTGTATTGTGAAATATATGGGAACCTATTAAATTTGGATCTGAATTTTTATTTTTATGTGTTTCTTGAGATTCGTGCCTTTTGGACGCCGTGCCGATTGGACGCCGTGCCGATTGGACGCCGTGCCGATTGGACGCCGTGCCGATTGGACGCCGTGCCGATTGGACGCCGTGCCGATTGGACGCCGTGCCGATTGGACGCCGTGCCGATTGGACGCCGTGGCGGTTGGATTCATGACGTTTGGACGCCGTAAGTTTTATAATCATTGCTTTTCGAAGTCTACATATGGTGATATTGTATTGTGAAATATATTATTAAATATGATTTGGAATCTATTAAATTTGGATCTGAATTTTAATTTTTATGTGTTTCTTGGGACTCGTGCCGTTTGGACGCCGTGCCGATTGGACGCCGTGGCAGTTCGATTCATGACGTTTGGACGCCGTAAATTTTATAATCATTGCTTTTCCAAGTCTACATATGGTGATATTGTATTGTGAAATATATGATTAAATATGATTTGGAATCTATTAAATTTAAAATTATGATTAAGAATCTATTAATGAAAAATAATGATGTACAGCTTCGGAGGGGGGTGATTCCGAAATCTTACTCCGGAAAGATTATTTTCAGAGCGAGCGGAAATGACATTGGCTTGGGTTAGGTTTGGCTAGATAACTGAAGTTGTTGTTAATCGGGCGTTGTTAACCATATATTTCACATTGCAATATCATCATATGTAGACTTCGAAAAGCAATGATTATAAAATTTACGGCGTCCAAATGTCATGAATCCAACCGCCACGGCGTCCAAAAGGCACGAGTCTGAAGAAACACATACAAATTAAAATTCAAATCCAAATTTAATAGGTTCCCATATATTTCACAATACAATATCACCGTATGTAGACCATATGTAGACTTCGAAAAGCAATGATTATAGAATTTACGGTGTCCAAACGTCATGAATTCAGCCGCTACGGCGTCCAATCGGCACGGCGTCCAAAGGTCATGAATTCAGCCGCCACGGCGTCCAATCGGCACGGCGTTCAAACGGCACGAGTCCAATCGGCACGGAGTCGAAAAGGAACGCGTCCAATCGGCACCGTCCAATCGGGACGTGTCCAATCGGTCGGAGTCCAAACGGGCATCACTCTATGAAACCTGTATTTCTTCGAATTATTCCGGGTTTTTTATTTTTTACAATTAGAGTTTGCAACTGAAATATCGGAAAAAATGAAAATACTTCTATCATTATATAATTAATATTATATTTAATTTATATTAATTAAAGTTTGGTATATTAGATTTAACAGATAAAACAATTAAACTGTACGTTCGGATCCAGGCCAAAGTCGAAACACTAAGTCGAAACAGGTTCTGTTACAGGCTATGTCGAAACAGGTTCTCTTACAGGCTATGTCGAAACAGGTTCTCTTACAGGCTAAGTCGAAACAGGTTCTGTTCCTGGCTAAGTCGAAACGAAACGAAAAGTGGCACGGCCAAAACCCGAGCGTGAGCACTCTCGTCTACTCTCTGCCAACGGTAACAGCTGGTACTACAGGGTAGTGTCACTCAATGTATTTTTTTGTAAGTGTGGGGAGCACGGGGTTTTATCTCCGTATTCCCCAGACAATTCCCCAACAGTAAGTTGGCGACGGGGTTGGCAGCATCGGCTGCCAACCGTCGCGCGCTGCCGCGAGAATGTTCGCCAACATTCATTGCGACATGAACTCTCATGGTGAGAAGCGTGCGTCAAGGAGTGTGTGCATCCCACGTGTTGTAAAAGTTGCTTTTGCGTAATTCTACGCCAAGTTTTTTAATAAATCATAGTGAGAACTTTCGTTCGCATCTACAACGACGAATAGTGAATTTATTTCATTTCACGTCCACACTCCACCGAGTAGGCGAAAACCTACATAAGCACGAAATCGAACGCCATCTGAATTTTGTGTTACACAACTAACGGATCAAAACGCGGGAATTTGAAATCCATACTACCTATTCCTTCCTAATTTATAATTTTTATTTAAAAATAAAAAAATTAAAACATTTTAATACATTTTAAATACATGTTATTGAATATTATAACAATTATTAACAGTATATCGTGGGGGTTTGAAAAGAAGTTGAGAGAGGGCAAGGGGGGGAGTGGGCAAGATTATGCTGGGAGGAGGTTAGGGCGAGGGGAGAAAGGGGGGGAAAGGTGGATGGTTGGGAGAAGGAAAGAAGGGACTTTTGGGTGGCGAGGGGATGGACAGCGGAGGAAGTGGAAGAAATGGTGGAGGAGAGGAGGGAGGAAGTGAGCGGGGAGATTGTGAAAAGGGAGAAGGAAAGTCAGAGGAATGAGAGATGGGTCAGGATAAGGGAGACAAGGTATAACAGATGGTACGAGATGGTGAAAGGAGAAGGGCTGCCAAATACCTAGGGAAAGTTTGGGGAGAGAGTAGATGGCAGAGGGTAGTAAGAAAGGGGATGGCAGGAGATTGTGAGGATGGTATTAGGGGAGGAGGGGGAAGGGGTGGATTGGTTGAGGAAGGTGGAAGAATGGAGGGAAAGAGTGAATGCTGGAGTTGGGTTGTGAGGCAATGAAGGGTCAAGATGGAAGGGAGAGAAGATCGACCGGAAGAGGGGGTCACGGGGAAATGGGGAAGAGGGGACAGCGGGGTGCAGATATATACATGTGTGTATGTATAGGTGTACGTATGCATGTACGTATGTACGTATGTACGTATGTACGTATTTTTTTTTACATTTAAAGCAGAAAGAAAAACTTGTAAAAGAAAAAACATTTAAATACATTAACTATCAATTTCTGTATGTATACTTTTATGACGGATACTTAGTTTTAATAACTTTTATGAATGATGAAACACTTTTTTACGTGTACAATTTATTTCAACCGAAACGTCCTGCTGTTTTGGAAACCTTGCCATTATTTTTTAAATTGTAGGCACACTTTCTGGTTTCAACGATCTCTGGGAACAAAAGTGCTTTATAAAGCAGTCTTGTGTAAAGTGATTTGTTGTTTCAATCACTCATTACGTAGTGATTCGTCTTGTGGAAATCTACGCATTATAGTACGAAAATTAGAATAAAAATATATTAATATTGAAAATTGAAAAGAGGACCAAAATCCCACAAAATACGCACTTCACCATTTTGAAAATATATTTACAAACACTTTTATGGTAGAAAAAAGAATCTGTAAATAAATATGCACCAAAATTGTGGAGATGATGGAAGTGGAGGACTAGGGTTCTTCACCACCACCTTGGTCGGTAGAGATAATACCCCATGTGGTTCCACATGCCACACATGGAGACTTCTGACTCCATGAAATAAATACCGTGATAGATGTAACTAAACAAACACTTTAATCAACGGAATATAACGAATGTATAAAAGAGCTCAAAGAGCTAAAAGAAAACTTTATAATGCGCGCGACCGCATGTCGCGCGAGAGTCGCCACGAGGTTGAATCCTCAAAGAGGTTATCCCAAGGCGTACTGGAGTGTACGTCCGACCTCAACGAGCGACGACGGAAGAAACCGGAGTCGACGGCGCAGTCGTCGACACCTGTCGCTGAGGGTTACTGCGCAGGCTCGGCGATCTCCACTCCGCCACACGCGGAGAGGTTAAGCCGACCCCACACACTCCCCCCCTAGTGCGTTACGCAGAAACGCATGACAAATAATTAATGTATTATCCTAGAGGAAAGTGACATTAATATGCAACACTTGCCTGAACATATCATATAATACGCGTCAAAGAAATTTCCGACGCGACGCAGAACGGTGGGCTCAAGCCCGCCGTCGGCAGAAAGCAAAAAGAAAAGACATCATTCTTAAACGAGCGTCGAATGCACCTCAACAATCGCAGAATGTACGCAAAATAAATGAAGCACAATGAAAACGCAAATCAGGTCTTGTATGTGACCAGTTTCTTAGAGTAAGTCCTGACAGGGGGCAATGAGCCACCGCTCGTTGACCCGTCAGGGGCGATCGTGTCATCCAGATCGTGAGAAATTGTGTAGGCGGGCTTGAGAAGTTCAACCGACACATTGCGCGACGCGCCGTTCACATCTATCTGGTAGACTCGATCGCTTATGCGTGACATCACTTTATGTGGGCCAGTATACGGCCTTTCAAGGGCCTTCTTGGCCATGTTACGCAAAAATACATGGGAACATTCCCTTAAGTCTTTGAATATAAATGCTTTTCGTGCATTACGGTGCGCCGCGGGGACGGGACGAACCTGTCGCATGAACTCGCGGTGCTCTTCGAGAAATATGTTCGGGTCCGGCGCGAAATCGTCCGGAAGAAAGAACTCTCCCGGGAGATGCAGAGTCGTCCCGAACACGAACTCCGCCGGAGAGGCGTTCGTGTCCGAGCGGACATGAGACATTAGACCTAACAAAACCGGCGATAGGGACTTAGTCCAATCGGCATCACGGTGGCACATAAGCGCCGCTTTAAAAGGGCGATGCCAGCATTCTATCAACCCGTTGGAAGACGGGTGATAGGCCGTGGTTCTCACACGCTCGCATCCTATCAACGACAGCAGTGCAGCGAATAAGCGTGATTCTAGTCGTTATGATTTTAGGAGCACCATAACGCGATACCCAGGTATCAAAAAATGCACGCGCAATTGTCTGGGCAGAGGTTTCCTTAAGAGGAACTGCCTCGACCCATCGAGAGAATCTATCGATAATGGGTAACAGGTATTGATAAGAGTCGCGCGCAGGTAACGGACCTACTATGTCGATATGCACGTGGTCAAAACGACCATCGGGGGCTATCATTTTATCCGGAATAAGTTTGACGTGACGCGATGTCTTCGACTGCTGGCAGTCGAGACATTCCTTGCACCAGCGCTGGATATCGCGGTGCATATCTGGCCACACATACCTGTGCCTGATTAGCTTGTCCGTAACCTGCGGACCAGGGTGCGCGGGCGAATGGAAAATATTAAACGCGGCACGACGCAAACTTTTTGGAATATATTGCCGAATGGCCTCACCTGATATTTCACACATGATTGCAGTATGTTCAGGGCCCCAAGAAATTGATTTCAAAATTAAGGAATGACTTGACGACTTGCGGAGTTTCGCCAGCTGTTCATCATCCTTTTGCGCCTTAGCGAGATCGCTAAGACCGATTTCACAAGGAAGTCGAAGTGACTCAACACGAGAAAGGGCATCAGCCACCACATTCTCCGGGCCCTTCACATACTCAACGCACGTGGAAAATTGCGCAATCAGCGAAAGCTGACGCAGCTGGCGCGGAGAGGCTTTCTCGGGTCGCTGTTTGAACGCATAGATGAACGGTTTGTGATCCGTAAGGATCTTGAACTCACGCGCTTCTAAAAGATAAGAAAAGTACCGAATCGCTTCGTAAATCGCAGTGAGTTCCCTATCGTAAGCGCTGTAATTGAGTTGCGAGGGCGTTAGCTTTTTCGAGAAGAACGCGAGGGGCTCCCAGACCGGTTGTGTCGCGTCAAGCCGAAGGCTTTTTTGTTCAAGGACCGCGCCAATTGCGCGATCGGACGCGTCAGTTACTAAACGTAACTCAGCACCAGTACGAGGATGCACTAAGAGCGTGGCTTTGGCAAAATCATGTTTGATTTTGTCGAACGCTCGCTCAGCCTCGGAAGACCAAACGATCTCCCTTCTGTCGTTCTTCTTAGAATCAACGAAATAGGCATTTAGGGGAGCTTGTAGCTCCGCAGTATTCGGAAGATTCCGATGGTAAAAATTTACCATGCCTAAGAAGCGTCTTAGCTCGACAACCGTTTTAGGTTTAGAGAAATTGAGAGTGGCTTCAACTTTGCTAGCTAACGGAATGCCCTCGGCATTAATGGTCGCAGTAATGGCCGTCTTCTGCACGTCTTCCGGCGCAACCGGAATCTGGTTGAACGCCTTGTGCAAATCAAGAGAGGAAAAAATCTTCTTGCCGGCCAGATTGCTACAGCAATCGTACAAATGAGGCGTCGGATATTTATCCGGAATAGTGACAGCGTTAAGCTGCCTATAGTCCCCGCAGCCCGCCAAGAGCCGTCCTTTTTAAGCACCATGTGCATAGGACTGGCCCACGGGCTGCTGGAAGGCCTACAAATACCTGCCCCGCACCAAGATTTAAATTGTTGTTTCGCCGCACGAAGTTTATCCGGCGCCAAACGACGCGGACGAGCCGAAACCGGAGGACCCTTTGTAAGGATGTGATGGAACACCTCCTTCGAAGAGGGTGGATTAGGACATGACGTTCCAGTAATTTCTGGAAACTCAGAGAGAATTTGAGCGCATACAGTGCCGGAGGCAGCAGTATGCACGGAATGACAGTTTGATATTTTAAAATCGCCCGGAGACGTTACGTTGGTGGTTTGATCAACCAGTGAACGTCTGCGAACGTCAACTACAAGGCCGTAATGCCACAGAAAGTCAGCCCCAATGATGGGGTGGGGAACATCTGCAATGCAGAAGTTCCATCGAAAAGCTCTGCGCAATCCCAAATCGAGCGTACGCATGGATTCTCCGAAAGTCTGAATGGGCGAATCGTTAGCGGCCATGAGCTTGAGCCGAGCCGGCTTACCACGAATCTTGGAATCTGCCGGAAGCAGAGAAAGACCGGCCCCAGTGTCGATTAAGAACACTCGACCGGAGATGCGATCTTTCATGTGGAGACGTCTAGAATCACCTAACCCAGCCGCCCTGGTCTCCTCGAGGGCAGGTGAGTTCAGTTTTTTGTGGCCTTCCACTCAGCATATTTGCTACACCATTCTTTGCAGGAAGTGGGATTTTCCGGGTAGCGCGTGTGCGCAAAGCACAAAGAGCGCGTTTTGCTCGACGATCTTCTATCTTTGGAGCGAGCACGCGAAGTAGATCGCGCCCGAGAACTGGAAGGACCAGGTGATCGATTACGATTTAAAACTAGTTTTTTAAGGAGGGATTCAATCCGATTCAGCTGCGCCGACAAGGCGGTAGCTCCCTCAGGAGAGGGAGAGCTGGAGATAACCCTACCTGAGGAGGAAGAGGCCTCATCGTGCCTTCCTCGGTTAACCGAGCTGACCTTGGGCTTAGGGCCAAGATTGGCCGCCAATTTGTCAGCGATACCCGCCAAAACGTCAAGATCCTTATGCTCCCTGGCGATAAGAATCTCCTGTTGGTTCTCAGATAAATGTTCAAAAAATATGGTCCTGACAACCGAATCGTTACAGCCACAACTTTCGTTGAGGTAACGAAGTTGACGGAGGACTTGGGACGGTTTACAATCAATGTCCACCTGCCCTCTTAATAGTCTCCGAAGATTCTCCTCGTCAGTGGGTGCAAAAACCGACAACAGACGAGACTTGGCCCGAGAAAACATGTCAGGGAACGGCGGTTGTTTAGTGATAATGTCACTAAGGTTAGCAAGCGAATCGTCATCAAGAGACATAACAAGATAGTCGAACTTAGTGGACTCGTGCGTAACCCCGGAGCGACGCAACGAAGCTTCGAGTTGGCAGAACCACAAGATCGGATTCTTTCGTGAGAAAGGCGGAATTTTTGGCACGCGAGCAACCCCGATCTGGGAGACATCCCCGGGATCCCCGCGCGCGCCCCCGCCCGCCAATTGTGCGCGCAAAGCATCGCGCTCCCGCAGAACCTCATCCCGAGTCTCATGCGGGGACGAGGCTGTACCGGCACCCGAACTATCCATAGCAATAAAATCACAAGGGGAAAAACGCACGGAGCTACCGCTACGTCGAAACGTTTACAAACTGTTAGTATGACATTAGTACCAGATTGCCGAATGCAATCTAAGGTTGGTGCGATAGCCGCATCGTAGGTTGGCAGCGAGTCGATCGGTCTACCAGCGTCGTTTGTTTCAGCGTTCTTCCCGCATTCTGTAATTGTACTGCGTGGACGACTGACCGCGTCCATCGTCTCTTTACACGTTTATCTAACATATTAAATCAGTTTTACTTTCCAGTGTCTTATTCAATTATCCACTGCGACCCTCTAACCCTCACAGGTTATGGGCCCAGGATTTAACGCGAGTGAATAGTGTTCGAAAACATTAATTTCGTTTTTTTTCTTTTCTCTCGCGCGCGAAGTAACGGTTCACGTGCGAAACGACCATGAGTGTACCCGGCATAGTGAAAATCGAACTCCTAAACAAGAACAACCACGATACGTGGAAGCTGCAAATGAAAGCCATTCTAATACGGAATGACCTGTGGGGTTACGCGGACGGGACGATTATCAAACCTGAGCCGACAAACGAGAACGCCGCCGCCGTGGAAGCATGGACGAGGAACGACGGAAAAGCCATGTCCGATATTATATTGGCCATCAGCCCGAGCGAGCTGAAGCAAATTAAAAATTGCGAGACGTCACGCGAAATATGGCTAAAGCTACAAACTATTCATCAATCAACGGGACCGGCCAGGAAAGCCACGCTGTTGAAGAAGCTGACACTTCAAAAGATGGCGGACAACAGCGACGTGCGTGAGCATTTGAACAATTTTTTCGACACGGTTGGTAAATTAGCCGACATGGACGTAAACGTCCATCCTGATTTGCTAGCAATAATGTTGCTATATAGTTTACCCGCGAGTTTCGAAAATTTTCGATGTGCTATTGAGTCGCGCGATCAATTGCCGGACCCCGAGGCGCTACGCATAAAAATTAAGGAGGAGAGCGACGCGCGTAAAAGTGAAATACGTGCGGCGTCATCGTCGTCGGACGCTAAGTTCGCGAGAAAACACGCAAACGCGCGCGATTGGCGGGAGCGAAGTGAAGCGTCTAATAGAAGCGGAAATTCAAGTTTTAAACGACAAAGTCAATCTGTGATTAGATGCTATAAATGTAATCGAGTGGGTCATGCCGCGAACGAATGCTACGCGAGAACGAATAACAATAGAGAATCTGCGAGAGCGAACAATAGAGAATCTGCGAGAATGAACAATAGAGAATCGGCGAGATGCGCCGAGAATGTGTGCCTAAACACAACCGTCGCGACCCGCGCCGGCGTAATCGATCGTGATCGAAAAGGCGATCGAAAGTGGTGTCTCGATAGCGGCGCCACGTCGCACTTGACTCATGAAATTGACAACTTCAGCGAAGTCGGTAACACAGATCGCGCTGTATTACATCTAGCAAATAATTCGTCAACAGAAGTCACCGCTACGGGAACGATCCGTTTAGAAGCCGACGTATTCGGCAAAAGAAAGAATATTGTTTTAGGTAATGCCCTACACGTACCCGACCTTAGAACAAATTTACTGTCCGTAAGTAAAATAACTGATAAAGGGCTAGAAGTTCAATTCAAAAAGGATAGGGCACTCGTATTAGACGCGAACGGCGACGTGAAACTTTGCGCGGAGCGAATCAGCGATTTATATTACGTATGCGAATACTATACAGATTCATGCAACACCGCGAACGTATCGAAACCCGACAACGCTCTCGAATTATGGCACCGGCGAATGGGCCACATAAACATAAAAGACATTGTAAACGCCAAGCGGAGCGGGGCAATACTCGGATTTCGATACGAAAATATAAAACGCGAATTAAATTGTAATGTTTGCGCGGCGGGAAAAATGACGCGAAGCCCATTTCCTAAGAAGTCGAACAGATCGATAAGTATACTCGACATAATACATACGGACTTATGCGGGCCCATGCGTGTAGAATCACTCGGCCGCGCGAAATATTTCATAGAATTTATCGATGATAAATCTAGGTGGTGCGAGGTGCGTTTTTTGAACGCAAAATCAGACGCATTGAAGGCGACAATGGAGTACATAGCGTTCGCCGAAAAGCAAAAGGGTAATAGCGTTAAATGTTTACAATCCGATAACGGAAAAGAATTCACTAGTCGCGATTTCGAAAATTACCTGAAGAGGAACGGAATAACTCGAAGACTGACCATCCCATATAACCCGGAACAAAACGGAGTAGCCGAACGGAAAAATCGAACACTCATAGAGATGGCCAGATGCCTAATGATGGAATCCGATCTCCCACCTTCATTTTGGGCAGAGGCTGTTAACACAGCGAATTATATTCGAAACCGTTCACCCTCTAAAAGCTTAAACGGGCGGACGCCGTTCGAGGTATGGACCGGAAACATACCCGATATAAATCATTTTCGCGTTTTTGGCAGCCGCGTATATTTTCTAAACAGAGAGCCTGGAAGAGGAAAATTTGATCCTCGAGGAAAGAAAGGGATATTTCTAGGGTACGCCGAAGAATGTAAGGGCTTTCGAATCTGGTCGACAGACGACAGGAAAGTCACCATCAGCAGAGACGTAAAATTCGTCGACGAAACGCCACAACAGAAAAGTAACTTTGAAGAATTCGCCCCTGAAGAGCAACCAGATATCGAAGACGAAGATGAGTCAACAACCCATCATATGGAAATCGAATTGCACAACAATATCGACTCGAATAACAGCGAACCGACTACACCTGCAATTCAACGTCAAGAGATCCCTCAGAATCCTCCAAGAAGAGGTCGCGGCAGACCTGCCCTATTCAAAACGGGCATGAGGGGAAGACCACGACGATTATTCCACGCAGCAACAGAAGACGCAAACGCCGTCGAACAAGAACAAGTGTATCTCGCCGAAATTCCCATGAAGCAGGCTCTATCCAGTCCCGAGGCCGACGAATGGAGTAAAGCCATCGACGATGAAATGAAATCGATCATCAAGAATAACACATGGGTACTGGTCGAGCGACCTAAAAATGAAAAGGTCATAGGAAGTCGCATGGTGCTCCGAAATAAATTCAGATCCGATGGCACGATGGAAAGGCGCAAAGCGCGTCTGGTGGCGCAAGGTTTCAGCCAAGAACCGGGCATTCATTTTTCAGAAACGTTTGCACCAGTAGCTCGAATTGGAACCATCCGACTGATGACGTCGTTAGCAGCTGCATACAAAATGCAAATCAGACAATTTGACGTCACAACAGCCTACCTGAACGGAGAACTCAAAGAAAAATTACACATGGAACCTCCGAAGAATTTACACGACATTCTGAAAAGAATAGCTGAGAACGAACAAGAAAGCACTATCGGTCTTAGAGCGAAAAAGATGTTGTCCGATTTCAAAATGGGCAACAGAGTGTGCCTCTTAAAGAAAGCCTTATACGGCCTAAGACAAGCCGGAAGAAGCTGGCACACTAAGATAGATGAAATTCTGAGAAGTTGCGGAATGACTCCAACTAACTCAGACCCATGCCTATACCACGTTAACACAGGAGAAAACGTGATGATGGCAGCTGTCTACGTGGACGACATTTTGGTTGCGTCGCGTGACCGGGGAGCGATCATCACACTTGGACAGGAGCTCTCGAAACATCTCGACATCAAGGACATAGGAAATGTCAAATATTGCTTGGGCATCGAGTTCACGCAACGCAAAGATCGCATAGCCATGCACCAAAGAGGGTACATCAGCGATTTATTAAACAGATTCGGAATGACCGAATCAAATACGGTGACCACACCAATTCAGGCGAATCTGAAATTAGAGAAAAACGAGTCGCGAGATCAGCAGGTCACCGATTTGCCGTATCGAGAGCTGGTAGGCGCTTTAACATACTTAGCGACCGCAACCAGACCCGACATTAGCTTCGCAGCGAGCTGCCTCGGCCAATTCAACAATTGTTATGGCGAGGAGCACTGGAAGGCCGCGAAGCGGGTCCTACGTTATTTAAAGGGGACCATCGATCTCGGATTGGTGTATGGAGCAAAAACTGGACCGGTTAGCGGATACGTCGATGCAAACTGGGGAAGCAGCTCCGAAGATAGGCGCTCCTACTCAGGATACATCTTTCTGCTGCACGGATCTCCGATTTCATGGGACGCCAGGAAGCAGCGAACGATTGCTCTCTCGACAACCGAGTCGGAATACATTGCGTTGGCGGAATGCGCTAAAGAATGCGTACACTTAAAGAGATTTTTAGGAGAGCTCGGATTTGTCGAGTTGGGAAAAATTAATGTATTTTGCGACAGCCAAAGCGCGATCAAACTGGCAGAAAATCAAACTTTTCACGCGAAAAGCAAACATATCGATATAAGGCATCACTTCATTCGCGATATGTTAAAGCAGAAGCAATTTGATGTAGTACACAAATCCACAGAACATCAGATAGCCGATGCGCTCACTAAGGGCCTCCCTAGACCGAAATATGAGTGGTGCATTAAAAATTGCGGACTCGGCGTGCCTATCTGATATTGTAAAGATCGGCGCGTCGACCCATCAACTCGAGGGGGGGTGTTGGTATGACATTAGTACCAGATTGCCGAATGCAATCTAAGGTTGGTGCGATAGCCGCATCGTAGGTTGGCAGCGAGTCGACCGGTCTACCCGCGTCGTTTGTTTCAGCGTTCTTCCCGCATTCTGTAATTGTACCGCGTGGACGACTGACCGCGTCCATCGCCTCTTTACACGTTTATCTAACATATTAAATCAGTTTTACTTTCCAGTGTCTTATTCAATTATCCACTGCGACCCTCTAACCCTCACACAAACTAACCTAAAAAATGCGCACATGCGCAGCACAGGGGCAAACGCGAGACTAAACGCGACCACAATTTTCAAAAAAAGATTCGAGCTACTAAGGAACTCTAACAATACGCAGCACGCGGGCTCATACGACAGATCCGCGAACGCGGCGCGGACGCACGAACGCACACACCACAAAAGGAAAAAGACGAAAGTTTTTATTGAACACGCTTGTGTAGAACGCCAGGCACCGGTGACGATGTTGGCGACATCAACGTAACCTTGGGCGGACCAGGCCACAAGGTGGAGATCACCCGGCAGCAACTGCACGATGACACGCACCGATGACGACGACAGCAACGTCGGCGTGACCTTGGGCGGACCAGGCCACAAGGTAGAGCTCGCCTACAGCAGCGAGCACGGGAAGCGATGGCAGCACGTCAGCGTGACCTTGGGCGGACCAGGCCACAAGGTAGAAATTGCCGCGTAGCAACAGGCAGCACCACACCGCCAGCACCGCACACCGATGAATTATGCCAGTGATTGCTGCTTCCTCCACTCGTGCTGACCAGGCGACGAGTTGGATGTACCCCAGCATAGAATTTGGGCAGGCGAGGACTGCAGAGACTCAGGCCTCCAGAATGGCCTTTCGAAAACGCGTCTTCCCAGAAAATGGCGTCAACCGGCGTCGACGAACCGTCCTCGACAATTATCCCGGTCGAGGAAACGTCACGGGCAGGTCCAGGAGCACTGGGCACTTAAAATTTGCAAGATCAATTGTTGCTCTTACCCACAAAAGTGCTCGGTGGCGATCATATGTGATTGGTCTGTTCACGACCGCATGGTCCAGCCGCCATCTTGTCGTCCATTTTATGCTTCCTCCGCGAACGCTGAGACGAACGGCCGAAATCGACAGAGGAGAACATTGAAATCTCCAGTCGGGGTCACCAATGTGGAGATGATGGAAGTGGAGGACTAGGGTTCTTCACCACCACCTTGGTCGGTAGAGATAATACCCCATGTGGTTCCACATGCCACACATGGGGACTTCTGACTCCATGAAATAAATACCGTGATAGATGTAACTAAACAAACACTTTAATCAACGGAATATAACGAATGTATAAAAGAGCTCAAAGAGCTAAAAGAAAACTTTATAATGCGCGCGACCGCATGTCGCGCGAGAGTCGCCACGAGGTTGAATCCTCAAAGAGGTTATCCCAAGGCGTACTGGAGTGTACGTCCGACCTCAACGAGCGACGACGGAAGAAACCGGAGTCGACGGCGCAGTCGTCGACACCTGTCGCTGAGGGTTACTGCGCAGGCTCGGCGATCTCCACTCCGCCACACGCGGAGAGGTTAAGCCGACCCCACAAAATGCTGTCATCAATTCCATCTAGCGGACACATTGAGAATTACTCTTGTGGCGACACTCGCCAATTTCAAATTGTTCACTAATGTCAGAGAGTAGATGAGAGTGCTCACGCTCGGGTTTTGGCCGTGCCACTTTTCGTTTCGTTTCTACTTAGCCTGTAACAGAACCTGTTTCGACTTAGTGTTTCGACTTTGGCCTGGATCAGAACGTACAGTTTAATTGTTTTATCTGTTAAATCTAATATACCAAACTTTAATTAATATAAATTAAATATAATATTAATTATATAATGATAGAAGTATTTTCATTTTTTCCGATATTTCAGTTGCAAACTCTAATTGTAAAAAATAAAAAACCCGGAATAATTCGAAGAAATACAGGTTTCATAGAGTGATGCCCGTTTGGACTCCGACCGATTGGACACGTCCCGATTGGACGGTGCCGATCGGACGCGTTCCTTTTCGACTCCGTGCCGATTGGACTCGTGCCGTTTGGACGCCGTGCCGTTTGAACGCCGTGCCGATTGGACGCCGTGGCGGCTGAATTCATGACGTTTGGACGCCGTGCCGATTGGACGCCGTAGCGGCTGAATTCATGACGTTTGGACGCCGTAAATTTTATAATCATTGCTTCTCGAAGTCTACATATGGTCTACATACGGTGATATTGTCTTGTGAAATTTATGGGAACCTATTAAATTTGGATTTGAATTTTAATTTGTATGTGTTTCTTCAGACTCGTGCCTTTTGGACGCCGTGGCGGTTGGATTCATGACATTTGGACGCCGTAAATTTTATAATCATTGCTTTTCGAAGTCTACATATGATGATATTGTATTGTGAAATATATGGTTAACAATGCCCGATTAACAACAACTTCAGTTATCTAGCCAAACCTAACCCAGACTAATTTCATTTCCACTCGCTCTTAAAATAAACTTTCCGGAGTAAGACTTCGGAATCACCCACCTCCGAAGCTGTACATCATTATTTTTCATTAATAGATTCTTAATCATAATTTAAAATTTAATAGATTCCAAATCATATTTAATCATATATTTCACAATACAATATCACCATATGTAGACTTGGAAAAGCAATGATTATAAAATTTACGGCGTCCAAACGTCATGAATCGAACTGCCACGGCGTCCAATCGGCACGGCGTCCAAACGGCACGAGTCCCAAGAAACACATAAAAATCCAAATCCAGATCCAAATTTAATAGGTTCCCATATATTTCACAATACAATATCACCGTATGTAGACTTCGAAAAGCAATGATTATAAAATTTAAGGCGTCCAAACGTCATGAATACAGCCGCCACGGCGTCCAATCGGCACGGCGTCCAATCGGCACGGCGTCCAAACGGCACGGCGTCCAAACGGCACGAGTCCAATCAGCACGGAGTCGACAAGGAACGCGTCCAATCAGGTCGGAGTCCAAGTGGGACACCCCCAACAGAACCGGTTTGGCCTTCAGCCTGGGACTAAACCGGTATCGTTTTTGGCCTGGAAACAGATTTCAGTTGAAGGTGGGCCAAGGGTAATCAACAACAGCATTGTAAAACCCTTGGCCCACCCTGTGCTATAAACCGGATAACCCTCACACAATAAAAAAAAAGGTCTAACATACCATTGTTGAAAGTGGGCCAGGTGGATAACTACGGGTCAGTCACTGGTCAGTCCTCGGTCAAGTACTCAAGTGATCAAGTGGTCAAGTGGTCAAGTGCAAGTGGTCACATGGTCAAGTGGTCAAATGGTCCAGTGGTCAAATTGTCAAACGGTCAAGTGGTCAAATGGTCAAGTGGACAAGTGGTCAAGTGGACAAGTGGTCAAGTGGTCTATGGTCAAGTGGTCTATGGTCAAGTGGTAAAGTGGTCAAGTGGTCAAGGGTCAAGTGGTCAAGTGGTCAAGTGGTCAGTGGTCAAATGGTCAAATGGTCAAATGGTCCAGTGGTGAAGTGGTTAAGTGGTCAAATGGTCAAGTGGTCAAGTGGTCAGTGGTCAAGTGGTCAATGGTCAAGTGGTCAAGTGGTCAGTGGTCAAATGGTCCAGTGGTCAAGTGGTTAAGTGGTCAAATGGTCAAGTGGTCAAGTGGTCAGTGGTCAAGTGGTCAATGGTCAAGTGGTCAAGTGGACAAGTGGTCAAGTGGTCAAGTGGTCAAGTGGTCAAGTGGTCAAGTGGTCAAGTGGTCAATGGTCAAGTGGTCAATGGTCCAGTGGTGAAGTGGTCAATGGTGAAGTGGTCAACGGTAAAGTGGTCAATGGTCAAATGGTCAAGTGGTCAGTGGTCAAGTGGTCAATGGTCAAGTGGTCAGTGGTCAAGTGGTCAATGGTCAAGTGGTCAAGTGGTCAGTGGTCAAGTGGTCAATGGTCAAGTGGTCAATGGTCAAGTGGTCAAGTGGTCAGTGGTCAAGTGGGCAATGGTCAACTGGTCAAGTGGTCAAGTGGTCAAGTGGTCAAGTGGTCAAGAGGTCAAGTGGTTAAGTGGTCAAATGGTCCAGTTGTGAAGTGGTCAATGGTGATGTGGTCAAGTGGTCAAGTGGTCAAGTGGTCAAGTGGTCAAGTGGTCAATGGTCATGTGGTCAAGAGGTCAAGTGGTCAATGGTCAAATGGTCAAATGGTCCAGTTGTCAAGTGGACAATGGTCAATGGTCAAGTGGTTAATGGTCAGTATTGGTGGGCACGGTAGGGGTCCCTGATTTGCCTGCTTCTCCCACCAACCTCGTCGGCTCTGGAGGAACGTGTGAGTGGGGAAACGAAGGCACTGGAAGACACGAGGCACCACGGCGGACAAAAATGCCCATCACTGCAATATAGTAATGTCGCGATCTATCTCCCATCACCTGTTCCGAGCAGGGTGGAGCAGAGCTAGAGATCGTGAAGGGAAACTATTTTTTTATGACTGCGTCGACCGCCCCGGAAGTACAAAGGGACAGTGCCGACCGTAGAAAAGGACAACGCATATAAACACGACGAGTGATGCCCGTTTGGACTCCGACCTATTGGACACGTCCCGATTGGACACGTCCCGATTGGACGGTGCCGATTGGACGCATTCCTTTTCGACTCCGTGCCGATTGGACTCGTGCCGTTTGGACGCCGTGCCGTTTGGACGCCGTGCCGTTTGGACGCCGTGCCGATGGGACGCCGGGCCGATTGGACGCCGTGGCGGCTGAATTCATAACGTTTGGACGCCGTAAATTTTATAATCATTGTTTTTCGAAGTCTACATATGATTATATTGTATTGTGAAATATATGGTGAACAACGCCCGATTAACAACAACTTCAGTTATCTAGCCAAACCTAACCCAGACTAATGTCATTTCCGCTCGCTCTTAAAATAAACTTTCCGGAGTAAGACTTCGGAATCACCCCCCTCCGATGCTTTACATAATTATTTTTCATTAATAGATTCTTAATCATAATTTAATGGTTAACAAAGGCCGATTAACAACAACTTCAGTTATCTAGCCAAACCTAACCCAGAATAATGTCATTTCCGCTCGCTCTTAAAATAAACTTTCCGGAGTAAGACTTCGGAATCACCCCCCTCCGAAGCTGTACATCATTATTTTTCATTAATAGATTCTTAATCATAATTTAATATTTAGTAGATTCCAAATCATATTTAATCATATATTACACAATACAATATCACCATATGTAGACTTCGAAAAGCAATGATTATAAAATTTACGGCGTCCAAACGTCATGAATACAGCCGCCACGGCGTCCTATCGGCACGGCGCGGCGTCCAAACGGCACGAGTCCCAAGAAACACATAAAAATTAAAATTCAGATCCAAATTTAATAGATTCCAAATCATATTTAATAATATATTTCACAATACAATATCAGCGTATGTAGACTTCGAAAAGCAATGATTATAAAATTTACGGCGTCCAAACGTCATGAATACAGCCGCCACGGCGTCCAATCGGCACGGCGTCCAAACGGCACGGCGTCCAAACGGCACGAGTCCAATCGGCACGGAGTCGAAAAGGAACGCGTCCAATCGGGACAGCCAATCGGGACGTGTCCAATCGGTCGGAGTCCAAGTGGGACACCCCCATTAGATTTATATATTAATTACATATTTTATGTAAAACCAGATAAAACAATTAAACTGTGCGTTCCCTATCCAGGCCTAAGTCGAAACCGGTTTTGTTACAGGCTAAGTCGAAACAGGTTCTGTTACAGACTAAGTCGAAACAGGTTCTGTTTCAGGCTAAGTCGAAACAGGTTCTGTTACAGGCTAAGTCGAAACAGGTTCTGTTACAGGCTAAGAACTAGACTAGGGGGCAGCACTATAATGGGCACGGCCAAAACCCGAGCGTGAGCACTCTCATCTACTCATCTACTCTCTGCCGTTGGTCACTCTGACGCCACAGGCTCGTAGATACTTCATAGAGTAGAATTCCCTGTACTGACACGAGTGACACGTACAAACATTCATGCAATATGATCGTTTACAAAGTTGCTGTTTTCCTCATTTTCATTATTGTTAGCGTTTCAGACAAATACGTATCTGCTGAAAATGACGAAGAAGTGTCAACGGATTTATACGTTGTCGAAGGGAAAGTTTTTCCATGGGAAAACAAAGCCTCGAATGGTTGGCAGTTAATGACACACGTCATGGTTAATGGTGGAGAACATTATGGTTTTTTGAGGTAAATTAATAGTTTACACTTTCAATTATTAAATAGTGAATATGATGATTTATTAGGTCTGTTGTCAAACATAAATTGTACTAATTAGATTTCTTTTTAAATTCTGCACAGGTTAGGATTGTATTAAGTAAAATATTTCAACTTTATATCATACCTAATTTATAAATTGATTGTACTTCTATGAATGACAATATGTTTATTCTTTCAGGGAAGATGGAACATTTATTATTTCAAATGTGCCATCTGGATCTTATGTTATCGAGATTGTAAATCCCAACTGTGTTTATGAACCAGTAAGAGTAGAAATTAATTCCAAAGGAAGATTTAGAGCCAGGAAAGTTAATTTAATACAAACTTCTCAAGTTATACAAATTCCTTATCCACTAAAAATGAGACCACTTACACCATTCCGTTATTTCCAAGTTAGGGAACAGTGGAAAGTAACAGACTTTTTGTTTAACTCAATGGTATGCTTGTTATTTCATTATTAAATGAATGTTAACCAAGAAAGAAATTATTATTAATTTCAATGTTGTTTGTAGGTCTTGATGATGATCTTACCACTGCTATTACTCATGATTGGACCAAAAATTATGAATGATCCAGATGCTAGAAAGGTTGGTACTGCATAATTCAAGTATGATATATTTATTATTTATGTTGAAGCTTTAATATTATGAATTTAATCATTTGTTTATTGGTTCTATTTTTTCAGGAAATGGAACATTTAAATAATCTGACTAAATACAAAATACCAGAAATGTCTGAACTCATAACGACTTTCTTGTCTGGAGAAGAGAAGCAAAAGCCAAAAGCAGTAAAAGCTGCAAAGAAAAGGCAGTAACATTTATCGGCCTCTCGAGATCATGTTTGCACTTTTACTCTAGTCCTTTAGTTAAATACGCTAGAAAATGTATTAGATTGTTTTCTAAATCTTTTCATTTTTCTGCCACTTAATTCTATATGGATTATAAGCAACAGTGAACCATCTGAAATGTATTACTTTAGTAGATAATTCATTGTCTACTGTATAAATGTAATCTATCACAACTTATGTATCATATACAAGATGTTCTATTAAGTGTAGTAAATATTTTACATGATGTTTATACAAGTTCAAATAAGGCAAACATTAATTGACTAAATTGCGTTACGATTTTATTTCCTACTTATACATATAAAGTAACTTACATATGTCACTATTAGCGTTTCAAAGAGACTTTTAATCACTAATAGTTTGACGACACAGCTTATGTAGAACTTTCATCACTCTTTAGTTTTGTCTCAGTTTAGTTTGTAGAATCACTCTCTGAAATATGTACTACATAAAATCGAACAGTCTGTAAATTTTATCAAGTTGGTATCTTTAAGTAATACAGTAGTTTTTTAGAACACAAAAGTAATAAAACAAAATTGAAATAGTGATACAAATAGAATCTTTAATATCATTTGCCATATAAAAATCAAAAGCCGTTGCTTTAGTTATAATGTTGTATAAAAGATATTTATAACTATAGGAATAAATATTACAATATTATAAGGTTTGAAATATTGTTATTTCTCTAATAGTATCACAGTTTGTCTCGTTTTAACTTATTCAATTAAATATTAAGATGTCTAACTCGCATCATGCGTTCCTTAGCTGCCTTAAATTGTTCAAAAATATTTTCTATATTTGTCATAAGTTTATCTGTACTTAAATTTTGAAAATAATCCAGCTGATCATCAATTTTAATAGAAGTATGAATTTGGTAAATGATGTTCATTTTTAGCTTAACACGTCCATTTGGTGTCACCTTTATTTGTGACTTGTTTAATATTTTATTTTCATGTCCTGCAGATATATTGCAGTAAGTTATATCATCCAATTCGTAAGTACCTCCTGTGAAATATCTCCGAAGAGAATTAATAATACTTCCTGTTGGTCTCCATGTTGGAATACTAAACTCGTATATGCCTGGATGTGTAGGCAAAGGTACAATTGCGTATCCTTCGGTACGATATCTAAAACGATATAATACTTACGTTACATTTAATAATTATATAAACTACAAATTCAATACTAACAATTAAATAAATATACCTTGACCACATATCAAGGGATGCAACCAACAGTAATAATCTAGGCCAAGATGGTAAAGACTTTTTGGCATTTAATGCATTGTCTGACTCATAATCTAATGACATTTCAGTAGCATATCCAAAATATGCTGATTTGTTTCTCAAGTTACACCTTTGAGTCCTTCCAAATAATCTATCATTTTGATCAGTACTCCAATGTTCTGGTAACTGGATATAATAAGAAACGTACAGCCCATCAAAAATAAATTCATGAGCAGACAGAATATCAAGTTTTATAAACAGTTTTTGTACGTGTGGCGCAGTTAGTTGGAAACTGTGAGATATTTCTGCTTCTTTGTACATTAATCTCTCCTTGATTTCCTGTAACAAAAATAAGATTTAAGAGATGTTATTATTTAATATCGGTGAATAATTTACTGCTTTTTAATAAAATGGCAATATAATAGATCTCTATATTATACGCGTGATTTAATTTCAAAATATTTGAAATAATACAGTGTAAGCGTTTGTGCGTGAAGTAGGTACACATTTTCTTGGATGTACGGATGTAGAGTGGTCTAAGGGGCACGTATAAACAGCATGTATGTGTCACCACATGGATGCGCATATATAAATCCCTCAATACAAACACATGGAGAGTGTTCAAGCAACTATTCACAGTATTCACCGCCACAGAATTCAGTTGGCTGTGGGACTGTGGGACCACAGTGTGACGGTTAGGTTACATCTTCCGCGCATTCAATATTCTTGAAAAATCTATTAATCAATTATTATACCTTTCGAGTATAACAAAATGAAAGAATTTTTTAAATTCAACGTGGTAATGAACATGTTCCTCGAATATACGTCCACGGAATACAAGCTAAAGCTAACGTCGATTTAGTGTGCAACAGGATTTCGAATGATGAGAAAGGATTATCGGTGCCAGTGATAAATGTTAATGTAATTCAAGAAACATGTTTAGTCCACAGAGAGTCATGCGACAAATCTCCGACATCTCCTACGTCGGGTACGTAATAAAATATTCATTGCATCGACTTTCGATTAGTTGCGCGAGAACTATTTGAATCTTTCAAATACATTTATATATTATTTACATTTCACGGTGAAAATCGCGGTTGCACTATGTAAAGCACCGTGTCGTTTGATTCGAAGAGTAAACGAACCGGGTACAGTCAAAGTATGAGCAACTGTGCAAATAAATATTTCGTTAATCTTACACGTTGCAATTTGTCCCGTTCTTCTTGCAACTCGACCGGGGTCGGTTTCTCGGAAACATGTTCGATCCAATAATTAAATTCGACACCGCTGGAATTCGTGACAACGTGAGGACAGTCGTCCGTGAAGTCAGGATTCACGGATAAAATTTTGTGCAATTGATCGTAAGTAATGACACATAGCACCGTTTCGGAATCCTTGTCCGGACTCGGTATACCTTTATCTCCTCGTGATAAATCAACCATGACATACATCCTAGATCTTTCCATATAGACATAATGGTTCGCGCGTATCCTCGTATCGTCAGGTTTATCGTCGACTACCGATTTGTTATACCTATCGGGAAACGGTTTACGATTTTGCAAAGATGGCAACGCCGTTTCATTTCTGCACGCCAATCTCGTCGTGCACGGTCTCATCAGCGACTCGCTCTCCGAATAATGCGAGTCCCCTTGTGTGTAGGTGTACAGCTGAGAGCCTTTAACATTTCCCTCGTTGATTCGCTGGCAATAGGACTTATGCAGCTCGGTCATGCAATTCTTCTCGTCCTTGTAAAAATCAGCTTCGAACGGGCTGAACACCTTCTCTTGCCAACCGAAAATACAATCCTCTTCTTCAACAAAATTCGAGTCTCTGGTATCTTCCTCATCCTCGAGAAGTTCTGCAAGCAAAGGTCTTTGCTGTACGATTTTGACTCTGGAACAATAAACAAGTCGAAGGTAAATACAATTTAGGAGGTAGAAACAATCTCTGCCAGATGGCCAAGATCTAATTCCGATCGACACGTTTGCCGTACAATTTTCGTCAGAAAAAAAAGTAACAGTGGCACGTTGCTTCTGATATTCTAATTAACCGTACGTTCGGAATGACGGTAACAATGATTCTTCTATTTCAATTACTTAACAATATACATATGTATTCGTTACCTTATCTTGAAAGTATTTATAGACTCGTTGACCCGGTAGTTGGAGGATATCTTTTTCTTATGTATTTTGGTGGACATTTGATTCAACGTCGATGGGAAATCATAATTACCGAGAATGATCTGTACGAGACAAAACAAATTCGTACACTGACTCGATTAGTGAACCGTTTGAAAATAACCGTAGGCATAGGCAGACCCCCGATTCCCGATAATGTATTGTTTGTCGATTCTCTTGTTGCTTAGTAACCAGAGCCGCACACCGCGCAGTGTAAGTATATGTAAATACTTACATGAACTAGTAAAGGCCGATTTATAGTATCAGACACAGAACGGTTCCGTTCAATGTAATAATATTTCAATAATATTTCCTTTGTTTTGTTTACGTGTCTGTGCTGATCGGTTAGTATAAACACCTACTTATATATTCAAATACATTAATGAATGTTTGATGATCTGATCGATACTGAATAGAACCGTTCCGTGTCTGGGTGGACAGTATAATTCGTGCCGTTTATAACAGACCAGAATATGGGCAGATATGGGTCAAAACGGTTGGTGTTGGTATCATACGAGAACTACGAACACCTTTGTCTCGTGCTCGTTTACTTATGTCCACCTGCGCGCATGGAAGCCGGTTATTCGGCGTTGCTTTTAAATTAGAAATGAAACGTAGTCGGGAGATCCCTGTATCCGATGTCCTGTTGAGTCAGCTTTCCAAGACGGAACTCTTGTATGCAGTAAAAACAAGCTTTATACTTTATAGGAACCTTTCACGTCCGAGTGACTACCCGAATAGCGTATATATACATACGACATACCACATACGCTATTCTTTTGCCAGACATAAAATTAATGATGCAATGATAATTAAACAAAACTAGAAACGCACATACAAAGTACAAAGAGAAGAAATTACAAGCACTTACGATTCATTATTTCTGACTAACAATTGTGCAACGGCAAACCGTGACATTGTGTAATTGCATCATTCCTGGAGACGTGACTCTAATCACTTGGAAAAAAACTATTTTATTTTATCGGTAATAAATATCGGTAATCTATTGTTTTTAAAATCTGCTTACATATAGTTGTCTATGCCATTGTGGTAAATATGAAACGGAATTGTTGAAAAATGTTTTTAAATAATTTTTGTATTTTTTGAAAGCTTTAAGGTAATCGTTACCACTCTGTTAGGAATAGATTATTTATTGGTGTTTAAAAAACTATTCTATCTTATGAGAAAAATATATATAATGATATCAGGAATCGGTAAAAAGAATGATTCCAATGATCTACCATCGATTCTCAACATTGCGGTACTTTCTATTCGCACGACGCTTGGTCGAGTTCACCTGTTGCGACGTTGAAGACCAACTGGCGTGTGCAGCCTTTATAAACATATCCCGTTATATGGATAGCACGTACATTTTATTGTGATGTAATAATTGTGAAGAAATGGAGAGTTCTGTTCAATGATAATTTTAGTCATCGTACTGATTAGGATTTTCTCAATGCGTCCGTACACGACCAAGTGAGATATACGCACACACATACAACAACAACAGACATTCTTGAAATCTGAATCAGAATTTGTATTCACCGGTACGATGCTGTCCTCCAATTTTGCATTTGTTGTACTGATAATATATCTTCCTGATAAGATAAAATAGATCGATATCATTCTATGAGTAATAGCACATAGAAATCGATATATTGGCGACTCGTCCGTCGAGTCAGTCAAAGAAACGTTTTCATATATTTACCGTGTGTGTACAACGTGTTTCATTCACATCGTGTTTTATACACATCGCGAACGTGTTCGATGTGTAATTTATGAAATAATCCTGTAAATTATTGTTAATTTCAATAAATGTAGTGAAATTTTTTTAGTTTTTTTCTTTTTTTAAGGGGTTGATATTATGCACAGAACGTAAATTATTTTATATACAATGCTGTACAACTTCCTTGTACTGAATGTTAAATATGTAAAACTTTATGGAGCTATTGGTGAGTGTTAGTATATTTTTACAGAGGTTTCAAGCTGATCAGAATGACGAGCAATCAAGGGGGAGAATCGGGAGTAACAATTCCCTTGCAATATAATAATTCTGTAAGCAATAATATTTACATTTATAATTTGTATTGATTCCTCTACAACGGTTACAATATTTCTGTGGATCTACTGTTTCAATACTTTCAGCATTGGAAATCTATATTTGAAAAATATGACCAAGACGGCGATGGAAAAATTTCTTATCAGGAATTGAAAGCTATGATACATAGTTCTACTTATTCCAATGACATACCAACCAGGGCTGTTCGTGTAATTATGCAGAATGCAGACTTAGATGATTCTGGATACCTAGAGTACCCAGAATTCATAGCTATGGTATATATTTTTAATTATAATTATTTACAATACCATTATCGCTTCTAATGTTGTATTATAGATTCACAGGAAGGATATGCAAGGTGTTTTTGGCCATCTTGTACAACGATATGTGCACTCTATGGTACCACAAAGACCAACTGTCTTTCAAGCACCTTCCAGTGATTATCCAGATGGACAGTACGAAGAGGAATATACTTGCAAACCTCCTGCCTTGGCGATGATAATTATATCTGTATTGGAAATCACTTTATTTTTGTATGATGTTATTGCACATAAGTCTCTATCTGTAGAAGGGCCTGCAGCTACTTTGTTTATTTATAATCCACATAAAAGGTTCCAAGCCTGGAGGTATCTAACGTACATGTTTGTACATGTGGGGTATGTCCATTTCAAATTTGATGGCTATGAAATGCAACCTGGTTTATGTTAGAAACTAATTGTTATACTTATTTTCAACAGAGTATTTCATCTGGTGGTAAATCTACTTGTACAGGTAATGTTGGGTATTCCATTAGAAATGGTGCATAAATGGTGGAGAGTATTGACCATTTACATAGCAGGCGTCGTAGCAGGATCTCTTGGTACATCTGTATCTGATCCTAGGGTGTATTTAGCAGGTGCATCAGGTGGTGTGTATGCATTAATCACTGCCCACGTGGCAACTATTTTAATGAACTGGTCACAAATGGAATTTGCTGTATTGCAATTGTTAGTATTCCTCGTTGTGACTTCGTTTGATATTGGTCAAGCAATATATAATCGCTATGTATTAGACACAAACGATCAAGTGGGTTATGTTGCTCATTTTGCTGGTGCCATTGCAGGGTTACTTGTAGGCATAAATGTTCTGCGTAATCTAGAAGTGCGAACATGGGAGAAAGTTGTATGGTGGGTCAGTATTATTACCTACACTGTTCTTATGACTGCTGCCATTTTATGGAATATTTTATATAGTTCTTACTACGAATAGTTATAAGCCTTTTTTTTGCTGGAGGTCAAATTTGTCTTCTCGTTGAATAAACAAATGCAAGCACAAATTCTCCATTAAAATGATTGAAGAGACCAGATATGTCAATTATAGTACATACCTTGCATTTTTAAATTCTATGAGTATAGTTACACCTGTTTCATAGGTGTGTAAGGACTACTGTTATATTACATAGTGTGATATGAGATGTCTGTATGTAACACAAAAAGAGAAATTTCAACGTGTTGGTAACATTCAACATTAGTGACAGTAAATTAATTAATACATAAATATGACGGAGAGAGTTATTTTTGAGTTATAAATTAACGAACAACGATTCAAATTTAACGAAAGTAATCAAACTTTCTAGACTGAAGTCAATGCTTGGTCAGCTAAATTATAATGATCAAACTACATGGAGCTATATATACCAACATTCTAAGGATGAAACTTTTTCTTACGACTAAACATAAAAATGCTATCGTTATTTAATTTTCAAAGGTGTATTACAACGGTTTCACCATTTTGACGTCCTATAATATGTAATTACTCCTAATGTTCGGGAAACAACAATATTTAGTGTTAAAGTTATACGCAAAATATTGTTGGCACAGGGAAACTGTTAACGGTAATCTCGTAAATTTGGATATGATAAGTTACTGCAATTAATTACGTCATGTATTTATGATTCACTATATCATGTACCTGATTTGCAACTTACTGACGCGTAATCGAAATACTTTGAGCATAAACATAAGATGCACAGAAACCTTGGTGCTATCAAAATGGAAAGTTTAAGCGAAGGAAACGTAACTTCTAGGTGTTATGTGTAGATCTAATACCCAAGTGCAATTATTGATAGAATTAACTAAACATCGTACAACACGTATTATCACTGAACAAATGAAAATTTTGAGAAAGTCTTACAATATACCAAAAAAGTATTTTCATTCTAAAGTATACCCATGAATCATGGGGTATATTTTTTGGAACAATAGTCTTAAGATTATTATTAATTATTATTTTATCAGCAGTAGACTTTTAGTATTTCCAATGATTATTTAATTCTGTTACGCATAACGATACTAATTTTGCTACTTAGATATTAAGAGCGGTCTATGAAGAAATGTTCCAAGTGTTCTTAAAGTATAAACTACATTTAGGCTTTGTCGCGCATAAATGGGAATATAGTTTCAAGCAGTACAATGCTAATCGCTGCAGATAATATAATTTCTTTATTCATCTGAAGATAACAAATTTATAATTAAATAAGTAAACTATAAATCGTAACAAAATGTTAAAAGTTACTGTTACATATAATTTTGGGGCAAATCAACCGAGCGTCTAGAAGTCTTCTATTTTTCGTATAGTGTTTACTCCTAGCGGACGTTACGTTTCTTCTAACATGCTCATAATTTTAAAAAATCGTTGAAGATCGTTAGACGAAAATGAACAAACAGCGAATAATGAGAAAGTTGTTCTGCAAATTTATTGGAATGATCTGCCAAATTGAGAACGTTTATTTATTGTGAAAGACGTGAATAACAACAAGCCTCGGAAAAGAAAGTATTACTCCGTGAAAGTATGTGTACAAGTTGAATGTAATGACGATCTCGAAAGACAGGGTGAAATGCGTATCACAAGAACCGCAATTACAACAGGACTTCGATGTTATCGAACAAAAGGATTTGTTAAGGAACCTCGTCTCCTATTCGTTAATCATATTTATTATACAATTTTTCGCGTCTTAAGTACTGTTCATATATTATCTCTCGTTTGTAAGTTTTGTAATAAATGTCAAATAAAAGAAGAACGTGAAAATGCACACTAATGATTCCGACCGATCAATGCGCGAAAGCACTTGGACGAAAGCACTTCTCGTTGTTCAATTTTCGCTGTACGATTGCAATGCCTCTTTTCGAATTTGCCGTACTCTTTCTCCTATGCATCTTTGATGCTACTCGAGTGTACACGTAATTAACACAGTGAAGTAGAAAATTGGAGGGGTATGCCGCGCCGGTACCCGAAAAGTTTAACTGTACAAGTACATTGGAAGGTTGTTTGTTTGTTTTTACAAAATAAAATTTTTTAAAGTGAATTACAACCAACTGGAGTGGAATAGAAATTTATTTGGTAATTATACGAAAAGCTGACGCCATCTTAGATTTCGATGATCTTTAAATATGTTGTCGGGGGTCTTGCTTGTACTATGTACTACTATACGAATTCTTCTTATAATTGCGTGTCCGTAGCAAAGTATGCGTTAGTATTGGCTACTGGTCATTTATGTACAACCCGTTTACATATACCACGATAATATTGAAAATTATTTTATTAATAACTTTTTTAAAAAATATGAGACTGCTAAAACGGGAGGCTGACAACGTCACTCGAGGGTGCTATTGTAAATAATTACCATGGTTACATGTACAGGAAAAAGTTGTTCAGAATCATGCCCCGACAACATATTTAAAGATCATCGAAATTCAAGAAAAACGTCATACTCGTGTGATTACAAATTTTTCGGATCCTCAAACTTGACTCCATCCGACTGCAGCTTCGGGTACCCGAACATTGCAAACTTTCGGGTTCTCGACCTGACTACAATTTTGGGTAACCGAACTTTATAAACTTTCGGGATCCTGATCCGATCCCGAACAAATTTCTCGACTGGAAATTTCGGATATCCGCACACCCCTAGAAAACTGGTGTTATACTGAACGGAAATTGGTTAAAGTTTGCCAACCGGATGACGAAAATTGCATAATGTGAAAACGCTCTAATGTTTTGTTTGTTCGATGCATCGATGATAGAGATACATTCATGTAGTCTGTATTGTATTTTATACACGTCTTTACAGGGTGAGTCACCTACTCTGTTGTTTTTAAAGATACGTCAATGTCTTACGGACAACGTTGAATGGTTCAATGAGGCTCGCACAATGTCATAAAAATATTTGTTTTTCTGTTTTTTTTTTAGAGATCTCAAGGTCACCTTCAATTTTTAAACGGGACCATCCCTGTTGAAACAACTACAATAGTCCCTTTCATTAGGAATTCAGTGACTATAATTACTGAAGGTCATTCAGGGTCACAGGCAAAGGAAACGTATAAGATTTAAAATATGGGAGCAGACTAACTGTATTTCATAAATGTTCGAAATGATGGCCGTTTACATCGTCACAATTTTATAAACAGGCTGGTAAGGAATGTTGAACTCTGACAAGTATATCCGAGGTGATATATCGTATATGCTGTGATGGTGCACTCATCTATCTTTTAGCATACCCGCATAAATAATCTTTTTATGTCTGTCACCTTAACGACCTTGAGTAATTATAGTCACTTCCTAATGAAAAGGACTATTATCGTATGTCCCATTAAAAAAAAAAAAATGAAGGTGACCTGGAGATTTCTAAAAAGAAAATAACATAAAAACAAATATTTTTATGACATCGTGCTAGCGCCATTGGACCATTCAACTTTGTCCTAAAGACATTTGACGTATCTTTAAAAATAATAAAAATATTTGAGATGCAAAAGTAAGGTGACACCCTGTATAATGATACACAAACAGAATGAAATGATCAGTAACCTTCGCTTGGAAGAGTTACGTTCTCTAGGATACAATTGACGGATGATCGTACGATGAACAGAATCCGGTCGTTAATCACAAGTAAATATTAGTATCTTCGGACAGGTACGACTATTCGGTATCATTTATATTATATGTATGTACGTATATTTCTTCAGTCGTATCCCGGTCACCAGTGATTGCGATTTTATCGATAAGTAATCCAAGCGGCATTAGCGTAAAAGTATACCAACCGGTGAATATTTCAAACCTGAATCATTCGAATAAAAAAGCATTCAAACTTGTCTTGGAAATAGTCTGGTTGTTTCCTCGAAATCTGATGTACGCTCTGTATATCCTTCTGGGACGGGTTGATATCAAGAATTAGTTAGTGGGTTGGGGTTGGGGGGGGGGGGGGGGGGGGTTGTGCCAGTTATTATAACGAAGGTCATTTTTATTTCAACAAAAATAACAATTTACATTTAACTGTTTTGATAATAATATTACCGTGTATGCTATACCTGTAGTTACTGTAGGCGGGGTATGCTCTCGCTCGCTATTAATTTTAGTTAATTTGTCTGAATTAAACGCATTAATAGCGGTTTCGTAGGTAATATCGCTCCTTAGCTTTTCTGAATTCTTTTTCTGTTTCTGCTTGTTCACGCGATATATACTTTTATTTGTTTGTCATCCGTCTCTTTCGGATTCTAAAAGGGCAGCTGTGTACCTCGGCGTTGTCGTTTTCTTTTCATTGTCTTTTTCTTTTATCTATGTACAGAGTTGTTTTCGTTAGGGGTGCCAAACAATAGACATCGATCCTCATCATTGGATCACAAACGAGTACGTACAGGCTAATCGAACATTAAAAATCGTTTTGACTACGCAACTCTTGAGAGAAGGTAGGAAATCTGGTGAACTTAGCAACTACTCCCTTCACGTCTCTCCTCCATGACACGATATCAATTTTTACATTTGACACGTTTCGGACAGACCCTCGGTGGACATACCTTTTCTCCAAATGAACGAAAACGGTAGATCTATCCGATTTATCCGGGACGCGTGTCAAAAAGATTTCGCACCGCAGAAGCACTCGGGAGCACGAGAGTTCACGACATGATAGAAATGCAATAGTTACAAATATGAAATGAGCATTTTATCGAATAGGTCAGACTTAGGTGACTAGCGATAGGACTGTCGTTAGAGACCTTCTGCGTCATCGCCTGACTACTCGTTTCCTAGTCGCTAATGTCGCTAACAATGTCGCCATATCAAGACTTGTGTCCTTACTCTATCTACCTTCTCCTTCCACGACGCTATTCCCCACGCTTCCGTCACGGTCCGGTCACGTGACGCATTTCGCCTCTGTTGTGCATGTGTCTAGTACTGGCAGAGGGAGGGTAACTTTTTCCCCTCGATTCGTGCACTCTCCCCTCACCTGGCGACACTGGTCGCTAATGCTCGGTAGACCTATACGTACAAGTGATGCCTTACAATACGTTATGTCGTCTAGAAATCTCTATTACTTAGATTTAGATGGATTTGCCTTTTGTTGCATCAACGATATAGTCGTCTATGTACGTGTAACGTGTGCCTACATGTGTTTCTTCCTCTCATTTTCTCTGTCTCTGTCGCTTCAATTCTCTCTGCCTCTCATTCTGTTCCCTTTCCATTAATTCCGCTACTTTTTTTAACTCTCAAGTATTCTGTAAAAAATTCGAATGTACACCGTTCCCAGTTTTTAAATATATCGTTCTCCCCGGGATAGAAATCGCATCCTGTATCCGCGTGAAATCTTCCGTCGAATTGTCATGAACTTGCTGGTAAATACTTGTATCTCATAAATTATAGTACTACATCATAGTTTTGAGACCATATCGCTATAAAAGATGTTCGACTACATGTAGCTAACCATTGAGTAAATAATTTTACATAAACTGAGACAAACGTTTTTAAATTTGAAATCCTTCCCTACGTTAATAGAAGCGTGATTACTAGACTCCGGATCGTTATGCACATGTTCGTGAATCAATTGCAAGACACAGGAGTTAAATATAAATTTATATTTTTCACTAACAATTTTAATGTAGTGAAAATAATATACTGATACTTTTAAATTCTTCTAATTTCTTCGCCGTTTTAAAGCCTGGTTTCTACCGAAGAAAACACGGTGGGACCCCGGATCCGGGAAATGTTTGGTTACCCTGGTTTTGTATCTCCCACTTATACGGGGACCGCCCGGACTGATATAAGTGCTAGATACAAAACCAGGGTAACCAAACTTTTCCCGGATCCGGGGTCCCACCGTGTTTTCTTCGGTATAAATATACCTTAACCCAACCTTTAAGGAGTATTTATACCGGTTCCGGAGGCACCGGGTCCGGGATTTTGCACGTTTTCGTAGTGTATACCGAATCCGGGACCCGGAAGGCTACTTGCGAGGGTTCGAGACGCTCGGAACAAAGGCACAGCCTGTCGTTTACAACCAGAACCTCAAGGGTTCCAGAACCGCTTCTACTCCCCCCCAACCTCAGGAGATGCCTATATGCTAGAACCCGGACGGGAAACTGACCAAAATTGTAGACGGCTTTTCTTGTCCGGGGCATCACCGTGCCTACGAGCTGGATCAAGAAATTCAATGACATTTAGCTAAACAGTCAACTTTTATCGAGTTCTAATAAGTTTGTATTGCTTTCTGAATGTCCATTAAGATCGAAAATTAAAAAATTAATGCATTTAATTTTTCTAATTTTTTTGCTTGCAATAAAGTGTTAAAAATTAACACCTCGGTTGAACACCTCAGCCCACTACAGTTCAGCTATCGCTTGTACGGGCAGTGTATTGGAGACTACTCCAAATATAAACACATCCGCGGGAAACACACCACGCCTTTTTGGGCAACGTTGCATGTATCCATCACACGTACTGTCGTCATTGGCCGAAGGACTGCGACAGCGATCGACAGCAGATCATATCGAGATTAGGCTAAATGCACTTAGGTACATAGGTTACATCACGCGTCGTGGAAAATGTACAATCAAGAAATACAACACTATATTCTTCTCGATATTCCTCTCGATAAGTATTACAGGGAAAGAGATACATCCCAGGAACTACTTTCAGGGAAATTGCTAAGATTCGGTGACGTTATTTAACTATAATTCTCTGAATATTGAATATTCAAAATCAGACCTCCTATTATATGCTCAGAATTTTGGCATCTCGCATCCTTTTTTTGTACTACGCGAAAGTTTTACTTTTAGGACAGGCGCTGTCGACCCTTATTTCAGAATGTCTAAAGACTATTCAATAATTTCATGGACCCCAAATAATAAATAGTTCAAATCCGACAGTCGTTTGTAATTGTGAGGCTCCGCGAATTAAAAATTGTTTTTCAAATTTTTTCATTTTTGGACCAGTGGTAAAATTTGTAGAACAAAGAAATTTCTAATATATTTTCATTGAGACATTACATTTGCGAATAAAATGATAAATTATTTAAGAAGAATTATATGTATAATTTACGTTAATACATATAAGGATGTGTGATGCTATTTCACCAAGTGGCAGGAATGTTATTCCTATTTCCATTATGTTGTAGAGCGTAGAGGAGAGATACCGATAGTTTACCTAAGGAGCTGTAGAGTCCCCTAAAACCTTTTTTTTTTTTAGTCATGCACAGCAGGGAACTGTTGACGCGCTCTCGAAAGGCCATCTGGAAATGGTCAGGCGTTCAAGCTAAATAGCTCGGCGGGGCCATTAGGAAGTATTGCCACGAACCTTTCCTCGCTCAGCCGGACGATTCTCGTAAGAATGCTAGGTGCAAGACCAGGGTAGCCAAACTTCGCCCGGATCCGGGGTCCCACCGTGTTTTCTTCGGTATAAATACTTCTTTAAACTGCACCTACTCATTTTTGTTATAAATGCATCAAATCCGGAGTCTAGTGATTACAGCGTATTGGGTCGGTGACGTAATTTAACCTTCGTGCCGTCCTCAGAAATAGTTGCACAAGAGATTCTCTGCTAATATTTGTCCATTTACTTTCTAGTTCTGTTAATTGTGTTTTATTCACAATTTCATAATTAATTCATCCGAAATTGAGTAATTAAATGACGATTTTCGTACTCTGGGTCAAAATGAACCTGGCTTCGCCATCGGAGGGGTTACCATATGTATGAAATTATAATATAATCCTAGAAAAATAAAAACTTTGCAGGATCTAAAACATAAAATCCATTAAATGGTTGTGTCTATTCGATCTTTTTCGTAACATTATTCTTTGCGTCATAATTGATCATAATCTTTTCGGTTTGCTATCTACCGCTAACAGAAACACTGATTGTAATCAGCAATTTAAATTTTGTTTTAATTTTACTTTATATTGTAATTGTAGAGTAATTGTTAATACATAAAGCTATACGTATATGTATGTATGTACATCTAAAATGTTCCGTATACACTGAATACCGTACAGGAACTTTAAGTAAAGAATATTAAATTATATAATTACTGTCAACCACGATAATCACAGCGCGTAATGAACAAGGCATTGGAGGCTGTATAAATTTTGATAAGTAAAGTAATTTCTTTCGTCTTTTCCTTTTTACATTTGAATTATTGATTAATTAAATTTAAACAAAAATTACAAAATCTGTTATGATAGCTTGTAGAGTTACTACAGGGTGTCCCAAAAATGTTGTACTTCCTTGAAAAGAGTGATTCCCGAGGTCATTTAAAGTAACTTTTTCCTTTGCGAAAATGTTCTGCGCGGTTTCGTTCAGGAGTATTCAGAGTTCAGGATTAACGAAAAACACGGACCAATTAGAGTGCGGCTGTAGCGAGCGGATTGCGACTCTGCAACAGGTCGCGGTGAGCGCAGCGTTCCTATTGGTCGAACCGGACGGATGTCCGCTGTAGCCACGCTGTGATTGGTCTGCGTTTTTCGTATAACTCCTTAAGGGGGAACGGTAGTCACGTGACTCTCTAGAATATACCTAGAATACTCTAGAAATCTGGTCGAAACTTGGGGTGCGTTCCGTGATACGCATTATGCGCATAGACTGCATAGAGAACAGTTCCGTTGTATTCAATGCGCGCATCAGAGCGCACAGAATTCCCCAGATCCCCACCACTTCTCGCGCATTCACCGTGCATCAGCTACCACAGCTCAGAAGTGAAGCGTTTGATGCGTAGTCGATGCATTAGCGGTAGGTACATTTGAAAAAAGTAGATGCAAGTAAAGCACATTGTGAATAGGGATTGCGTGCAAAATCACTGACCGTGATTTATCACAGTGATCGCGGAATCACGATCATGGTCGTGATTTGAACTTCATACACGCCGTGATCGTGATTTTTTAATCTATATAGAGTGAATTTGCTCACTGTCATCCTAATTCATCTCGATTAAATTAGTTCTTTTTTTAAACACATCAATTAGCTTGCATGAAAATATCTACATTATAACGTTTTAAAATTATATCACGTTTTCTGTATATAACGTAAATTTACTTCATGTAATGCTAAAAATAAAAAATATTCAATTTTCTTTTCCGTATCTTATTTTTAGTATTTTAAAAAATAAAATATTAATTCTTCCTCTCAATTTCGAAATCGTAATATTTATTTAGATAGTATAACAGTGCAGACAATTCTTTTGTGTTTATGTATGCATATGCATGCATAAAATTTTACAAAATACCAATGTATTACTTATTAACAACTATAGGAAACGCAAATGATAGTTTGAGAAACGTATTTTGTTTAGATGTGAAGAATTGAATTCCCTGTTATTTTGGAAGAAAGCAACGAAGTGTTGACATTGTTGCTTGACAAGGAAAGTAGATAACGTTTTGTCAACAATATAAGCAGCCATTTTTGATTCGCATCAAATGTATGGAAAAGTGTTCCGTTTCCAAGCGCGCATCATCACGCATCATGCGCATTAACGAAACGGAACGATGTCAATGCGCGCATCACATTGAATGCGATCCATGCGCTTAATGCGTGAAACGGAACGGACCCCTAATAATATGAGTCTGCAAAGTAGGGAAAAAAATCGAGAAAACAACCGCAGAATCCAATGTATTTTTCTGTCACAAAAAGAGATTTTGACTGCTATCATAAGCAGGGCACTATGTGCTGAACCTTCCACTATCAAACGAGCCTTTATGCAGCTCAAAAGTTGCTCGTATAAGGACGAAAAATCTAATCCCGCAAACCCAAATTTCGGCCAGATTTCTAGGGTTAGAATACCTTACCCTAGAATGGGTAAGTCACGTGACTACCGTTCCCTCTTAACAAAGCTGTGGAGAACATTTTCGCAAAGGAAAAAGTTACTTCAAAAACTTTAGTTTTCGTCCCAATCAAAGAAGTATAACATTTTTGGGACATCCTGTATACTGTTTGAAAATACCATACTGTTGTAAAATAATCCAGGTTGTAATCTGCTAGTAAAAAAATAATAAATTTCGTCTAATGTAAAGACTCACAGCTCAAAAGTCGACCGATTGGACAATTTTTAAAAATACTTAACAAAAACATGTAATTTAACCTTTGCTTCATATAATTCGTTACTGAAACTATAGAAAAAGTTACAAGAAAATTAAGAAATAAAACGTACAAATGATTAAAGTTTTATTCCCATTTGGGAATATAGGCTTGTCAAAAGTTAATGTCAGTTGTGTGTTAATTTTGTTATGTACACTTTCATATCACAAATCTGTGTTAAAAATTCATATCGCGTGATACGTAATAATTAAAGCCTGCTTGTGCACAGGATATTTTTACGCTAATACTGTATGGAGTAAGTTGAGTGAAGGTTGACATTTAATCAACAGAAAATTCTGTTTATAAAATATGATAATCTCGGATAGAAAAATTTGATGAAAAACAAAGCTCCGCCTTCGGGTTGACTAGGAATGACACCTTATAGTCGAACATGCTATACAGATTGTATCCTATTTCAAGATGAATGCGTAGCAGGCAATAGGAATAGAAAGGAACTTGTTATAAATAAGTAGAAACATAACGATACCTCACTTCGGAACTTTGAAATGACGAGTCAACAATTGTTTTAATTTTCCTATGCGTTTTTGAGTTGCCATCGATGCGCTTCGCTTTCGGTATTTTGTCTTTCAGAATTAAAAAATTGATACATACTTCTTTCGACCTATGTATATTCGGCTATACTGCTTCACTCCACGACAATACTATATTACATATAACGTATAATATAACATATATAGTGTAAGACACTATACTAAATTATACAAATCTGTGTTATGAAAAAGAATTTGTCCCTCCTAAAGGAGGTACAACATTTTTGGGACACCCTGTATTATGTAAATTGTAAATCGTGCGATTTCATTGCGGAAGCGCATCGATGGAGGCGGACATGTGAAAATCGAATTTCTATGTAACAGTTGCTACAGTTTCAAATATTTCTGCTTTTCTTTGTGTTGCAAATAGTGTATGTATGCACGTCGTTACGAACCCTGATAAAAGTTCGATATTTATTTTCGTATGTAGGTATATTACGGATTTTTATGCATTTATTTACAGACATTACCGAACGAAGGCTCACAAAATAAAATTTTGAAGATAGTAAAACGTGGATTCGTTTTTGGAAACGTCTGCAATCAACATTACGAAATAAAAATAACGAAAAAATGCTAGTACATCATGGTATTCTATTGTTTGTTTTGACACTCATTCGCTGTGGACTGTGGCCCGTATCAACGACGCGACGGAACGTCAAGTTTCTTACTCGATGTTGCCATAAAATCGATTGAGGGCGAATTGTTGTTCGTTACAAAATAATGAAAACAGATCCCTCTTGAGGCATCTCTTGTTTAAGTCTGCACCGGATTCCGATACGCAGGATGATTTCGAAACTGGAAGAAGATATAACAAGGTGTTGAAGGATTGAAGACTAAAATAAAAACTGAATGCTTTGTTTTTTTATATTTTCATGTTATGCGATAATTCATATTTTTATCATAGCGCTTGAACACTGTCTGTATTTTTTTGATCATCGTTTCTTGCTGCGGGATTCTTCGATGTCCGTTTCATATGGCTCTTAAAACGTAACACACGTCGATAGGCAGTAAGCAAAGATAACGTTCGTTTGCTTCTCTCGGTATCAATGAGTGACTTGAACTTGAACCAATGGGTTAGTCGTAAGCGTTTGATAACTGAATGATGCAAGAAATGTTGAAAAGCAGGTACAAAAATCTTTAGATTAAATCGATTAATCTTTTAACCTCGACCGGTCATTCTGGTTCACGAGAATTCGACACTTTCTCGGTCTCGGTGCCTTAATACTTTTATACTTGGAATATGTATGTAGATGTAGAATGTAGAAGAACAGATTCACGTAAAGAAACAGAATATAGTATCGTTTGAACAAAAAAAAATCAAGCAATACAACTCCACGTTGCAAGACCAATTTTATCACAGAAATATGATTCCTTGAAGCCATTTACTTTTTTCCACCATTACTATTCTCTATCTCTATTCAAAAAATATTTATATCTTGTCGCAGTTTCTGGAATCATCCTGTGTACAGGCTGTTTCATAACAGGCGGGATCTACTGCTATATATATACCCTTGTCGCAGTTTCTGGAATCATCCTGTGTACAGGCTGTTTCATAACAGGCGGGATCTACTGCTATATATATACCCTTGTTTATATATCATGTCTAACAAACTGATAATTATTTTTCCCCAAGAAATTCTTGCAAAATTATAGATTAAGAATGTCTGTAATTCAGCAGTTAGATCGATTAAAATAAACAGAAAGATTTTTCATTGTTTTTCAATCTATCCTTCATAGTTTGCATGTATCCCACGCGCCACGAAACCTCCTGTACATGTTGTTTGTGTGTCGCCGTGTACATGACGTCAACGGAACGGTTAAACGACAGGCACAAGATTGAAACGGTGATAGAAGCAATCCTGACGTAGACAGGAAGCGTCGAACAATGTGTTAACGTTAACGCATCTTATGCTCTTTGTTTCAGTGAACTCTAAATCAACTTTTATTGAACTGTTCTTCTCGTAAACTGGTCTAATAACATTTATGAGTTCGCGGTTTTTGTTACAGTGCTGCACAACAGTGAAAGAGAATTCATGTATTCGTACTTCGTACATCTCGCATACTCGAAAGAAAAACATTGCACATTTTATGCATTCCATCTTTTCTGAAAACGTGTATACGAAAGGTGTATACAATTTTTTTATCTCATAAAATATAAAAGTCTTAGAATTCCCTGTCCGCTCACCCGATAATCTAAATAGTATTGAAAATGTTTGGGATTACTTAGCCGAAAGTGTTTATGTATGTGGGAAGCGATACAATAATAGCAAATAATTAAAATAAAGAATAATCGAAAATTGGAACACGCTGACAACAAAACCGAATAACATAGTTATACAAATCAATCCGAAAACGTTTGTTAGATGTTATACAACAGAAAAGACGTATCGCCAGATATTCATAAAATATGTCATCAAATATACTTACAAAAAAATGTCAATGTTTTATTAATTTCTCATAATTTAACTAACTTTTTCACTGTAGGCCTTACTTATTGATATTTTTTGTATGTTCATTCTAGAATTACACCTATGCAAAAGATGGGATGTTTAAGATGTGCAATTCTTTTCTTTCGTATACAGGGTGTCCCAAAAATGTTGTATTTCCTTGAAAGGGGTGATTCCCGAGGGGATTTGAAGTAACTTTTTCCTTTGCGAAAATGTTCTTCGCGGCTTCATTAAAGAGTTATCAACGGAAAACACGGACCAATCAGAACACGGCTACAGCGGCTCGCACTGAGCCTGGCGTTGCCATTGACCGAGCCGGAATCCGTCCGCAATAGCCGCGCTCTGATTGGTCCGTGTTTTTCGTTGATAACTCCTTAACGAAGCCGCGGAGAACATTTTCGCAAAGGAAAAAGTTACTTCAAATCACCTCAGGAATCACCCCTTTCAAGGAAACACAACATTTTTGGGACACCCTGTATGCGAAACACACAAATATAGAAAAGAGTCTTATACATATACTCGTCCACCACTGTATTCCCACTTGCATTTTTATTTTGTGCACGCTCATCCCCGCCTCTGGAAGCATTGAACACGATACTCTTCAATGTTTCGATTTTGTACAATTCGAGAACGTTTCATCATCTTGCCATCGTGTTTTCTATTCTTTCAACTCTCCTTTTCCTTCCGTTCGGAAGCGTACCGTAATAAAGTTTCGTAACAGTTACGACTGATTGTGAATCGCCCTTACGATCGGCTAAAATAAATTGCTCTGTACATCTTTATGCGAGGCTGCAAAATTTCCATTGTATCCTTTACGGCGAAACCGAATCTAGTCTCGAATATACACACGCATTTATGTATATATATTATGAATATATTTATATATTTATAGTTTCAGATCGTAGCCTGACCTTTTCAGGAAATATTCGTCTAGTCGGTCGAAATAAACAAATTGCCGAAATAATACTGGGAATACGACCATTCTGAAAGAACTTTATACACACGTAGCTTTCTTATTCATTTACAAAACTACGAGAACTTGGGAATTGTTCGTTATGTGCAGAGTCGCCAGATTTAGACTTGTGTCCCCACTCTACCTTCCCCTTCTACGACGCTATTACCCCACGCGTCCGCCACAGCCGGTCACGTGACTCGTTCCGTCTCTATCGTGCATGTCACATGACTAATCCGGTACTGGCGGGGGGGGGGGGGGGGGGGGTAATTGGGGGTACTCATGTGGCGGCTCCGGTTGTGTGTGTGTTCGTGGGTGATCGTGTACCTCGTCAGTTCGCAATCGAATTGTTAAATGAGCTAATGAGTGATCCACCATTTCTGGTCAAATTCAATATTTACGTTAAACAAAAACAAAAAAGGCAGAATGCCACGTTGTTCCAATAATATTTGAACCCGATGCGAGCTGCCAGTCTGTCGAAACAAATAGTGGATTGCTCATTAATAGATTGAATAAATACCGAGGTATGCAAATTATTCCATTGAATATAGTCCTCTGACAATTTCTCAGCTTTTTTGTAGAAATTGAAAGAAATTTTTTCAAAGAAATTTTCCAGAAATTATTACAAAAGTAAGCTATTGTCGTGTACTGATTTACAACATGCACGTCTCTTTAAATTGCATATTAGGAACGGTAACAAAGATCTGTTATTTTCTCCGAAAAGAAAACGGCTACTTTCTCTAAATAATCATTTTCCGTTGTTCGAAATGTTTGAGTATTAACTTTATTACATCAGCTTCTTGTCATAGTGGATTTTCATCGTTTCGGTGTATCGATTGAAATTTTTCGGAACACTATTTATCCGTCGTGTAAACAAACTGTTGAACCAGGATTTTGCAGAAATCATTCTATGTATTTCCTTCGATCGGTAGACATATGTACTTATAGTATGTACGTTGAAAGAAATTCTTGCAAAATTAACTGTGTTCACGAGGTCGAATACAACAATTCTCTTTAATACGAGTGTAAAAATCGTACAAACATATCGATACGTTAATTATCTGCTATGTGACATATATGCGTTTTCGTTTAATATTTTTATACTATCGAGAAAATTACATAAAATATTCAACAAAGATTCGACGTTCAGTGTAAATTCAACACTGAAAAATATAACAAATAACTTTTTCACAATGTCTATCTCAATACACTGAATATCGAATCCGCGGTACGGTGAAGTATAAGGAATTATAGCAATTGGTTAATTAAAAGCAGAGAAATGCACGGCAGATATTAAATCAAACAATTAGCATGTACAAGCGTTGCAACTGAAACGTTCTCGTTTATAAAGAAAGGTTCTAATGTGTGTTTCTTTTTTTACACGATTCCCGAGCTTGCGTTTGATCATTTGCACACCTCTGCAATATGGGGCGTTCACAGTACGAGGGGACGCTGTTCTTCACAGCGACAAAGCATCGACTGTACGAAAAGAAAGCACAACGATATCGACGACACAACGAAGGCAGGACGTTAAAAAGCCAAGAAAAAAAGAAAAGAAAACGGAAAATGTAGAAACCTCAGTCGTTGTCTTGAAAAAAAAAAAAACGCTTACGAAATGACCATGAGTGCGAAGCGAAGGTTCCTTTATTTACAAAAGAATGCGTACTCGTTGCGCTCTAGAGATCAACTCGCAATCCTGAAGTCCCCGATACGCATAATCGACTCGTATTACAAACTATATTGGAGTATTTTTCGATTTGTTTCTTCCGTTACCGAGAGGCGAAACGTTCGAAATCAAAATTCAAGTTGCACGTGCGTGTTCCGATTGCAAATGATATTCCACCGAGAGGGACTGTACGTATGCTAGATCTTGAAGATCGAGTTCGAGACATTGTCCGGTATACACTGTGTGTATATATGTGTGTATATGTGTGTGGGGAGGGGGACGAGATGCAAACAAATTCCAGGTAAACGACGACGCCCACGCTTTCGATATAACCCTAACGAGCACGTGGCCGGTCTCGCGCAGCCTCGTGCGCTTTGTACACTGAAACGGACGCTCGTCCAATCTCCCGATTTGCCAGAAATGAATGTAGTACGACAATGAAGTGGAGCGAAGATGATATTACCATGCATACGTCCGTTCGTTCGACAGTTCGCGAATGGGTTGAGGCACTCACATTATCCGACCAAATGCGATTCAACCATATAAAAGTGTGCGACCAAACAAGGTACAGGAACGTGTACGTACAGAGTACAGGGTACCCCTGGAGATAATGGCTGCTTTAAGAGAGATAATTAGGCCAGAGAGAAACCTCGAAAAACTATAGTTAACAAGCGAAAAGCAAATCTACACTTTTATAAATTATAAACCAAAAGAGCATACTGTGAATATTGTAGTAAATATTTATAAAAATCATGATTGACTAGAAGTCAGTACTATTCAAAATTTGACGAAGTTTAAGCGCTTTTATAGTTTTATTTAAAATATATAATATAATCGTTTGCAGTTGAATTTGTCTGATAGCAATCTGTATTTATATTAATATCCGCAGTCTATATAGTAATTATTGATATTGGAAACTGATTTTCTTTTTTACAGAACGTTTTTAGACCCTTTCTAGCTCTCTTAATAAAAGCATATGTATATTCCAGAGACACCGCATATAGAGAGGTATGCAAATTATTAGACTCGATAGTCTTTTCTCAATTTGCCAAATTTTACAAAAATATAAAGACTGTGGTAGCAAAGCAGAAAAGCGTTATCACATATAAGATGGTTCAGAATTTGAACGTTTCATTAGGTTACAGTTTAAAACTAATGACAAGAAAATGTGAAATAAAGTTTGATTCTCCTTTTTCTCTTTCATTAGAAATAGCTATTTTCAATAGTAGCTAATCATCATGAGTATTTATCTTCAATATCTGAACACGTATGTTCATATTATTCCGTTTTCACGGTAGGTAACTGTTGATTTGGTGAATTAATTAGAATTTTGTATAGTATTCATTGTATTTTGATTTACTGGACAATAATCTGCACATGAAATTACCTCGAAATTTTCACGAAAAGTGTGGCGAATTATATTAAACTTGTCGATTCAACATCAAAAACAGTATAACGTAAATATGGACACAGTCAACGGTGTTATAGCAGCGTACAGATATTTTAAATAAAACTTCGTTTTCTACAGAGCAAGTTCTTATTTCGTACATTTTTAAGCATTATATATAATTACATTTTTCATATGAAACGGAGTCGAATAATTTGCATCTCTCTGTATGTCAGCATGTACATGTCAAGAGGGAGCACACAGAGATACGCGTGTATGTACGTGTGTATGTTTCATCGTTCGTAACGTTTCGATAAAAACGACTTGCGACTTCGGTGCAGCAATGTTGCGATAAAAAGCACGTGTTGGTTGGTTGTCGGGTACCCGAGTGACTAAACAAAGGAGCAAGACCGCACGGTTCAAACTTATGTTTGCATACAAATATAAAATTAGGCTATATAAAAATTCTTTACTTGTACACGTGAGTGTTCTTCTCCTATGCGTTTTCTGTGTGTGTGGGTGTGTGTGTTGTTGTTGTTGTTGGTGTTGTTCATATCTGTGTGTCGCGTGTAGTAATGTTAATTATGTCCTCGCGCGTCTACATGTGTGAGTGTGATTAACTTATTCATGATAGTCAGAGCGTACATACGGGTTTCAGAAAGTTACGTTTTTTTTTGTTGTTTTAATGAAATAAAATCGTATCTTTTCGCCCAGAGGACGACAATGACACATCGTCTCTTGATCGCCCGCATTATCTCTATCGATAAGAGAACGTAGTTCGGGAATTATTCCCATAGTCAGTTCATGGCGTCTATCCCCTAAATGCTAGCTACATCACTTACGCTATAATCTAGATTCTTACAATAGCATACGATAAACTCTAGCCATCATATACCTACTAGCTCAACTTAAAAATTAATATTGTGTACTATGTACAACACTTAGAATTACACTTTTTTTCATTTTTCACTTAAAACCCACTTCACCAAGGAGAGAGAACAATTTGAAAGCGATCTCGTCAGAACGGTGCATGTCACTGTCCTGCGTTCAGCGCGCGCGCGCGTCTTCTCGTAATAAAAACGAGAAGAAGACATCTCAACGTAACTTACACATTCTCTTCTTCTTCGCACTGATGCTACGGTTCAGGCTACTTAATCCCAGACACATCACAGACTCATTCCAAAATAAAAACACATATGCCTTTAAAGTTTCATCATTCTTTAACGATTACATATTATTCATTTATGTACAAAACGAAGCGTCTCAGTTTGTGAATTTGGGCTAGCCTGGACGTTCCACGGGCCGACGTCTATATCGTGAGTGTGGATCATCTGAGACGCAACCTCGGCGTCGATCGAAAGAATTTCTATTGAACGCGAACAATATGTGATTTCTCGAAGGCTGTCAACGCATTGAGGGTATTCAATGCATCAGAAAGGGCAAATCGTGAGAAAGGTATTTCTCTGACCGATTTTATTTTATCTTCTCTCTTAATTCAAATGTATTAAAAAAATACACACACGCGCGCGCGCGCGCGCGCGCGCACACGCACACGCACACGCACACGCACACGCACACACACACAACGATACGTGAAAATTCGCACAGAACATTTAACTAATTTCATTATCTCGAGTGGTCGCGGCAATGGGTTCCGATGTCGTTTTTAAAAACAAAGAAAAGTAAAATTCCTTGTATCTCGGTACACTCACGCATTCTGAGTGTGCTTAGAACGCGCTTCTTTCTTCAAACGAGGTAGCGACAGAGATGGGGACAACAGCGTTCGATGTAGCCAGTGGCGGTAGTAGTTATATGTTCCTTTTATTATGTGTCAATATGACGATATGCAATGCGTAAAAAATATTAATTATCGTTTAAAATTACGCTACGGTTACGTTCGAACGAAGACCATTTCGCGCTTATGCGTGCGGTTCATTAAAACAATGCTCTCGTAAAACGTGTTTCGATCGTTTTGCGTACTGCGCGGGGGAGCGAGGACGGCGATTTCTGGCTAAAAGTATAATGGGAATACGAAATTTATAAAATAATAAACTTTACGTAAAACAAATCATCGTGTTATATAATCTCCGTTTGCGGATTTATGATTAGAGATGTCGTAAAAAGGGGGATACAGAGGAATGGTGGAGACGGGGGTTACAGAAGGGAGGAAAAAACCAAGGGAAAGAAATATGAACGAAATATGGAGAGAAAAAAGAATTGAATCTCCTCAATGCGATCAGAACCTGACGATCAGTAAGAACGCGACGGCTATTGCCCCGACAAACATTGCTAATCGTGAAACGTTCAGTCGTTTATCGACGTCTGCGTGAGACTCTCGTCGAGATAAACAAAGTGCATAAATACCCTAAGAAACTTGTCACAGCGTGTCGATCTGTACGTGGCTAAATTATTAGACTATCAATCCTCGTCAGAAAGTGGTTCGTACTGAGCGGAAAGCAACGGCGCCGGCTCGGCTTGCATTTGTTCGGACTTAGTCACGGAAGCGGAACCGGAAGTCGGGGGTGGTGGCGCTGGTGGCGGGCCAGTGTGCACTCCTAACGCACTGAATGGATAGAAGGTGGTCGTAGGAGCTGGCGCGGGTGGTTGCGGTGTTTGATTTGGTGTCCCGTCGACCATCATCTCTCCGCCAGAAGGACTCTCGATGTTCCCTCCTATCTTCTCGTCCTTCTCTCCGCTGACAACGTTCCCTCCGTTCCTGTCGCCTGCGTTACCTCCTTTATCGTCTTCGGATGTACGCATTACCTCGACGATCTTGTTCTTCACGTAATCCAGAGGCGAAAGATGAGGCTTGTTGGAAGGGGTTCCGGAAGTCGATGTGGCAGTGGTTGTTTCATATAAACGTCGCCCGTAATGATTGGTACCTGCTTCCGGGGGTGACACGGGCTCGACCGAGTGGAATTGTTGCTTTCCTACCAAAGATGCTGCTTGCTGATGTTGTTGCTGCTGCTGCTGTTGCTGCTGTTGCTGAGATTGTTGCTGAGTCACACGAATTATCTGACGCTCGTCTCCAGCTTTAACGGAATCAGACTCGTTGGCTTTTCGCCGTTTCCATTGGTCTTCCGAGATTTGGTACCTGATTGACAATTACAATTATTCAATCAAAAACACTTTCTCGTGTTCAATGAATCGTTTCAATTATATTTTCCAGAATACTCACCCGGTGTACGATCTATAGGAGGGATGTGGTGGACCGTAATCCTTTGAGACAATGTGGTCTACGTGTTCGCCAAGAGTAATCGGCTTGTTTCCACTTCCGTTACCGCTAGCGTTGCCGCTGTTGCTTCCGTTACCTTCACCCGCAGGACTATGTGCCATCCCATTAGGTTCTGCGGGAGCTTCCCGATGGAATCCCTGAAAAGTTTTCTATTGTATAAAGCACATCCGGTTGCATGCCCGACATACAGTCGGACAAAAGTGTACGAGAGATCGCAAGAGGAGTTACAATATACCTGGAAAAGACGATCGCCTGGTCGTTGCGGTTGCGAATTTCCGCTAGTGTTATCCACGCTCTGATTAATTTGGTGAGTTATGATAGCATCGATTAGACTGGCAGCTGTTAAAGTAGACGCTGATTCGTTCTGCTGCTGGTTCGAGGATTGACCCTGCCGAGACGACGATTGCTGCTGCTGTTGCTGTTGAGATTGTTGTGGTTGTTGGAGCCTTGAGGGTTGGGTGAATCCACTGCTCATTAACCTGCTGGCGTCCCTATCGAGCTGTTGTTGTTGCTGGTGTGTATACATTTGCGCTATATGCCTCCTCTCAGCCTCCATTCTCTGCTGTTGTATATGCTGTTGAAGTTGTTTTTGTTGTTGTTGTTGCTGCTGCATATGCATATCTCTTTCCCTCTGCTGTTGCACGGCCAAACGATGCTCTTGATGTTCCTTTTCTCGTTGAGCAGCGGCTGCAGCCATTTGTTGGTGGATTTCCTTCTCTCTCTGCTGATGGACGGTAAGACGGTGATCGGTGTGTTGTATATCCTTTTCTCTTTGCTGCATCGACAACCTGTGCTCGGCGTGTTGCACGTCCTTTTCTCTCTGCTGAGCCAGCCTGTGTTCTTGCTGCTGAATTTCTTTTTCTCGTTGCATCCTGTACTCTTCCTTTTCACGCAGATGAACCAAATCGCGTTCTCTATCTCTATCTCGTTGGTGATGGTGGGCCACCGCCATTCTGTGATCTGCTTGGTGCATAGCCAAGCGATGTTTATCTCCATAGCGGTCGGCCAGCAGTCTGTCCGCCATGGTTTTCCCAAGACCCTCGTGACTGCTGCTGACAGAGGCGGGGTGGCTGTGTGGATGGGGAACTGGAAGACTGGGTTGTTGCACGGCGACGTCAACTAAACTGGAAAAAGCTTCCAGTCCCGGTGGCGGAGGTGGATAATGCATCTGTTTCTGAGGATTATGCCTCTGGATCACTCCTTGTCGCGGCTGTGTATGCGACTGCGGGGGAGGTGTGCTTGTATAATACAACGTTGACGGCGGCTCGTTCTTGTTGCCTCCTTCCGACGTGGCACCGCCCCGACTACGCGCGTGCATTTGTTGGCTGGTTATATAGTCGTTCATGATAATCTGTCGCGAGGATAACTGTTGTTCCATCGTATAGCTGGGCGGTCGAGCGGAATAAGAATTGTATTGATTGCTATGCGTCACTACCACCGTCGCAGTTCCTGTTTGACTCTGGCCCTGTCCAGGAATGTTGCCTGTCGTTACGGGCGAATGTCGAATAGTTCTATGATAGTCGTACATAGGCGCTCGTTTGTCCACCGCAAACGGATGAACCGGTGTACCTTGAGTTATCGAACCCGTCTCTTTAGGTCCTTGATTACTCGGAGCATTCACTGCGCTTGCGCCACTGGCAACGCTCGATGTGCCAGCAGCGCTGCCAGGATTACCTGGTGGCGTCATTTGTCTGAGAAGATCGTCGTAACGGGCACTGGAAACCGGTGTACCGTGCGTGATGGAGCCACTCTTGTGCCCAGGTGTGCCTATAGTGCTCAATTTGGGGGACAATTTTGGATGTGGCGGTGGCACAGTGACCTTGTTCATTTTCGGTGTGAGGGGTGCTTGAGGCCGCGGCGAAGAAGCATAAACCAATGGACTCTTCGCGCCACGATTTTGCTCCTGGTGAGCATGAGGATGGTAGTAAGCACCCGGAGGTGGTTCTGGTCGATAAATGGCAACCGTCGGTGGCTTATGAAGCGGTTGCAAGGAATGATTATAATCTTGTTGTTGTCTTGGTTTCTTAATACTCAAGTCGAGGGTGCCTTCTGTCTCTCGAAGCGCTTGTTGAACTTGCATCACGATCAGCCCTTCCTTTGGAATTAGATCCGAGGACGAGGACTGACTGCTTGATGCCGCCGGAGGACAGGGGGTGATTGTTGCTTGCATTTGGCCTGGAACAGTTTTCGGATACAGTTCATTCTCTCAGATAAGAGACGAATAACCTGGTGAACGCATCGATTACTATGCTAACTTTGCTTTTTATTGTATTTCCATTATTTAAGAATACATATAACGACTGTGAATAATTTTTAAATTTGTAATATTTAATTCTGTAATTATGACGACCATTTACCCCGAATATACTTTATCTGATCCGATATTGTAGGGCATAATCATGATAGCTATTATGTTACCATCATATTCTTAAATTACTGTTGTTTATTTTCATTCGACTTACCAAGTTGTTGAGGACTAGGTGCAGATCGATGTCCGTGATGGGGACCCGACACCACCGATAGAGTCGCCAAATTCGAGTCCCTAGACATGGTAGTGTTCGCCATGGAACTTGACGGTTTGTATTCCCTGACGAAAGTGATGTCGTTCCGATGATCTGTCTTCAGTATGCTGGATATCGTTGGCGTTCCGGAATTGACCGGCACCGAGGAACCACCGGTGCCGGCAGGGCTGTTAGGGTTGCGTTTCAGCTGCATCTCGATAACGCCAAGCATAAGGTCTTTAACAGTGAGCGGGTTCGAGTTGCTGGTTGTCGACGGGGGCGAATGTGAAGCCGGTGGCAACTGCTGGTGTGGCTGTTGATGTTGTTGTTGAAGCGGTGTTGCGTTGTTAGCGGTAGTTAATGTCACAACGACGCTGCTATTGTCTAAATCGGCACCTCCCTGACCCTCGTCCGCCGTCTCCTGAAACAATCGGCGAACCTCTATCAGACGGCCCTATCAAGATACAAACTTTCGTCTTATTTAACATATCGAAAAGGAAACGAACCAAACCAACGGGTTCAAAAAATGTTCAAAATAATGCAAGGCCTTTTCGCATCCTTCTCCTCAGTCTGAGAGGTGAAAGGTAAACTTGGTCTTACCGTGGCCGAGCTATCGTAGTCTTCTCTAGTGCCAGCCGAAGCAGCGTTGCTACCTCCGCTGGTGGAAGACTGTTGCGACGAACCTATGCTCACTGGTGGCACTAAAGATACCACAGCAATGTCCGCCAGCTTGTCGCCAAGCTTTTGATCAGTCGATCGTGAGAAAGACATAGGCAAAGTCGTAGAAGAACCCGGTGTTCCTGGCGTTCCGCTCGACATATTATTCGCTGGACTACCCGCGCTGGCCGTATCGCTCGAGTCATGAACCTACAAATGAGAGTTACAACTTAAAAACTCTTCCACTCGTGAATTTCTAACTCATTAAATATTATGAACTGAACATTAAATTATAACTTCTATTAGGTTGTAAAAGGTTAATAAGTCCATTCGCATTTCTTTACAAGAATGTTGCTATATGTATATTACTCTTGCATGAAACTTGTAAGGGTGAATGTAGGTAATATAAAACAGCACGTAATATGAACAGAGCTTGAGGAACAGAAGGTAAGTCAAATAGTTTTTTACTACTTTTGTATGATTTATCATTAAACATGTTTGTCCTGTGTTAAAGAATAATGTTAAGGAATAGTTTGTTGTTAAAGTTACTTTTTTTCATAGCAAAATTCGGAGTTTCTTGTCGAAGCATGTGTACACGTAATGTAAAACATGCTCGAGCTCAGAGTTAACACTTGTTAGTTATTGTATGGAAATGGATGAACGGTTTCATTGTATGATGATGACAACTATAAAATGTTTCAAATGTGCCTGACATAATAAAATAAAAAATTAAATATATTTCTTCATTTGTATATTCTATTCAATAAATATCGATTTTTTATAACAAAAGCAGAGTATTTTTTATTTAACTTTACTGATTTTTTAGTTTTTTTTTAACTTTTTAAAACTTAACTACATAATTAAAATTTTATCGATTAGTTCCTTCGTCTTTTCACATGTAGGTTTTATTAAAAAAATTGTTAATCTTCTATTTTTTATAAGCTTCTGTAATCAAATGTTCTACATTACTAACGTTCCCCATTTAACTTACTATGTATTACATGTACAAATTAATTTATGGTGCTCACAATTGCCAATTACAATTTTAATTTCACTTCAAATCTTTTTTCAGCCACGTTCAAATTCATAAAATATCATATGTATACCTAGTTGAGAATATCATGAGCACAGAGAACACTATTGAACACCATGTTCTTTTAGTATTTCCACTAAAACGACTGCCCTTAAGACTAAGGAAGATATTTATCTTATTTTGCAGCATAGTGCTATTGTTTATACCAGTAACCCGAGTAACCTGCCTAACCGGGTTACAGAAGAATTCTGTAACCCGCCTAACCCGGTTAGAAGTCTCCTGTAACCGGGTACAGAAGAATTCTGTAACCCGGTTAGGCGGGTTACTCGGGTTAGGAGTACAGAACTGGGTTCCGAGTAGGACTCGCGAGTAACCCGCTCAGGCGGGTTACACAAGACTTCTGTAATCCGAATAACCAACTTATATGCAGGTTATAGTAGCATCATGAAAACCATAGTTGTAACTATGTTTCTAAATAATAGTATTTTTGTTTGAATGTCAAATATTATGAATTGATTTTTCATAAATTATTAAATATTTTTGGAATAGATGGAAATACAAAATTCCTGTACTTTTTAATCCTGATACAACGAATACGGGGGTCACTTTGACTCCAAAGAGGTTCTTCGTTCTTAGTGCTTAATTTACACTCGACAGAAATATCAAGAGAAATAACGATGCGATGTTCCGTTTTAATGTAGCCGCTACAATAGACCGCATTTTAGAAAATGAGCATCAGTCGCGCACCTTCAATTTTTTTCCCGCTTATCCGTTGAAGATGTGTGTGTGTGTGTGTGTGTGTGTGTGTGTGTGTGTGTGTGTGTGTGTTGTTCGTTAAACAAATCAAAATCGCGCGTCTGTAAAAAGACGATCGGCCGAGGCTTCGTAGGCAATGCCGTAAGAAGAAGTCTCACTTTGTTATAGAACGATTTATTGAAAGGACCATAATTTCGCAAAACACTTGCATAAAGCACGCGGAACACCGGTTAAGAACCAGTGGTTTAGAGTTTAGAGTATCTATCTTATCTTACTGGTAACCCGCTCCGGGCGATTTAACCCGCTCCGAGCGGGTTAACGCGCTCTCTCTAGGCCAGCGATGGGCACGGTAGGGGCCCCTGAGGTGCTGGCTTCCCCCACCAACTACTCTTTCGTGCAGCGCGCACCTTCGCTGCGGAGCGGTGCCCCGCGCTCTTCGTTTCCCCCCTCGTACGAAAGAGTAGCTGGTGGGGGAAGCTTCTTGACTGCCGCAGTCATAGCTGCCCATCACTGCTCTAGGCCCTAAAACCCGTTCTCTTCGGGTTAGTACGGGTTACAGAAACCTTCCTTGGTTAACCGGGTTTGGGTTAGGGTTAGTCTGCGGTTCGCATCCCTGGTTTATACCACAGCTCGGAATGATTGAATCGCGACGGTCGATTCTCGATTCTCGAAGGCTACGCCCCCTCGACCCGGCCGCTCGTCCCGCTCCCCGTGGCGGCCGTAGTTCTCGTGGCAGCTCAGGCGCGTACCATAGAGTGTTACAATGTAAGTGTCGGCGATGCGAACAGCTACGTCCAAACTTCCCGTACATTGTACGTCTTACCAATTTGCCAAGCACGTCTAAACGTGTGCGAAAATCAAGTTATCCCACATTATCCCGAATTTATTTTCCAAATTTATTTTCTGCAGCTGTCGTCCGAAATTATGACGCATTGACAATAGTACCGCGACGGTAATGTGGAAACCTATTGACACGGGTGTCGCTCTAATGCGCCACGAATAACGCCTATGGTACGCACGCGCTTGAGCTGCCTCGAGAACTACGGCCGCCACGGTGGCGTTGCCTTCGAGAATCGGCCGTCGCGAGCACGTAATTCCGAGGCCTGATTTATACAATCCATGTAGAGAGTGAAATTAAATAGGTTGTTGCAAAAAATTCTTGTCAAACACAAAAGTAGCTTGCTGAATAGTAATTAGTATTGCCTAATAAACGATTTCGTTCTTTTCAATGTCATCTAATCGGTACATACTCGAAGCTCTAACACAGCCGAAAGGGTAAAACAAATGCAATCACATACATTTTAGTTACCCACATATGAATCAAATGTATATAAAAAAACAATGGAGTTTTATTTTTAAATTCACGAAAGCGGGCTCACGAATTAATTTGTACTCCTAATATTTGATAGGTATATGACAAGAAATTGGCATCGGGTATACGAGCCTTCAGGAGTCAACAAATTTTGTCTGCCGATATACAGGGTGTACCAACTAAAGTATTACAAGTTGTTTTCTCTGAATCTAATGAAAATATCGACTTAATTTTTGTAATTAAGTGGTTTAGTAAAGGGGTTTACTTAAGCCCCTTAGAAGGGCTAATATTTTAGTATGTATTAAATTTTCTTGGAGTAACGTTTGGTGGGCAAGGGGGGCACCCAACATTATTTAAATGGAATTGATTTTTTGTTATTATGATACCTCTGATTAAACTGAATAGCATTTACTTGAACCTTTTTTTAAATTCTTTATAGTTACAGAGTTATAGAGAACAATTGAAATTGATTCTGCGGATATGTTTCCAGGCAAGTTAAGCTTGTGCATCGGTTACCTCTTTAATGTTATCACATTCGACAGAGTATTTGTACGAGATTTACAAAGTGCTTAGAAGTCCTAGGACATCATTTAGAATATTTAATAAAATAGTATGTAATGCTATTATTATTCACTTTATTTTTCGTTTCTTGAAAGTTTCAATTTAGAACTTTTTCACTATTACTCTGTAACTATGTACAATAAAAAAAGATGGTTCAAGTAAATGCTATTCAGTTTAATGAGAGGTATCACAACAAAAAAAAATCAATACGCCTCATTTAAAAAAATGTTGGGGCCTCCTTCCCCTCCCAAAAGCTACCCCAAAAAATTGATTGCAATACTAAACTATTCGCCCTTCTGAACCATTTAATTAAAAATAAATGAAGTCGATATCTTCATTAGATTCTGAGAAAACAGCTTGTAACACTTCTGATCTGTACACCTTGTACTGATCGTCCATCAGGAGATGCCAGTGATTTTGACAGTGGGGCGCGTGATCTGCGAGACCAGGCTGTGGTCCCCAACTCTTACGCTGAAGTTCTGGCGGGAACGGTCGACGTAGGAACTCAGCGTCACCACATTTCTCTGTTCCAATCACACTAATACGTGCATTTGCTGTCTTCGTCAAGCGATTCGGCCAATTGCGGAAGACGCGTAGCTCGGAGTAGGGATATCACGTGGTCTCTACAAGTTTCTCACTGCCATTTCCTGATGGACGATCAGTACAGGTGCCTATATCACACTATGGTTACTAAGGTAAGAGTTGATTTTACCTTACAGTACCCTGCTTCGAAATGCTTTGTGCTTGAAAAACTTGACAATTGGAGTATAACTAGAAAAATCAGTGAACACGAACCGCTAGCTCGTCGCAGCTGCTCGTACTGCTACCACTCTCTTCTTCGTCCGTCAAACAAGGTCTCCTCTCTTCGCCCAACGACTGATAATACTCGGCGACCATTTGGTCCAAGCTCTGTTTCTTTCGGTACGCAAAATAGTAGTTCTTGCATTGATGGTTCGTCTTTCCGGGAATTTGCTCGGCGACCTTCAACCAGTTGGTGCCGTGTTCTCTGAGCGCTCTCCTGAGCTGCTCAAGTTCCTCGTCCGTCCATTGTCGGGCCATGGAATCGGCTGTGTTCTCAGCGACCTCGGCGTTGCCGGTTAGATGGGGTGCTAGACGTCTCGATATTCGGTTGAAGCAGGCTGAACAGCATTTGGTAGTGTTGCTAGGTATTTCTGTAAGAATAGAAAGATTGAATCGGTCGCTCTAACGAAGATTGTGGGAATTTTCTGCAGAAATGTGGGGACACTCACGGAACTCCTGGATAATCGGGTCACGAATCTCGGCAGGTAGATCGAGCCACTTGGCGGGCAACGCTCTCAGCCGTTTCACTCTGGTCTTCGAGCTGGCGTTGTTCACGTTCGGGCAACCTGGCAGAGGACACGAGGTGTAGCGTCCCCTGACCGCTTTGCACCTACAGGTGTTGCAGACACGGGCACCGGGCGCCACCTGATCCTCTCGCAACCCGTACTGGCCAGCCTGACTTCTTGGCAGAGCTCGGCTTTGCGCGCTACCCTCGACCACATTTTGGCAGACCGTGCAGGCGTGGGGTCCGATCTGTCTACTACCTTCTGCAACAAAAGTAAACATATGTCTCGTTAGTCGACGGTAGAGTTGTTATTTGTGAGATACCCGGGTAAACAAAAATTACCCGGGCACCCTGGTATCTCATGAAATACCCGAGTATGTGAGACAGCTTCTATTATTATTACATGAGATAGTTGAAAGTAGATACACATTTATTGTATCGTTATGTTTTACCAGAATATTCTACTCGTATCACGCAACTATTTACAACCTAATGTAAGGTTAAGGTCAAGTAATTGACCTTGTATCAGACCATTTTTCAGGAGAACATTTTTCAGAAAAATTTTTCAACGACAGAGCCAGCAAAGGGTCGAGTATCGGTGAGACTCGCCCTAATGCAAGTAAGGCTAAAAATTGCAACTTTTCTTTATTTTTTTAATGAAACGTTCACCATTATATTCGTTTCGTTTTTCTAATTGAAATGGCACCAAACACGCTATAGCGACGATCATAATTGAGAGAAAAAAGTCACAATTCTCTCTGCCAGTACCGGATTAGTCACATGACATTGTGACTTGTGACACATGCACGACAAAGATGAAACGGGTCTCGTGACCGGGTCGCGGCGGAAGCGTGCGGAATAGCGTTCTAGAAGGGGTAGATAGAGTAGGGACACAAGTCTTAATCTGACGGCTCTGTTTCTGCTATAATTGTCGCGCGGCAGACCAGACGATACGACAGTTACGGAGATGCTACCGTAGTCGGTACTTGCACTAGTTGACGTCACTGTAAATGGGAACACATGCGATAGTTGTGAAATCTGATGAGCAGAGACGGATGAACGTATCAAAAGCACGACTATTTTTGCATCTTCTTCGCGATGGAGTTAAGTGAACGGAGTTAATCATGGCGGAGTAGGAACTCGAGCGAAAACATGAGAACCCAGTCGGTATACAGGAGCACGCCCCAAACCCACCTCTGCAACACTGAAAAAGGATGGATGAACGGAATACGAGGCGGTGGGTGGGGGTGGTGGTGGTGGTGGTGGTGGTGGGAGGTGAGTTAGCGCACGGAAACGGAGCGAGAAACAGAATAATTACCGAGACTTTGCTGGTTAACTAATTAAGGGTGGCCAATTAAAAAGTTCTCTCGCCCACACTCGCAAACATTGGCGGAGAGAGGTAAGAGACATGGTAAAATCGCTTTGATGGTTTTACCCGCGATGCCGGACCGGCCCACAGCCTGAAAAATTTAAGTTTATTCTCCTGACAATTATCGCGAATCGCGGCCTCATTTACTGAGTAGTCGACCGAGTAAAAAGCCGTTTCGAGCTAGAAAAAACTATTCAAATATGCACGGGTTTACAGTGGCGCGTCGATATTAAAAAGCCTTTTTCATATTCGGAGAGCGTCTCGGTTTTTTAATATTCGTTCAGAGAGAGAAATTTTTGAACTAGTTTGTGTCTCGTTACTAAAACGTATGTATGTATGTACTTTTCTTTTCTTAGACGTATTTATTAGACTCCATGTTCTTCATCCGAACAATATTTTTTAAAAATTATAACGTCGCACTTTTTCTCGTCCCTACTTTTAATCAGAAGCTGCGTGAAGAGCTTCCCAAAATACACCGTTCGATACATATTTTGTCCGATGTATCGATTAAAAAAATTTCATTATCCATACAACATATTTATATGACGTTATTACATACGTCCAGCAAATGGAACAAATGAGTTTCACGTATCTCCAGATTGTGGAATTTGCAGAGTACAAAGATTGTTTAGATGTTGATTGACTATTTGTTTATTCAGTGTTTATCGATCCTGCTTTTCCTTAATAACCAATACAAATCATTACGTAACTTTTCCCTTCGCGAAAATGTACTCCGCGGCTTTGTTAAGAAGTTATTAATGAAAAACACGGGCCAATCAGAGCACGGCTATAGCGGGTGGATTGCGATACGACGCGGTGGCAGGTGGCGCTGATCATTGTGGTGATATTGGTCGAGCAGGAATCCATCCACTGTAGCCGCGCTCTGATTGCTCCGTGTTTTTCGTTAATAACTCCTTAACAAAGTCGGGTAGAACATTTTCGCAAAGGAAAAAATTACTCCAAATAATCTTAGGAGTCGCCCCTATCAAGTAGAACATTTTTGGGACACCCTGTACTTATCGTATACATACATATACATATGTATATGTATGTATATTGCTATTGATTAAAGCAAACTAAAGGGTTTTTTAAACTTAGTAAGTCTGGCTCTCGATCTGCAATTTAATTTTCTTGAGAACGAAGTTACGTGGAAATAATTTTTGTCGATTCTGTTGATTTATTTTTACGTGAAAAATCTATGATGAATTTATTTCTTATTTACTTCGCCGAATGGAATAGCGGAGAATTTTTGCGCGCGTTCGCCAATTGGTATATGTTGATCTCTTCATACGATAATCTCCGGAGAGCTGTCAAGTTGCTCCTCTGTCTTTCGAAGCATGCAGAGAAAATTATTGTTGACGCCGAAACGCCGATTGTATTGGGCGGATATGACCAAGAGAAACGGAAGGGACCCCGGAGGAAGAATCGTGCGCCGGGCAATCATATAAACGCCATATGCGAACGTTTGGGACACTGATTGGCAGGTAATCCCCGGAGCAAGAGAAATTGCCTCCAATAATATAACCAGCTGCCCCGCTCGCAGACCTGCCACCAAGACTAATTTTATGCTACTTGTCCGAAACTGGACGGATTAATTGACCGAAAGGGGTGGAGTCGGCCTATCGTCCGGTCCAAACGTTTCCGATTATATTATTGATGTGCAAACGTTGGACGATTTTCCTATGTTTTGCCAACGATGTCGAGGTCAGCGACGCGCAAAGTGCACATTAGGATGGACCTTATTTGCCGACCAATGAATATTTTTTCGGACACCTCCTAGGATTGTGCGTTTGGATGAAATAATATCATTGATCGACAAGCTCAACTCTCAGTTGGCATGATATGTTAACAAATACAGAGTGGCACAATAACTTTGTCCACCTTGAATATTTCCGTTTCTCGTAAAAATATGAAAAAATGATATGCAGCGTGTTAATATTAACTCGAGCACCTAAATTATATTCACTACTATTGAAAGTAAGAAAAAATGACTAAATAGAATGTACATTGTTTTAAGGCGTGTGTCTGATGAATTTTCGCCTTCAAGGTCAGTTTAAGGTCATGGTGTGTAGGGCATTGCACTCATCTTGACGCCGATTACACTGTCCAACACCAAATTTGTGCTCTAATTACTGTTGGGTGATTCTTGTAGAGTTTTTTTCGCTGATTCCGAATCTGCCCTTAATTTTTTTCCTAGACGCACAGTTTTTGAGAAACATGGCTTTGAAAAAAAAACATATTTTTCAACTTTAAACAAATATTGTGATGTTATTATAAAAGATATTGAATTGATCTTTACAACAAAAGATTCCTTAGGCTTTCCCGAATGCAGTGATATCCAATATTAAGACATAATGATTGTTTGAACATGTTTAAACGATCATTAAAGACGGAGAGACACCACTTGTCCAGCGGAAAATCGAACTATACCACGCGATAGAGCAAACTTTTATCTTGAGAAACCACACTTTCAAGTTTGCAACGTCAACGTTTTTTTCGAACCAGAAAGCAAAATATCTTCGTCCGTCATGAGTTGCCGCCAGTGGCGCTCACCGCTAGAACGGTCGTTCGCCGCTCCGTATCCCGTCCCGAGCGCCACTGGCGGCAACTCATGTCGGACGAAGATATTTTGCTTTCTGGTTCGAAAAAAACGTTGACGCTGCAAACATGAATGGCTGGTTTCTCAAGATAAAAGTCTGCTCTATCGCGTGGTATAGTTCGATTTTCCGCTGGACCCTTATTTTTTTAGATAAATTCAAAAACATCGACAAAAATTGGTGCAAAAGTGGTGTCTCTCCGTCTTTAATAATTGTTTAAACATGTTTAAATGTTTTTTTTTCAAAGCCATGTTTCTCAAAAACTGTACGTATAGGAAAAAAATTAAGGGCAGATTCGGAATCAGCGAAAAAAACTCTATAAGAAGGACCTAACAGTAATTCGAGCACATAAAAAAAGTTGAAATTTGTTGGACAGTGTTACCGCATCGCGTTATAAGTATAAATATTCATACTGCGCGTTTTAAACACAGACGCCGTCTGTGACCGTATTTTTGCATTCATACATGCCTTTGTTGGGTATCTTTGGCAACTTGAGAGGGTTCGGAAGAAAGGCACAGCTTGTGACGTCTGCTACGCTAACCCCAATGGTTCCCAGAACAGTTTACTCCCCTCTACACCCCAGGAGATGCCTATGCTAGAGCCTGCAAGACACTGCAAGTTGTCTGACAGCTATTTCAAGGCGACCACATTCTTATAAGACAGCGTACGACATTGGCTATATTATTTATTAAAAAGCTATTAACTAGAACTTTTCGGAATTCGTCGTGGTAATAGGTGGGGAATACGTTGTTAAGGAATTTATAAACGTTATAAGAAACAAAATAACAATTTATTATTACTATGATAATAATAATATAATATGATGAATAATATGAATATGAATAATATAATATGATGATAATAACGAAAAAAAAGAATATACATCTGACAATATCAAAAAAACTTTTTTCCTTGTTTTACATCGTCTATTAATAATCCTCTTGATAACTATAAATTTAATTGTATCCTGCTTCTTCATGAGATAAAATATTCTTTTTAATTAATTATTCAACGTTGCATCAATCACTTGTGCAAGTATTGTTAGCGATCTGATGTTTAGATTTATTATTTGTTATACAATTTGGTATAGACAGTTGTTCTTCAGGTCAAGGTAGATCGTATTATGTGGTAAAACATTTTCGTTGTTAACTGAAAGGAGTTTAATTATATTTGTCGTTTAATTGGCCTCGTTATTTCCGTGTATGATAATGTAATTATCTGGCGTTAAATTAATTTGAAAATTATACTATTTAGTCTATAAGACCATTTAGTTAATACACATGTATTTTACAATAAACTTGCAAAACTTGCAACGGTGGAATGACCGGTTTCATATTTCGCAATTATTGAAATTATAAAAAATTCATTTGTGGAATTATTATAATGAAAATTATGTACAATCGCTTTAGTGTCGTCATTTTTATAAAGCAACATTTTTCATATACATACTTTCAATGCTTGGTAGGTTTACTGTTAATGCATATGTATATGTATACAGTGGGTGTAAAAAGTATTCGTAAACAAAAAATGAATAACTTTTTCAAAATTCGACCCAACAGCTTGAGTGTTTTTGTGACGTTAGAAGGATTAGTTTACTAGCTAATGTGTAAATAATTTTTTTTTTTAATTGTTATTGGTCGCAATTGCGAAGAAAAAAGTAAATGTCACGATTTTTAAATTTTTTATCTGTGGCTGTAGTGAAAATTTATGAGGTGCATTTGGTAGGTATAAGTAAGTTATACTATACATGTACAAAGTTTCATTGAAATCGGTTGACGCATAAAAAAGCTATGGGCATTGTAACGTGTAAAAATCTTTGAATTTAGGATCTGCGAATCATTTAAATAGTATAATGGACATTGGTTTTTCCAAGCCTGCCGGTGAATAGCGGTCGATCATTTGGTGCGCTTACATTACAATGAGCTGAATCGCTTGACGCCACGTCCATTACCGGCCTTACCTGACCGTAGCATTTGAAGCACCCCAAATTAAGAATTTTATGACAGGCAAAGCCAGATGCTGGTCAACTCTAAAATTAAAGCTACCGTAAAAATTAGTTTCAAAAGAGCACGTTCTGTGTCGTCCTCGTCATAAATGTACGTTACTACAGACCTGCAAAGTGAAGTGTCATTTCATTAAATTATAACGGCTGCGCTAACAAATGAATGAAGACGATATTTGTGGAGCTTACAGCGAAGAGATAAGGGTAAACAATAAAAATGTTTCCAGTTGAAAAAATGTTTCTTTCGCCATTAGTCTGGCAATTGTTTTAAACAAATGAGGTGTTTTTCCAGCAGGGAAGTATTGAAGAATTTGAAAAAAGAATGAGGACGTAGCCCCAAGTCTCTGTTTTACAGCCGTGTTCTAAAAAATTGTGACACTTCCAAAATGGCAAAATTAATATTATTTCAAGCAAACGCTCGTCGGCCGTCCAAAAAGGTAATATCGCGGGTGCACCGATCCACTTGAAATAATTTTAATTTTGTCATTTTGGAAGTGTCACTATTTTTTAGAACGCGGCTGTGAAATATTGGGCATCTTCAATACTCTTTTGCTGGAAAAAACACCTCATTTGTTTAAAACAGTTGCCAATTTAATGGCGAAAGAAACATTTTTTTCAACTAAAACTGTTTTTATTGGATACCCTTATCTCTTCGCTGTAAGCTGAAAAAAGGTTGACACTTCACTTTGCAGGTCGGTAGAAACTACAATTCTCAAGATATCGGAGAACCATTTGGCATACGTTCATACATAACATAACTAGAGACAACAACATATTCATGTGAATGAAATCCGAAAACCTACACCGAAAAGTGACCGGCTTCGCATGGAATGGCGAGAAGTCGAGCGTCAAACAACATACGAACTGGAATAAATCGGTTTCCTCGGAGGAAGGATTGGCAAAAGTAATTATAAAAATTAATTGCATTAATTTTTTCATTTTCAATCTTAATGGACAGTTAGAAAACAACACAAAATTACAACTCGATAAGTTGACTGTTTAGCTAAAAATGTCATTGAATTTCTCGATTCAGCCCGTAGGCACGGTGGTGCCCCGGTGGTGCCCCGGTGGTGCCCCGGTGGTGCCCCGGACACGAAAAGTCGTCTACAATTTTTTCCAGTTTCCCGGAGGGTTCTAGGTAGGTCTGGAACCACTGGGGTTCTGGTAGTAAACGACATGCTGTGCCCTAGTTCCGAGCGTCTCGAACCCTCGCAAGTAGCGTTCCGGGACCCAAGATTCGATATAACCTACGAGAACGTGCAAAATCCCGGATCCGGAGCCGGTATAACCCGATCTTAAAGGAGCTGTGGAGCCCTTAGAAACCTTTTTTTTGTACCATGTACAGGAGGGATCTGTGAACGCGCTCTCGAAAGATTCAAGATATATGGCCCGAAATACACGAGAAGAAATATGCCAACGAACCACAAGACGCAAAACATGTATGAATACTAGATCCAGAACCAGGGTAACCTAACTTTTTGTCTAGCAGACAAAACCCGAGTACGAATGTACCTTTAATGTGCATAAAACTGCGATGACCTTGAAAAACCGTTAAATGATCTGCAGAGGATTTGTTTTATCAGAATCAGATGAGTGCCAAGGGTTGAATGTCAAGTCGAATGTCAAAAAAACGATACTTACATATGTAGCGGCCATCGATACGTACAATAAAACAGTTGACGTGCAAATGGTCGGGTCGGTTTATGAGCCGAGCGACAGTAAAGCTATTTTTGAGAAAGCCGTTTTCAGCGCGTTTAATTAGAATTTTTTAGCCAATGCATGTCTCGCATGAGTTTCCGAAGCGTCGCGTCGCGTCGCGCCGACCGAGGTTCGGGGGCCCACAGCAGGCCGCGGTATATTCGCCTTGCGGGCCCGAAGGAAAAACACGCTACATCGTAAAACCCCCACGGTCACACCTGGCATTCCCGAAAAAGTGCACCTCGAGCTCAAGGAATGGTAGGGGTAATCAGGCCCAAGTAAGAAACCTGATTGGACAACGATTGTCATCGACGCTGTCCAATTAGCGAACTTTTCCGTCAAGGACACGCCCTGCGATGTTTTCTTCATGTATCGCGGAAAACGCAGAAGGCAGAAGCCCCTGTGACGAAGTATCAGACAGGGACTTACTCTCTTGAGTAAGAATAAAGTACGTAGATCCTATAACTTGTGTCAATTTATTAAGAAGAACACGTGACACATAAGTCTATTCAGGTAAAATGTTAAAAGACTGGAAAAATGGTAAAACTTACGTTTAGGGGAGGCAGCTCCGATGACCTTGACCTTCACATATGTTGTCGAGGACAACATTCTGAACAACTTTTGTCATTACAACTACCCGGTGCTCGGTCTTAGTTTTCGAGATATTTGCGAAAAACTATTGAGATAGATATAGTTTTCGAAATATTCACAATTTCGTCAGCGTGGTCGGGCCGGCCGTCTCCGCCACTTAACCCTAACTAATTCTGATTGCATGATTTTTCCATTACTAGTTCAAATTGTGTATGAAGGCTATATAGAATGCAAAAATTATGCGATCAGAATTAGTTAGGGTTAGTTGGTGGGGGGTGGAGAGGGCCGGCCGTGAGGCCGGCCCGACCACGCATGCGAAAATCCAGCAGTAGTCTTTCAAAATTAAAAGCTCACCCTATATGTATAGAGTGACACTCTGTTCTGATCCCCACAACGTGTTTACAAACAGAAAATAAACAGATGCCGCCTCGGAACAGGCTTACGTTGCCACGGAGCATGCAAGAATACGTACAATTCAATACAGTATTTGCAATAGTTTTTCGCAAATATCTTGAAAACTAAGACCGAGCACCGGATAGTTGTAATGACAAAAGTTGTTCAGAATGTTGTCCTCGATAACATATGTGAAGGTCAAGGTCATCGGAGTTGCCTCCCCTAAACGTAAGGTTTACCGGAAAAATAATTAATTTGACCTGTAAATTATAAAATAATAAATCTGAGATTTATCATTTTCTATCGAACGATCGCCGATTTCAACGATCAAGACGAGGTTTCATGGACTTGAAATTGAAAAATGTCGGGAAACCAAGCCGATAAACGACGGAATATGTAATCGTTCGATGGCACGGAACAGAATCGCGCAAAATGTTATACAAGCGGAAATGCCCAGGGGAAAGAGAACACTGACGACGTTTCTGCGGAAGCTGTTTTTTTCGGTTGTGTATCTCGGTGTGCTGAGACCTGCGGGACAAGGGCCGTCAAATCGGAAGAGCGCTCCTTGTCCCTTGTTCGAGCGACAAACCGTCGCAGAGGGAACGAAAAAAAGAGAGAAGAAATCGCTGTCGGCGCGGGGGACATTAGCTGCGAGCTAATTAAAGGCCGATTCATACTGAGGTTCCGCGGACAAGCTGTCCGCGGACATTTCCCATAAATTTCGTTCGGGTTGACAGTCCCGCTGTGCCCCTGCTAAGCGCGGCAGAAAAAAAAGGTCAGCAAGTGGCAGGAACGGTTCGTATTTCCTCGGTAGTTTACCTAAAGGAGTGTGGAGCCCATAGAGACCTTTTTTTTTTTTGCCACGCTTAGCAGGGGCACGGCGGACTTGTCCACCCGCTCGAAGATGGGAAAATAGCAGCGGACAAACTGTCCGCTTACGAACTGTCCGCCGCGGACACTTCACTAGCGACAGAACTTTTCTTCCAACCCCATATATGTGGTATCATAAATTATTTCGGATACACCGGAAAATAATGAAATGTTCATTTTAGGGAACCAATAGTGTAATTTCGGCCACAACGATACTTTGCAACTGTACGCACCATGTAATAATTTCATACGTCACACAGTGGACGAAATTTGGAGCGATGATTTTTTGTCCAAATCAAAGCTGAAACTTTGCAGAATATGGGAAAAGTAGGGACATGTTTATGTTATGACAACACGTGCAACTACGTTTACATTAATTAAAGTCAATATAATTAAATATATTGCAGAGAGAAGAACACTGGACCATAGCATAATTTACATGTGGATGATTTTAAAAACCTACCGTGTGTGGAACAGAATAAAAAAAACATACGCGTGGGAGACCACGCGCGGCAGAAGTGAAACTTCTTGCAGTCTAGTAATGTTTAGAAGTAAAGTAAGATTGGAAATGGTAAAAAATAATGAAGCGACAACAAGATCAGGAACAACTAATACAAAAAAAAATCATAGAAAAAGTTTCATTTCAAAAATAATGAACGATCAAAATTTGCGACTCAAAGAAGGAGAGCGTATCGTATGGGAAAGAAAGAGACATAGTTCATAGCATTTCTCATACGCTCTCCTTCTTTGAGTCGCAAATTTTGATCGTTCATTATTTTTGAAATGAAACTTTTTCTATGATTTTTTCTATGATTTTTTAATGATTTTTTTTGTATTAGTTGTTCCTGATCTTGTTGTCGACTCATTATTTTTTAGCATTTCCAATCTTAATTTACTTCTAAACATTACTAGTTTATTCAGCTTTTCTATTAATTTATCTATTTAGTTTTTTTATTAATTTATTTATTCACTTATTTAAGTTAGTTATTTAATTAGTCCTTTATTCAGTTTTTTGTTGACGTACAAACGTCAAACCGGTTTGCGTGGTCAAGACCATACAAATTACAAATTATTTGTTTCCTGGTATATATGAATATTCATGACGTTGTGGGTGATTGAGTGGGGGAGCAGAGACTTTACAACAAGGCTAGGTACCTTTTTATTTAGAGTCAAGTATAAATATAATATTGCCCGCATGATGTCATGGTTAGGGATGGCGTGAACTGCTACTTTTGGATCACTCGTGATTCGGTCACGTTCCTTCCCAATCACGGCGATTTTTCACAGCGATTCGTGATTTTCGAGAACTGTTCTTCGCGCAAGTCACAGAGCACACTTACCTGTATGTTTTATACATACATGTATTAACGACATCAAAACAAAATATGTACGTTTCTCAAACTATCATTTGCGTTTCCTATAACTATTAAATAATATGTACATTGGTATTTTGTAAAACTTTATGCACATATCTATATCATATGCATACATAAACACAAAAGAAATTGTCTGCACTTTTATACTATCTAAATAAATATTACGATTTCGAAATCGAGAGGAAGAATTAATATTTCATTTTTTAAAATACTGAAATAAGATACAGAAAAGAAAATTGCATATTTTTTATTTTTATCATTAAATGAAATAAATTTACGTTATATGTATACAGAAAACGTGATATAATTTTAAAACGTTATAATGCAAATATTTTCATGCAAGCTAATTGATGTGTTTAAAAAAAGAACTAATTTAATTGAGATGAAGAATTAGGATGACAGTGAGCAAATTCACTCTAGATTAAAAAATCACTATCACGGCGTGTATGAAGTTAAAATCACGACCATGATCCTGATTCTGCGACTAGTGTGATAAATCACGGTTAGTGATTTCGGACGCCATTCCTAGTCATGATGTGTTCGCATGATAACCTAACCTATGTATATAAGGTGTTGCGCATGACACACGAATATTCAGTGACTCCCATTAATATTCGGACGCTCTTAAAAAACAGTATCTTTTTTGATATTGTACTATACGATTTGTTTTTTTTTTTTTTGAGAAATTAGAGCAATTCATTTACTACATGATGTTACTTGAATTATGTTGAATTTTGAACTTTTTTATGTTGGTCTGTATGGAAAATTTTAAATACATATATGTTTTGTAGATCTGTGTCAATTATATGCATTGTAAAAGTTTCATCGAAATCGGTTGATGTGGGAAAAGACGACAGGCATTGAAAGATATATGTATGTATGAATCCTTAGGTTTATTGCAGTTAGAGGCCAAAAATCGTGATAAATTGCAATTTCTACCATCTTTAAACGTTTGTAGCTCATTGCAACGTTGACCGATTTTAATGAAATTTTCAGAATATATTTAATTGATACAGATCTACGAAACGTGTTTTCTACATTTTCAATATGAGCATATAAAAAAGTTGTAAAACATAACTTTTAGTATTTTCTCTGCAATTCCGACCAATTGCAATTTTTTCAAAAATTCTTTTCACGTTACGTAACAAAACCGATTGTTCTAACTTCTCAAAAAAATCAAAGTTGTGTGGTCGAATATTAAATAAGTTATCGTCTTTTTAAGAGTGTCCGAATATTAGTGGGAGTCACTGTACCTTCGGTCACAGTGTTATTATCACGTCTTTATGTTGGTTTATTGTTTAACCAAAATATAAATATTGTTAACCATTCAACGGTGCTTCTTGTCATTTACGGACCCACATATAAATTTATATTTTTCATTCATAATTTTAACGTAGTGAAAATATGTAATATATTTTAATCTTTTCACTGTTTTAAATTACACCTACTTATTTTCGTCATAAATGCATCACATCCGGAGTCTAGTTATAAGAAACAGGAGCTATTTAGAAATTACTTTCTTTGTTTAATCATTTTAATAGATCGGAAGTAACGTATTGATGCTCATCAATTCTTTTCATCTTTCTACTGTTTTAAACTACAGCTACCCATTTTTGTATGAATACATACAATCTGTAGTCTACTGGTGACAGCACTCGATCTCCCGTAATAAGTTTAAGTTGGAGTCTACAAACAAGGACAACTTTAGTGATAAAGAAATAAATGACCTATTTAAATTCAAGGAAACCAAACTCATCAAACAAATAATGCAATATAACCTTACTTATTTTATGATGTCTCTAATAACCTAGCAATTGTAACTGGATTTAATCCGAACTACTTTGAATCTATTTACGAGAATATGAATTTAAGTCGGCTGTCTATTTTTATGCAAAATAAAATATTGTTTATGTATTTAGCAATACTTTAATGCATCAACGTAAAAGTAAATACAATGATAAATTTAATCGCACTTCATATTTTTCTGTGTTACTCACCATGCATAAACATCTACACATGTTGATTAGAAAAATGAAAAAGACATGAAAAGTGTATAAATGCTAAATCCTATGATTAAAATAGTTTTTCGGCAAGGAAAAGTGAAATATTTTTTTTTAATAGGCTAACATTGCATTGTGCCTCAGCCCTCCCTTGTTTGTTTTATGAAACGTGAAATGATAGTTATTTGCTGAATCCTTAATTGGCAATCCCGCGGAGTGCAACTCGATTTATTTAATTTATGCTGACACGTTACTCGTACAAAGTTAACGAAGTAATGCTCGATTCGACAATATTCAAAAGAAATAACGTTCCCGATACTCGATAGAAGTTTAATAAACAAAGTGACAACACTTGATAAAGATTGATTACGCGCTATCACACAACACTATTCAATCACTGATATAGGTTCTATTATGTATTATGAAAATTTCACGTTATGAGGCGTTTCACGTTTATGTGTTTTCTGCTTTGTAGGTTTACTGTTAATGTGATATTGAAAGCGTGGGTAAAGACGAATTCACTTATATGTAACACAATGATTTTCAAAGTCATACAAGGTCAGAAATCAGAGAAATATGTAGAATATGTATCATTTCATTTAAATAACTGAAGGCCACCTTCGTCTCTCAGTTTTTCTCACAGTTCTTGCTGTTTCAATTTTTTTTTTTTAAGTATTTACTGTTTAAAACAATGCTGGTCCAATTTACCGCGGACACCCTGTATACTCTATGTATGCAAGTATATCAGGCCTCGGAATTATATGTATGCTCACGACGACGGCCGGTTTTCGAAAGCAACGCCCCACAGTGGGGTATTTGACCGATTTCAGCGGCCACAGCTACTTCAAAATTCGCTCAATATTTAAACTGCTGTAACTTCGTCAAAATTTATCCAAAGATGATTTTAAAGCTTGAGGTTTCTACTTTTTGTACTATATACCGTTTTTGAAAAAATGGATGTTTTTAGTGCAAAATCTGTCCATAAAGTGGAGCGTATCGGATTGTAGAGTTTGTTGCTATTTTTCTAAGTACTATCTAAGTACTGCGGATTATAATCAATATTTTTACGCTATTCATCTATTTTATGTACACTATCGAAAAATATAATCATTTACATTTAAAATACCTTTTTAAAATACTTATTACAAAGAATAATCAATATTTTTACGTTATTCGTCTATTTTAAGTACACTATCGAAAAGTATAATCTTTTAAATTTAAAATATCTTTTTAAAATACTTATTACAAAGAATGCTGTTTTTAAAATAGGCTCCCCAAAGAAATTAATGGATCACTTCTACGAACCCGAAAAATTGCTACCAGTTTACACGATCATAACTCCGACCAAAATTGCTGTATCGATATCGTTAAACAATGGTTTGAAAGCGTGAAACCTCTAGTTTCTGATACTTTTTTCAAATTTTTACTATGTTGTTTTTTTACAATGTTATAGCGAGATGAAGACAACATTTATGGTTAACAAAAATTTTGTGCAACTTTGTAACATCACACGGGGTGAAACAAATTTTTTTGATAACTGGCGTTAATATCATTTGGAAGGGCTATCTTTCTTGTGTAAAATGTGTGGTTGTTGATTATCGTGCGATTTTTTTTAATCGAGTTATTCAACATTGAAGTAAATGTTGTCTTTTTTAACATTAACAGGCTCCAGAAAGCCAACAAATGATCGTAGAATCTTGAGCAAAAAACCAATAGAAAGAGCGTTTCGTTCTCTTCAAGCTACTTCTTTTGTTTTATCAATTTAATGAACATTTCGATATACCAGGTGTTTTGAAAATATGTTTAAAATATGCACAATTTCCATTTTTCCTTTAACTCGGTATATCTCGGCGAGAAATGATCGCAATACCATGATTCGAAAGTCAGATTGAAGCAGAGATTCTGCCGATTCGATTGAGTACCCCATGAACCCGCTGCGACAATTTTTTACCTATGGCAGCTATTTTTGAAATTAGTGATTCGCATAAAATGAGGCTAATAGCGCGAGTTTGTCACGTCGCGTCGCACACAGTGGTCCTTTTCATTGATTTAACTGGCCAAAATTATTTATACTGTTTAATGATCCCACTACGTTTTCAAATCACATATAATATCATTTTTTATTTGTTTAAGTATTTTAAAAACATTTTTTAATACTTTTTCAATATTTTTTGGTACGTTTTTAAGTAAAAAGCAATATATTGTTGAATTAAGCATTAGAAATTAATAATAAGGTACTTACAACTGTTTCTGAAACTTATAAAATAGAATCAGAAGTTGTTGTATCACAAGCTTCATCTGAAGATTGTTTTGAACCAGATGAATCTTGCTCGGAATCTGAAGTTGTACTGCGTTTTTCTGGTGGTAAAAGCATGTCTATGTTTCACTTGAAAACGGTTTTGTTTTTTCCTGGGTGTTTTTCTTATTCCTCTCCAAAGGGAGTCGGGTGTTAATAATAATCTATTGAGTACATCCAAATTGCATATTTCTCTGGAGAACTTTCGGGCATAATTTTGACGATATAAACGAAAATGCTTATTGCGGGCTTCGACTACTTCCTCTTACAGTTGAACGATCGCAAGTGGAGAATGTTTTACTACTATTGCACTATGTATTAAAATTTTGTGCATGGTTGGTGTCATTGGATACCAACCATACATAAATTTACATATAACTTGGCAGTATCCAATGTATATTTTTCCAATTTTTCCACGTTGATCTTAGAAATCGGGTCTTATGGAAATCACCGACACAGATTTTTCCGACACGGTTTTCACCGACTCCAGACTTGACCGACAATAGCTTTGGCCGACAACGTCTTTAACCGACAACGATTTTGACCGACACGATTTTTAACGACATCGAATTTGACCGACAACGTATTTGACCGACAACGACTTGAGACGTAATTAATGTTTTTGTTACACAATTTATCGAATGTACTTAAAATCTTTGCTATATTGATCTAGGCAAGTTATTAACAACGGGAATATTATTCTCCTTGCAACTATTATTTTTATCGCAAAATTAATTGAAGGAAGCTTAAATTTTTGTTATTTATTATGTTAATATTTTCGTTGTCATACATGTTTTTGTTGTTATACAGTCCATCAAATGTATTTGAAATTTTCGGTAAATATTTACTTTAGAGGAGGCATCTCCGATGACCTTGAACTTGACATATATTGTTAAGGACAACATTCTGAACACCTTTTGTCATTATAACTACCCGGCGCTCCGTCTTAGTTTTCGAGATAATTGCAAAAAACTTCGTTAGAATTTTCCGGATTTTCATTGACATAAACAGATATTTAACAAATTTAAATATGTTATAGACTTCGACATTTTGAACAACTTTTTCCTTTTCCAATATAGGGAGGTCACTTTTAGTTTGCGAGATATTCACAATTTCTTCTGCGTGGTCGGCAGGGCCTCTCCGCCCGCGCCCCCTCCACGACCTAACCCAGACCTCACCCTGTTCGCATTATTTTTCCAGTACTATTTCAAATTCTGGATAACAACTATAATGCAAAGATCATGCGAACATAGTGAGGTCTGCGTTAGGTCGCTGAGAACCCCTGTTGCTGAGGGGTAGAATACACCAACAGTATCCTCTGCTTGTCGTAAGAAGCGACTAAAAGGGGTGGTTGTAGGGTGTTGGAAACCCGCACCATTGATATAAAGGAAATTGGATCATTCCTTCATCTATATCAGAAAAAGAAAGATCCTCAAACAAAAATGGAATAAAAAAGGGAGTCATTACGATCAATGAAAAACATGGTATTAATAAACAGTTTTCGAAGGGCTGCGAATCTAGTTCGAGCTTGAAGAGACCGCAAAAATCATTGCAAAATAACGGTCTTTTCAGGCTCTACCGTAGACTGATCACCCCGATGAGGAAACTGCATCCGATGAATCTGACTAGATAATAGAGACTAATGGATAATATAAACCCAGTTGGTAGGGGATGTAATTTACCAACAGTATCTTCTGTTTGCTATAAGCGGTGAATAAAAAGGGAGGTTATAGGAAATTAAAAACCAGCACTCGTCGAGTAAAGGAAAATTGAAATATTCATTAATCTAAATCCGGAGAAGGAAAACTCCTTAAAACCTAATAGAAATAAAAAAGGGAGTCATTGCGACAAAGAAAAACAAGATATTTATAAACAATTTTCCGACGGGTTGAGAAGCTCTAGTTCTAGCAAATCTAGTTCGGGCTTGAAAAACTGCAATAATCATTATTAATAATGACGGTCTTTTCAGGCTCTACCGTAGACTGACCACCCTCATGAGGAAATTGAAATACAATAATAGGCCTTAAACGAGAGGCAATCGAAAAGAATACGGAAAAAGAGACAGCCAAAGATTACAAACGTAATCATGCATCTCTAAGGATTTCGATATCCGGAGGAAAAATGGTATTACTAATCTATCAGAAGACACAGGAAGAAGACATAGGAAACATTAATGTTTTCTTTGTTCTGCACGACTGTCAAAGATAAAATAGTATAATTCTAGGGGAAACCAGTTCTCAAAATCCAGAAAACTGGTAAATGAAAAATCGATAGCAGCATATCGAAACGGGATAACAAACTTAACAAGAGTTTCCGAAGGGCTGCGAACCTAGTTCGAGCTCGAAAAACCGCAATAATCATTACTAATAATGACTGTCTTTTCGAGCTCTACCGTAGAATGAGCACCCCGATGAGGAAATTGCAGTGAAATAATCTACCTTAAACGAGAGGTAATCGAAGAGATTATGGGGAAAAAGACAGCTAAAGTTTATTAACTATAAATATGCATCTCTACGTAAAAATGCTTCTTGGGAGCAGAAAGAAATGCTACAATTTTGTCAAGTCGATGCAGTTAAACAAAGTAGGAAATACAGATATTTCCTCGGTTTCTGTGACTGTGGCAGATGAAATAGCATGTATCCAAAAGAAACCAGTTCTTGCAAATTAGAGAACTGGCAATTAAAAACTTGATAATAGTATATCAAAATGATCTATAGTATATATAATATATACTATATATATATATATATATAATAGTATATCAAAAAGACTCTTCAAACAACGGTTTCCGAAGGGCTGAGAAAGTGCTTGCGTAAGCTAGACCGGCATAACAACCGCGATCCTAGTCGAAACAGCACGATCCTAGAGTTGATCAAATCGACGAGGAAACTGCAGTTCAAGTAGACTGCCCTCTATTATGGGTAAACGAAGAGACAAAGGAAATATAGACAGCGAGAGAGATTACATAGATAATCGTTTCATCTCTTCAAGAATGGTCTGCATTCATTATGCAGAAAAATGAAAACACATGGGAAAGAAACCTTTAAGGGGAAGGTCTAGCGTTTGAAATCTAAAGTTGAACGCCGACTGATAACCAGGGATGGTGGTGACATCCATTTTTACAGCCATAACTTACTAGCAGAGCGTCACGCCCTCCACAAGGGGGAGAACCCGATGAAACCGATATTTAAATCTCTGAGTAGATAAAAATTTCGGTGAAATTGGCGAACGATCCCCGTTTACCCCACGCGAACTAGTCTCGGCAGTGAAAAGCACGATGGAATTGATATTTTGGCACAGTCAAAATTTCGATAAAGTCGTTTTGAATCTGTGGATTTGCTATAACTTCTCCCCAATGCAGAACACTTCGCGATCCCTCATTTTTATGCCTTTTAGAATCAAAGATTAGGACTGGATTATATTCCAAGGGTGGGAGAGGGTAAATTTCTGGAATATCTGGAAATAGGGTAGGGAAGGGAGTAATAAATTGACGCTCTCAACATGTAATTATGGTGAAGTGGGGGGAGTCAAAACATGGGCAGGCGAGGCACCCTGCAGGCCTGAAGGTGAGACGGTCCAACGTACACTCCGACCCCTAAAAAAGCTCAAAAACTATCAATTTAGGTAGAATGGCCGTCTCATCAATGATGACCATCCCGTTTAGTAAGTCGACACTTCTGTAAGCGGCTCGGGCCATATAAAATAGAGACTAGACCGAAAAATGAATGGACAATTGCAACCTAATAAAGGGCCGAGGCCGGCAGCGCCAATTCTGATACCGATGATGAAAGAACGGTGTGCCCTAAGGAAGTGAGAACGACCGATTCGTTACTCCCCGGCAAAAGCATGACTACTACTACTACTACTACTACTAGGTCGCTGAGGGGGCGAAGATGAAAATGTTAATATTTTGAAAACTAAAAGCGATCTCCCTATATTGGAAAAGGAAAAAGTTGTTCAAAATGTCGAAATTGTTAATTCTACGATAACCATACATTCCATCCATCCCAATGAAACCTACTAAGACCGAGCGCCGGGTAGTTGTAATGACAAAAGTTGTTCAGAATGTTGTCCTTGACAACATATGTCAAGGTCAAGGTCGTCGGAGATGCCTCCCCTAAAGTAAATATTTACCGAAATTTGTATTATATTCATTATTAGTTAAATGGTCTTCCTTTTCGCTATTTTCAGAATAATATAATGCATCTACTTTACTTTAAGAACATATCAATTATATACAAATACATTCTGTTCGGTTTGGTTTCACTGTGTTTCTTGGTAAATCATTTACTATATCAAGAAAAAGTATATAATCGATGAGATAGCACATCCTTATTAGTGCACATCATATGCATATCGTTGTAAATCGTGTTACTGTTGGTGATTACTGTGGTCGTCTCAAGTTGTTGTCAGTCAAATATGTTGTCGGTCAAATTCGATGTCGGTCAAAATCGTGTCGATCAAAATCGTTGTCGAAAACCGTTGTGAAAACCGTTGTGAAAACCGTGCCGGAAAAATCTGTGTCGGTGATTTCCATAAGACCCGATTTCTAAAATCTTCTGCTACTGTTCCCATCATTAGTGTTTCCGAAACCGGGTTTTGGAACGTCTACAAGTAAACCTAATTTCTGCCGAAATGCTATTTGTATTCATCTTTGTTGTCATCCAGTGTTTACGTCTGGAATGCGTGCGCGCTCTAAACGCGAGAGAGGCTTGGCGCGGTAAAGAAAATGCTGTAAAAAGAAAGCGGGCAAATTCGGGCAGCTAATTTTTGTTTTACTGTAAGCCCAAACCTTTGAAAATTACAACCGCGCTTTAAAAAATGCCCGGACGCACGCTTGTGTAGAACATAATTACTCATGAAGTGTTACAATCGTAACAAATATTATTTACATACTAATCATGGTGAAATGTAAATAATTACCAAAAGATATGCAATAAAAAGATACAAAATTAGAAAGAAATGTGTACAACTTACTTGAAACATATAAAAACTGTCTCATCGAATTTTAGCAGCAAGACACGTACTACGAAAATCTTTAACTTTCGATGAAGTACAGCACTTCATGGGTGCCTGAATGATAAAAAAAATATTACTACATTGTCCCCCATATATTAAATTATAGCAAGCAGCAAAAATTTCACACTTTAGGTAAAATTTGTGAAATCGACTTTTGGCCAGCTAACCACTGTGCGTCGCGTCGTCGCGTCGTTCGGCTGAAGCGTGCGCTTGTATTCTTATCCCCACCACACGACACGCGAAAAGCGGAAACAAACCGAGGAACGCCGACGCAGTAGGTGAAGCGGTAATTTCTGCGAATCATTAACTTCAAACACAGTTGCCATAGGTACGTAATTGTCACAGCGGGTTCATGGGGTCCTCAATCGAATCGCCAGAATCTCTGCTTCAATCTGACTTTCGAATCATGGTATTGCGATCATTTCTCGCCGAGATATACCGAGTTAAAGGAAAAATAGAAATTGTCCATATTTTAAACATATTTTCAGAAACGCCTGGTATATCGACATATTCATTAAATTGATAAAACAAAAGAAGTAGCTTGAAGAGAACGAAACGCTCTTTCTATTGGTGTTTTGCTCAAGATTCTACGATCATTTTTTGGCTTTCTGGAGCCAGTTAATATTATAAAAGACAACATTTACTTCAATGTTGAATAACTCGATTAAAAAAAATCGCACGATAATCAACAACCACACATTTTACACAAGAAAGATAGCCCTTCCAAATGATATTAACGCCAGTTATCAAAAAAATTTGTTTCACCCCGTGTGATGTTACAAAGTTGCACAAAATTTTTGTTAACCATAAATGTTGTCTTCATCTCGCTATAACATTGTAAAAAAACAACATAGTAAAAATTTGAAAAAAGTATCAGAAACTAGAGGTTTCACGCTTTCAAACCATTGTTTAACGATATCGATACAGCAATTTTGGCCGGAGTTATGAACGTGTAAACTGGTAGCAATTTTTCGGGTTCGCAGAAGTGATCCCTTAATTTTTTTGAGGAGTGTATACATGGCGAAAAGTATGCATTTTCCACCCGCTTGTTCTTTGGTGATGCTGAGACTCTGTAATACTACGAGACCCATCGAAGGAACTGTTTAGATTACGGACTCGCGAGATGTTTATGTTACACAATAGACTTTTAATTACTTCGGATCCTCTGATATCCAGTATGAGACAGATTAAAAAGAAAAAATCAAATCCCTTTTTAAGCGACATTGGAATTACTACTACCTTCTGAACATCCACCAACTGAAGAAGAACAAGCATCAGAAGAAGAAGATGATGATGATGATAATGATGATAATGAGGAAGAAGAGGAAGAAGAATACGAAAAAGAAGAAGGAACGACATCAGATAAGAAGGAAGTATTCTCAGGCGAAGAATTTTGTGATGCATGTTCCGATGAAAATTAATAAAAACACAGGGTTTCCTATTAAAAGTTATATTCTTATATATCTATTTTTCATCACTGAAATTAAATATCTTCATTAAGTGATATCCATATACATACATATACAGGGTGCGGCACCTAAAACAGGTCACCTGAATAACTCGCTTGCTTTTGAAGATAGAAAAAAAAAGGATCAGACCAAACTTACTTGGTATCGAGGGGCTCGTAATCTGATGTCATTAATTTTTTTATAGGTGGAGACGTCAAGGAGATATGAAGGTCAACTCTGTTTTTTTAAATGGAACGGTATGGTTTTTTATTTACATTCTGATAGAATTATTTACACTCGATATCAAGTAAGTTTGGTCTGATCCTTTTTTTTCTATCTTCAAAAGCAAGCGAGTTATTCAGGTGACCTGTTTTAGGTGCCGCACCCTATGTAATGTAATTTTTTCGACTTTTCAGCGGAAACTGACCGATTCAACTACATGCAATAAACAAATAGAGACAAAGACTGTATATCTACAGTATTCTACAGCATACAATGATCGTTTAAGAGTTAAACAATTCCTTCAAATAATTCCTTAGTAAGTACTTACTTTACGGAGATATAGCGGATGCGAACATGCAGGTATGTGAGAAATGCTGCGATTTTCGATGGCCATTTTTTCATAGATTAACTATAAAACACGGAGTCGGCAATGGCACAGAAATGAACATCGGGACTCACCCCAAAGTATAACAAAATCATTACCAATTGTTAGAATCATAAAAAAGTGACTGAATCGTTGGTTATCTTTAAATATTAATAACTAAGTTAAAAGTATACCTTATATTTAGCTAAAAAAAACGGCTGAATTTTCTCTTGGAAACCCCGAAATTTTCAGTTATTATATGTCTTATCTTGTTGATTTCTGCGAGAAACTCTCTACATGGAAGTCCTAGACCGCGGAAACCACTTGTTTTTAAGTTGTGAGCTTGTAAAGTTGAGTAATTTAACATTAATTTTCACTGTTTTACCTAAGAAAGAGACAGGTATGGGCACCGCCATATTGGTAAGCAGGGAGCTCCTTGTGTGTAGTGACTCAGTGGCGACGCTAGATGAGAGTTCTAGCGCGCTGATAGTCGCCGGGGTTAGGTCTGGGTTAGGTGTGGGTTAGTTCTATTGGCGGGGTATCCCCCCCCGCCAACACCTCCAAAGCTGGGGGGAAGAAGAAAAAGAAAAAGAAGAAGAAGAAAGGAGGTGGGGGAATCCCGCCGCCAGTGGCCCCCCAGGTGGCCCCTCCTCCCGCCCAGGCTGCGACAGCCATGGCCCCCCCGAATGGGGAGTCCTGGTCGCAGGTGGTGGGGAGGCGGGCCAAGAAGGCGGCCAAGGCGACCCCGGCAGGGCCCGTGGACACGACCCCCGGTCCCGTCCAGAAGGGCAAGGGCCGGGGGGCCGGTGCCAAGGCCAAGGCCCCTCCCCGCGTGGTGGCCCCTCCCCGGTCCGCGGCGGTGACGGTCACCGTCCCGGAGGGGAGTAAGGCCACCTATGAGGAGGCCATAAGGAGGGCCCGCCAGGGCGTTGACCTGGAGGCCCTTGGGATTGAGGCCCTCTCGTGGAAGAGGGCCATCACCGGGGGCCTGGTCATACAGGTCCCCGGCGCTGACGGGGGCTCGAAGGCCGACGTCTTGGCGGCCAAGATGGCCGCCGCCCTGGGGGACCTAGAGGTGAGGATATCCAGGCCTGTCAAGAAGGCGGAGTTCCGCCTGACGGGCCTGGATGTCTCCGTGACCCCCCAGGAGGTGGTCAAGGCGGTGGCGGAGGCCGGGGGCTGCGCCTCCGAGTCCGTAAGGGTGGGGGAGCTAAAAATCCCACCCGGCGGGCTCGGCATCATTTGGGTGCAGTGCCCGGCCGTGGCGGCCCTCGCCATAGAAAAGGCCAGGAGGGTGCGGGTGGGGTGGTCCCTCGCCCAAGTCGCAGTGCTCGCGGCCAGGCCGCTGCAGTGTTTCCGCTGCCTTGCCATTGGGCATGTGCGGCAGCGGTGCACTGCGGCGGTGGACCGAAGCGGGCACTGCTATCGGTGCGGGAGCCCCACCCACAGGGCCGCAGAATGCACCGGGTCTCCCCATTGCGCGGTATGCGCGGATCTGGGGAGACCCGCTGGCCATAAGGCGGGGAGCAAGGCGTGCTCTCCGCCTCCCAAGGGAAAGAAGGGTAAGAAGGGGGGGGCAGGTGTGGTGCCTCCCCCTGAAGCATCGGGTGTAGGCGAGGGGCCTTCCCTCGCCCCCCCGATGGAGGTGGAAATCGCGGCTGCGTCGCAGCCGCTCAAAGAGGGTGGTTCCGTCGCGGCCAATTAATGGCGCACGGGGCCACCCTGTTGGTACTGCAGGCCAACCTGAACAACTGCCGCCGGGCGCAGGACCTTATGGTACAATGCCTGGCGGAGTGGCAGGTTGGCCTGGCAGTGGCCACGGAGCCCTTTAAAGTTCCCGACCATCCACACTGGTTCGGGGACGAGTCGGGCTCCGTGGCGATATGCCATCGTCGCCCTTCGGCGACGGTACCCCCCCTGCTCCGTGGTCGAACGGGGCAGGGGGATGGTGTTGGTTAAGTGGGGAAGGTTTCTGGTCGCTGGATGCTACAATTCACCCAATTGTGGCTCCGCCGAATTCGGGAGGTATTTGGACCGGTTGGGGGCCATGTTGGCCCCTTATATGACCGGTCCGGTGTTGGTCCTGGGGGACCTCAACGCGAGGTCTACCGATTGGGGGAACCCCAGGACCAACCCCCGAGGCGGAGCCCTTGTTGATTGGGCGGAGGGGCTGGAGCTCCGGTTGCTAAACCGGGGCTCCGTGCCGACGTGCGTGAGGTGGAATGGTTGGTCGGTCGTGGACGTGTCGTTCGCGACCGCCGCCGCCTCACGCCGTGTGTTCAACTGGCGGGTCTGGCAGGGTGAGACTCTGTCGGACCACTGCTACGTCCTAATGGAGGTAGCGGTGGTCTCAGACCCGCCGTTGGACATGCCCCTCCACAGAAGAAGTGGCATCCCTTCCGCGCCGAGATGGGCGCGGAAGCGACTAGACGAGGACCTGTTGAGGGCCGTGATTATCGGTTCCGCCTGGCCTCCGGCCAGGGAGCGCGGTGTTGAAGAGGGGGCGGCTTGGATCCGGGAAACGTTGCAAATGATTTGCGACGTAGCGATGCCCCGGATCCGAGCTCAGCCCCCTAGGAAGTCAGTGTACTGGTGGTCGGGCGACTTGGCCGAGCTGCGAAGCTTGGCTGGCCGCGCCCGACGCCGGTACACCCGCGCTCGGCGCCGCCATTTTCTTGGCGGCGACCCGGAGCCGAGGGTCGCTGAGCTGTACGGAGAGTACAGGTCGGCGGCCGTGGCCCTCAAGCGAGCGATAGCCGCTGCCAAGGCCAGGGCTTGGGATGAGCTCCTGCTCACCCTCCGTGACGATCCGTGGGGACGCCCGTACAAGGCGGTGCTAGGGAAGCTCCGCCCCTGGGCGTCCCCGGTCGCGGAGAGGCTTGACCCGGAACTCTTGGGGCGCGTCGTTGATGCCCTCTTCCCCTCCAGCGATGGGGTGGGAGGAGGGGTTGAACGCGCCCCGGTGCCGACCAGCGATTGGTCGGACGAGCTCCGGGTCACCGAGTGGGAGCTATCTCTGGCCATCCGGGGTCACCGGGCTAGGGGCAAGAAAGCCCCTGGCCCTGATGGAGTCCCCGGTGGTATAATGGCCTTGGCTTTAGGGGTCCTCGCCCCGGCTTACAGGAGCGTCTTGAACGCTAGCCTGAGCCGGGGAACCTTCCCCACGATGTGGAAAATGGGTTGCCTGGTCCTTCTCCAAAAGAAGGGTAAACCCGCAGAGTCTCCCTCTGCATACCGGCCGGTTTGTCTGCTCGATGAGGCGGGCAAGTTATTCGAAAGGATAATTGCTGCCCGCCTCCTCGAGCACCTGTCGCGCGGTGGTCCCGACCTCAGCGACAGCCAGTACGGATTCCGGAGAGGGCGCTCAACGATTGACGCGTTGGAGCGTTTGCGCCTTCTCCGGGAAAGGGCTGTCGCTCGGGGCAGGGTGTTGATTGCCGTGTCATTGGATATTTCCAATGCATTCAACACCCTGCCCTGGAAGGAGATAGAGAGGGGGATGGAACATTACCAGTTCCCCCCCTATCTCCGGAAGGTGGTGTGGGACTACCTCCGCGGCAGGGAGGTGGTTTATACCGGCCGGTACGGTGTGACGTACACGAGGGAGATGCACCGCGGCGTTCCACAGGGGTCGGTCCTTGGACCGCTCCTGTGGAACATCGGTTATGACGCGGTGTTGCGGGTTATCCTCCCCCCTGATACGGGTGTCATCTGCTATGCGGATGACACCCTGGTTTATGCAGAGGGGGAGGATTGGGGAGGGACCAGGCACCTGGTAGAGTCCGCCCTGGACTGTGTCGTCGGGCGAATCCGGAGTATGGGGCTGACCGTGGCCGCCGATAAGACCGAGGCGATCTGGTTATACGGATCGTCTCGGTTGCGGCGGCCGCCCCGTGGTCAAGACCTCCGGATTCGCGTCGTCAATTCCACCGTCGAGATCGGGCCCCAGATGAAATATCTGGGGCTGATCATCGACGGCCGCTGGCGCTTTGAGGGTCACTTCGAACTCCTGGCCCCCCGATTAGAAGGGACAGCGGCCGCGCTTGCGCGGCTGCTGCCTAATATTGGGGGGCCGCAGTTGAAAGTCCGCCGCCTCTATGCAGAGGTGGTGCGGTCCATTGCCCTTTATGGGGCCCCTGTGTGGCACCGCTCGCTCGAGGCCAGTCGGCGCAGCCAAGCACTCTTAGAAAGAGTGCGGCGCCGGCTGGCCCTGCGGGCCATACGGGGGTACCGCACCATCTCGGCTGAGGCGGCGGGCCTCCTCGCCGTGTCTCCACCACTCCCATTAGTGGCGGCGGAGCGGGCGACGCTATACCACGTCGCCTGTTCGCTCCGCCGCCCCCCGGGGGTGGAGCTCACGCGCGAGGAGGAGGAGGAGTTCGAGGTTTCGAAGCGTCAGGCCCGGACGGACATGTTTGCCGGGTGGCGGCGTCAGCTCGCCACCTCGGCCCGTCCAATTGTCCGGGCCCTCCTGCCCATATTCGACATATGGTGCAGGAGGCGGGGAAGATTGACCTTCCGCCTTACGCAGGTGCTCTCTGGGCATGGTTGCTTCGGGGAGTACCTGCATAGGATGGGGCGGGAGCCGACGGCACAGTGTCACCACTGTGGCGAGGAGGTGGACACGGCGCGGCACACCCTTGAGGAGTGCCCTGCGTGGGCAGAGCCGCGCCGTGTCCTTAGAGCCGCAGTGGAGGGGTGGGACCTCTCGCTCGCGGCCGTGGTCGACCACATGGTCTCGAGCGAGGGGTCGTGGAAGGCGGCGGTCTCCTTCTGTGAAGATGTGATCTCGCAGAAGGAGGCCGCCGAGCGAGCCCGGGAGAGGGACCCGGGCTCGGCGAGGAGGGTCTGGGCGCGGGGGCGTCCCTCGCGCCGACGGGTGCCCCCCCCTCCACGGAGGAGGGGGGCGGAGCCGGATGGTGAAGCGGCGCGGGGGCCGTCCCCGCGCGGTGGATCGAGCCCCCCCCGAACGGGGAGCGCGATCGACGTGGATGGCGCGGGGGGTTCGCCCCCCGCGTCCGTTCGTGCCCCCGTGGGGGGGGCGTGTGGGGGGAGGGCGCGGGGAGTGTTCCCCTCTCCGCGCCAATTGATGCCCCCTCCTTGTGGGGGGGCGGGTGTTCCCTTGGCGGTGCGGCGGGTTCTCCCGTCGCGCCGCCGTGTGCCCCCACCCCGGGGGGCGGAGGACGATGGGGGCCGGGGAGTGAGCTGACCCCGGCCCCCAGAGATGGGCTAGGCTCATCTCGGGGCGGACCGGCTGGCTTGAAGCCGGCCCGCCCCGAAGCGACCACCGGGTCGCTCTGGGGTGCGTGGGGGGTGGGGTGGGGAGGGTCGGGGCGTGCGGGATCGCGCCTCCGGCGGCCCTTCCTTACCGGTAACGGCGTCTTCTTGCCCTAGCCTGAGGCGGGTGCCTTCGGGTCACACGGACCGGGCGGGGCACGAAGACGCCGGGGGGCCGTGGGTGGACCGAGCGGGGGCTCGGGAAGCCCGGTCGACGGCCCTAGGGATTGGGATGGGGACACCGGGCGGGTCCCTCCGCCCGGGGTCTTATAGAGTAGGTAGTGGGGGAGGCTAACCCCTCCCCCCGGGATCTCATGATAGCTGGGAAGTGTCCTGTTGAGTACTCGCGTGATCCAGGCACTTCCCCTTTTAGCTTAGGTGGGTGTGGGGTTTTAGTGGGTAGCCACTGGGGACGGGCGCGCCTTCGGCGCCCCCCTCCCCGGTGGTAGTCCCACATAACCTCGGTTCCCCCCCCGGGGGCCGAGGTATGCGTAATGCATTTCCCCACAATAAAAAAAAAAAAAAAAAAAAAAAAAAAGGTGTGGGTTAGTTCTGGTTAGATTGTGTATCGGTTTTGTAATTGTAGGCATGAAAAATGTAGGTATTTTGCTTGTGTGTAAATGTATGTTATCGGCATTGCAGAGTTGTGGCGCGATGTGCGGTGCTACGTGCTGCTACGCGATAATGTATTTGTAACGTGTGTGATGTGGTGTCTTGTGGAGATTTGGGCCGGTAATGCGGTAAGCTTATGCACCGCAACGGCTAGTGGTGCCATCTAGCGTCGCCACTGGGCCACTACACGCAAGGAGCTCCCTACGTACCAATATGGCGGCGCCCATACCTGTCACTTTCTGAGGTAAAACAGTGAAAATTAATGTTAAATTACTCAACTTTACAAGCTCACAACTTAAAAACGAGTGGTTTCCGCGGTCTAGGACTTCCATGTAGGGGTTTTCTCGCAGAAATCAACAAGATAAGGCATGTAATAACTGAAAATTTCGGGGTTTCCAAGAGAAAGTTTACCCAAAAAAACATCTGTAGAACAGAAATCTATTTAATTTATGTAAATAAGGTAAAAATTACTAACAGGTGAATTCGTTGAGAAATGGAAGCGTATAACAGAATATCAAACTTCCGACTTTCAGTGCTTTATGGATAGATGAATGAGAAAACGAATGATGGGAGATTGTTCCTCAGATATTCAACTAACTCAACCAACAAAAATTTTACAATTTATGAAAAATTTTTAAAATCGACTTTTCGCCGCTGAAATCAGCGAAATAACACACAGTTCGTCCCCTCGACCAGGCCGCGCGTCTCGCTCGCCAGAGTGTTACAATATAAGTGTCGGCGATGCGAACAGCTACATCCAAACTTCCCGTAGATCTTACCAATTTGCCAAGCACGTCTAAACGTGCGCAAAAATCAAGTTATCCCAGATGTTAATACAATTTGGACAATACAATTAAAAACTATTTTTAAAATGTATCTTGCGAATTTATTTTCCAAATTTATTTTCTGCAGCTGTTGTCCGAAATTATCGTGCGACATAGTCGAATAGGCATACAGTGAATACCACTAACAAAAAAAAAGTGCATTGACAATGACAATAGTACCTCGACAGTAACGTGGAAATCTATTGATACGGGTGTCGCCCTAATGCACCATGGTACACTATGGTACGCGCCTGAGGAGTTCCGAGCACTGTTGCCGCCACGGGGAGCCTTCGAACTTCGGAAACCATCCGTCGCGAGCACATAATTCCGAGGCCTGCTCTATATTATAGAGCTTCTATTTTATGTACTGCCTCTATCCTTTTTTGTGTCCAACTCTTGCAGAAATCTCTTGAATTGTTAGGTTTACTTTTATTGGATTGCATCACGGCCGTCTCTAGTACAGGCTGGAACATGTGATGTGGCAACACTGCATACACACAGAACATAAGTCTGATCAGCTGGTCCGACCAAGTTACTGCAGGTGTGCAGTATCACATACAAAGAGACGGACAAATACATACAACGCGAACAACTTCAGATCACTTCAAATCGGACTGACAATGACACAGCGTTGCCAATTTACCATGTTCCGGCCTGTACTTCTTAGAGACACGGTCATGGTTACATTCATTTATCGTAACTATAAAAAAGTTTGATAATCCGTAGATTTTTGTCATTATAAAAACAAAGATTCAAGTAAGAAGGGTTCGTTAAACAACTGATTTTGTGCGTTCATAGGAATACGCTAGTACGGCAGACGGAATAAAGGACAGGTGAAAAATAATGTGCAATAAAGTAATTTAATAAAATTTAAAATCCAATAAATAAAGTAATATAATTTAATTTATCCGCAAACGGACTGAACTCTGACTGAACAAATTCGATTACTATTGTAGCCTCGTAGAAAATGAATCCTATTTTTGAATGATTTTGTAATTATTTTTTTCGTAGATGAATAAAGCCGCCGGTATTTTAAAGCGTAACTCGGACTATCATGGTAATTAGAGATTCCGCGTCGGGTTAAATTAATCGAGGCTTCTTTCCGCTCGTAATTCTAATGAACAACCGGCGCGTTCGGAATCAAAGGGAATATTTTATTAAGGCGGAGACACGGGATATCTGTGGGGGATACGTGTACTAACGTTAGCTAGTTGATCCAACCCATTAGCTGACCCTTGGTTCGTTCAACAGACGTTCGAATCATTTCGTAATCGGTTTGCCGCCGTCGGAGAGGGAGAACAATGGAGAAATGTATTCGCGGCTATGTTGTTTTGCATTTCACATCTCAATTGAATAATTTTAATAATCCTGCCGACTCGACTCCACCGAGGTCGAATTCTACAGGATAATCCGCGATTAGAGTAGTCTATGGGAAATTTATTCGATGTACACAGGGTGCTCGACCAAAGGTGGGACAAAATTTAAGGGCTGGTTCTCCATGACAATATCAGTCGAAAATGAAGAATAAAAAAATTGGCTATTTCGGCTTCGTTATTTAGTTATTAACAATTAAAAATCCGCCTAAAATGCGGCAACCCGACCAACAAAGGTACACGCCGCGGACGTCACAGAGGCGCGCGACAGTGACGTATCAAGTGACAAGTACATGCTTACTTTGGTTATCATTTGGGTCCCCAGCGAGGTGAAAATTTTTAACTAATTGATGAACAGGTTTAACAAATTGATCGATGCACGACATTGAACCTGCCTACTCGTTAAAATCCACAAACGCATTTCTAATATCCGCCCTATGGAACTATCGAGCAAATGGGTTCAATGCCCTTCCACTTTCGTGTCTCACCTAAGTAATTTACTTGAGATCACTGTAAGGTGGTATCCATTGTGTCCATAAATGTTGAATGGAATCGCACACGGAGAATAAAATGTTAGTGTAATTAATGTGAAGTCTTTGAGTGTACATACATAAAAAACACCTTAATTCAATGTTTTATTAAGAAAATGTGTTTGTGCAAGAGGAATCGTCTGTACAAGTTTGCGTTCGTATGCACACTGATTCAAGACAGCTGATGTAGTCAATGCCTGATCGATAAAAGAAATGAAGATCTACAGCAAACTCCTGCCCGAACATCGCGCGTTGCTATACCAACACATTGTCTATCCTGTTTTCACGAATTTCGCGAATCAGTGTGCATACGAACTACGAACACAAATGTCCACGGACGATTCCACTTGCAAAAACACATTTTCTTAATAAAACATTGATAAGGTGTTTTTTTATGTGTGTACACTCAAAGACTTCACATTAATTACACTAACATTTTATTTTCCGTGTGCGAAAGTCAAATTGACGTGCATTAAACGCGAATTAGTTGTGCGGGATTCCGGTACACATATCGCATATGTGCATTTTTGTGAATACTTGCACTTGCGAGGATTCCATTCAACATTTATGGGCACAATGGATACCACCTTACAGTGATCTCGAGTAAATTACTTAGGTGAGACAAGAAAGTGAAAAAGCATTGATCCCATTTGCTCGATAGTTGCAGGTGAGTGGGGCAGGTTCAATGTCGTGCATCGATCAATTTGTTAAACCTGTTCATCAATTTGTTAAAAATTTTCACCAAGGTAAGCATATATTTGTCACTTGATACGTCACTGTCGCGCGCCTCTGTGACGTCCGCGGCGTGTACCTTTGTTGGTCGAGTTGCCATATTTTAGGCGGATTTTTAATTGTTAATAACTAAACAACGAAGCCGAAATATTCTCCTACTTGCAGTCGAACACTATACATGCATTAAACATCGTAAGTCTGGAATAAAATTAGTTTCAATGACGCTTTCACTTCGAGAAAATTCGAAGATTTCTTTGGCAAAGATTATTTAGAAGCTATCACCGTTGAATGATCTATATCATGTTACATTAGCAACTTTTAGTTCGTGCAAGTAATCATGCAGAAAAAGATATTTTAGCTCTCTTAGTAATTATAGAAATTAATATACAAAATATTATTACCCCCCTTAAACTATTATAATATTAAATTTCAAGGTCCTAAAAATGAACTTATCCTAATTAATAATAATAACCCAACGTCCCCTAAACGATTACAAAAGAATTGTTAATATACCAGAATTATAAGCATTTTTATTTTGATAATGAATGACTAAACAATAAGAACTTAATCCTAAACCATCCCAATGTAGTTAAATTCTTAAAATTCTAGGACTTATAATCATTAAATATATTGAAAAAATAAATATAATTTTAATGTGTATTACCCACTGTTCCTATTCACTAATGTGAATACTTTTAACAATTAATACTTTTTTTATAGAGAATAAAAAGCTGTATATTTGATATCATGTGTAATATCATGTGCCCCACCTTGTATATTTGTGATTTCTTTATTTATAAAGCAGAATTGGTTTTTCCCTTTTCGATTATACTAATCAGAGATACTTTCTCGAGTGTGGAGTGTGGAAAATATCCAAGTACAACATTGCTATCTATTGGCAGTTTTGCATGAAAATTTGGGCATCTTCAGCGTCACTTGTTTGCTGAAGTTTTTATCTATTAGGAGAATTTATTACTTTTGATCTACGGCGGCGGTAAGAACTGGGGAAAGGGTCGAGCAAATACGGGATCATTGCGACGCAGCTCGGGGAAGCTCAACGGGAGATTGAACCCGGACAGAATGCGATCTAGCTGTGCAAACAATGTATTTTAATCGAAGAAGAGTTGTTGGGGACGCGATCGTATCGATGACAAAGCGACTATGTACTCGCTTGGTTCGAAGGGTTCGAGTTTATTTCTACGGTCGATTATTATTTTCGGGAGAATACTCGCAATCAAATGCGGTCTTCCATGTTCCGATGCTAACACATTCTGTTTATGAGGGCATCGTTCAATTCAAGCTTTGTATCTGATCATTTTGAACTCGAAAATGGGAGGTTCTCAAACATAATAGTAATAGGTTGAAACAAAAGTTCGTAGCGTTTTCAAATTAAAATTCAAAGGTAAAATTAAGACATTTGTTCATAGATTTATTCAATAACATATTCTCCCTTCTGTTCTATTACTTTTTGCCATTTTTTATAACTTATCACGTTATTGAATAAACCTCTACATCTTAATTTTATCTTTGAATTTTAATATATAAACGCTACGAACTTTCGTTGCAACCCAACACTTAAAGGATCTTTGTTAACCGATATGAAAAGTTTAAGAGAAAAGTGCGACTTGTATCTAGGGTTGCCAACCGTCCCGGATTGGCCGGGATTGTCCCGGAATCGAAGTTGTTGTCCCGAATCCCGGTTGAATGTCAAACCGTCCCGGAATTTCATAGAAAGCTATACTATTGGAAAAACTCGTAAGAATATAATTTTAGATTTATTATTATTAGATTGTAGATTCAGATTTATTATTGTTACTATGTACATACATAAGAGGACCATAAGGATCGTGTAATAATTAAAATAGAAAAAAAAACTGTATTATTTTATACATACATATATTAAATTACATATGTATATACATATACAGTAAATGTTCGATAGACGCGAAAAGTTCTATACGATAGATGCGAAAAAAATATCCCCTCCAACTTACAATTAGTAATCTGATCTCGGCTCGGTATATCGGTGTGAACCACTACTAACGCGACGCGGAGAGTCGTCAGCACAGTTCAAACGCCCGAGCGTCATCACAATGTAACACCAATATTTAATCTTCTTTATTTTTCATTATTTTTTATGGAACTTTCAGCAACAAATTCTTGGCATTTTTCTAACGCAAAATGATACCTAACACGATATAATTTCAGTGGTTTAATCGACGATGAAAATCCATTACAATTTTTTGGTAAAAAATAAAAATTAAATAAATCTTAAATAAATCTTAAGTAGTTACTTAAAACAGTTAAAAAACTACAAAAATTGTGTCTTTTCCTGACGGATGCAAACGCTCCAATTCGATGGTTTTCCTTCCATGGAATTTAGACTGTAGTGGTTTAAATGACGATGGACGTTTCGGGCGCAAGGAAGGATAGCGCGTATAGAAAAGAAGGAGACGCGGACTGTTTCCGTCGCCGGCACAGTTCACAGACCGCGCGTGGTCTCGCTTTACACGCGCTGTCCTTCTCTACGTTCGGCTCGGCCTTTGAAGTTAAAACAAATAGCTTCCCTATACGATAGATGCGAAGAAATCCCCCCGAGGCTTTCGCGTCTATCGAACATTTACTGTATTTCAGTTTTGGGTAATACAACCCGGAATTGTCTTCAGAAAAAGTTGGCAACCCTAGTCACACGTACCATTACCCCACAGAGTGGGGCAGAATTGCAAAAAGCTAGACAAAATTCATGTGAATTGGTAACATTATTAATTAGAAACAGAACGGTTTCAGGGGTCAATAATGTTATACATCAGGAATGACCCCTTTAGAACATTATACAATACATAATTGATTAAGACTTAACTCATTTTTAACTCATTAAAACCAACCGCGATGAAGCCGAAGATAATTTCCACAACTTCTTAAAAAACATATAAATTAGCATCAACAATCGCAGTGAGACTTCTAGCAAAAAGAAACAGTGAAAGAAGAAAGAAGGGACCGTGCCAGAGCAAGATAAATAAAAAGAAACATGCGGTTGTAAATTAAAAATCGGGAGGTCGACGTGTGTGGGTGATACAGAGGTGAGTGAAAGTGTTAATCGTTCAGAACTTGTCGGCATTCATGCAAGAAGAAAATCCGCGCGGTACGGTTTAAGGACAATTAAACAGTGTGTACGCGGAAATCGCAACGACGACATATTACGTTGGTTTCTGGCGAGCAAACGGTACCGCGTATTAACCGTGCGCGCGGTGTGTACCCGCAGCAACGTGTATAATCCATTATTTGCGCAACGAAAACGCAGCCATGTTGCCGTCGAATTCGACCACGTTCCACCGTCTAATGCACACAGGAACGCGAGAGCTGTTGCAGCCAAAGGCATTAATTGGGATTAAGTAAATCAAGACGCTAATTAGCTCGCGCCTGCAACGAGTGTGCGCGCGCGTGAAAGATAGAGAGAGAGAATGGGAAAAGTGTGCGCGCGCGCGCACACACTGCCGCCCTTTCGCCCCTGTGATCGGTCACCCCACAAACCTTGCTTGCCTACCTACCCTTCTGCGTCGACTCTCCGACCGCTGCACCATGTTTCAAAATTAAAATTTTGGCGACCACGTTTGAAAACTTAATGGGACATTCTAGTTTCAAACGAGATACCAAAGGCTAACTTTCGAATCATTGAAAACCAGGGGTGGGATGTTATAACTAGACAGCGCATTTTACGCATTTATGGCAAAAAAGGAAAACATTATACATATGTAGTATATTCGAAGTATTTAAAAATACTGTTATATTGTTTTCAACCTATTAAACTTAATAAGAAAACAAATTTCTATTTCACTCCAGCTTGTTGGAAACCAGATAGAAAAGTTTTATCTTGCATAAAAATCCGCTGTCTAGTTATAACCAAAATGGAAAAAGTAATAGAAATACCGCGGTTTTTATGCGCTTATGAAAACACTGAATACATCAAATTTAACCTTTAAAATGTACCCTAAAGATGCAATGATTCAATTCAATTATTTTTAATACTACATTTATATTTAATATTCATTCTTATCGACCCACAGTGGGTCAGAACGAAGAATCAGCTGTTCACGTCTATTTCAGCATTATTTCAAGACTTAAATACCACATTAAATAGGTCGTTGTGATAAATGTATACTGATAAATAAATAATCAAGGTGACCTCAATTTAAAAAGAAAATAATTTTTCAAATTTTTTATATTGAGATTTGTAGAAGACTGAGAAGTACTGATTACTTTTTGTACGAAACATTTTTTTGTCACACCCCCGGAAATATCTAGAAAATCGTGTGAATAATGAATAATAACTAAAAACTTTCTATAGAGGTTTTCAAACAACAGTAATCCATAAGTTTTGAATTAATCAATTTTATTACATTTAATGAAATAAAAAAAATGTGTTATTACTGTCTTATTTAAAAAATTAAAAATATTTAAACAAGAATAAGTATTATATTTTGGAAAGTTACCCACTACAGTAAATGCTCGATTCTTGTCTGGGGTCGTGGGCACGATCCCTGTCCAGTGCACACCCACTCCACTGCCTGTCAACGCCGCACAGTGGGGACATTTGACCAATCTCGATTCAAAATCAAAGAACTTTCGACAGAAATGAGGTAGAGCGATGAAATTTTTTTTAAATTAAAGCTGAAACTTTGCAGAATACGGGAAAAATAGGGAGATTATGGTACAAACGTTTTTTAACCTTGATAAAATTCGTTAAACTTGTACTATTTCAAGAAAATGGTAGTTTTTCAATCACCACGCGCGGAAAAAATTTTTTTTAAACATGTTATATATCATTTCCCGTAGATTTTTGCACGCTGATTTCAAATCTGGTCTCAAAATTTGTCTACGACATCACGATTTTGAAAAAATTTTTTTTTTTGACCAACAAATAATGCAATCATTTTTTCGTAGAAATGATTTAATAACACATTAGTTTGCAGGTATATCGTATTTTCATATATGGAACACAATAAAAATAATAATAATTCATTTCTTCATGTTTCGTAAGTAACTCAAAACGTTAAAATAATGAATTATTATTATTTTTATTGTGTTCCATATATGAAAATACGATATACCTGCAAACTAATGTGTTATTAAATCATTTCTACGAAAAAATGATTGCATTATTTGTTGGTCAAAAAAAAAAATTTTTTCAAAATCGTGATGTCGTAGACAAATTTTGAGACCAGATTTGAAATCAGCGTGCAAAAATCTACGGGAAATGATATATAACATGTTTAAAAAAAATTTTTTCCGCGCGTGGTGATTGAAAAACTACCATTTTCTTGAAATAGTACAAGTTTAACGAATTTTATCAAGGTTAAAAAACGTTTGTACCATAATCTCCCTATTTTTCCCGTATTCTGCAAAGTTTCAGCTTTAATTTTAAAAAAATTTCATCGCTCTACCTCATTTCTGTCGAAAGTTCTTTGATTTTGAATCGAGATTGGTCAAATGTCCCCACTGTGCGCCGCACCGCGCCGTTACGCAGGGCTAACACCACTACATTGACACCATGAATCGAATGTTCAAACTTCTTAATTTTCATTATTTTTTTATTGGACTTTCACTGGCTTGTTTCTGGCATTTTTCTGATTAAAACAAGACCAAACAAGATATAGTTTCAATTGTATTTAGTATAAAGCATTTTTAATCGCCATCACATTGTGAGAACACGCGGGTCTTTAAACTGTGCCGGCGACGCGACGGGACGGCGACGGCGACACGCTTCGGTCACGCGGTCCGTATTTCGTTTTGTCCTTCTCTATGTTCGGCTCTCTATTGAAGTCTCGCTCGGCGCGGTCGACGCGATATCTAGACGCAGTAATAAATCAAAAAGCATATCCGGGCACGATAGTTGTCCGTTGGACAAGAATCGAGCGTTTACTGTATAATCAATTAACCATACGGATTTGCGGCTTATAAACAAAAATCTATACAATAATTCTTATTAACAAAAATAAGATACAGGTTTTCAATATGGAAAAACTGCTGTGATGCTATGCTATGATACTGATGCTATGCTCTCTCACATACAAATGATTCAACTGTAAGCTAGCAAGAAGCTCGAATGTTTATCAATGGTCGTATAATTTAAAAAATTTGTAAGATAGTTCTGGGTTAGGACTTTACACTCTTAAGAGCTACTGAGTAGTTGTGAACTCTCGTGTGACGCGACTCGCTGTGGAATTGCGTGTCAAGCGACGCTTTAAACTATCATAATTTCCGGGGGGGGCGACAGGGAGCGTGAACTTTACAGAATCTTTTAGAGATGTTACTGATAAATTTCACTTTGTCAAAGTCTGACTTTCGTTCTCTATTTTAAGATATCCCTTACCAAAGGTAAAAAACTTTCACGATCCTCTTCAATTCACAGAGTGCAGTATTCTCTCGATAATTGTCCCAAACACGGGTTCGGGCAGTGACAATTATCAATTGAGAAATTTTTGTCGAAACGTCGTCCGTCTTTCTTTTAGAAAGTTTCTTAAGGGAGGCATAGGACAATAGGGACCCTAAAACGCCACGCCGACCTGACATTTCTACCTCTTGCTGGGTGAAAGGACGGACGACCTTTTCGAACAGTAACCCATCGACTCTGCGTACAAATCTGCAGGAAAACCGAAACATGTGATTGTCGTATACCTGCTATCTACCATCAGCTGTACAGTTCGTTGACCTGACCGTACAACCCTTAGCTTTCGGTACTGGTTTTACAAATATCTCGTAAACTAAAGACCCCAGGCAAAAAGTCTAAAGGGAAATGTTGTTCAGAATCGTGGTCTTTACAACATATCCAAAGCTCATCGAAATCGGGACATAATCGAGAAACTGTTCGTTGTTACGACATCGCAGCGTACCGACAACACTCTCCTCCCCCCGGCTCGCCGCGCTGACCGTGCCGCCGAGCGACTAGGCGCGCTCTGGTTGGTCCGTGTTTTTCGTTAATAAGTCCTAAACAAAGCCGCGGACGCCATTTTTGCTAAGGAAAATGTCGCTTCAACTGTCCCAAGGAACCTCCCATTTCCCGCTTACGCAGTCGTTTTGAGACACCCTGTATACCTGTAGACCCTGTGCAGATAAGTCTGCCTTGTTCCGAGATTAAACCGCCTAGCAGACGACGCTTGTGGGCAAAGTGCTATAGTATGTTGAGAAATCGCAATACCGCGAAGGTAAAGTGGCAGAGGGGAAAGGGGAATCGTCGTCACATGTCATTCTGTATGAATATTTATGGAAACTGTAACTGTGTAATATACATACATGTATTTTATTTTATTACTCGTTCATTTTTACTTTACTCTTATTATTTTAAATATGGTTAACTCATTTTGTCGATTATAATTTGGAAGAAGTTAAATTTTATTGTTGGTGTTAATAATATGTTCTACGTTCAGGAAAATATTTTCCAGACTTTAAAAGTTGCGTAGTACAAAAAACGAAAATAATACTAAGTCGTTATATTCGAATATTTCGAAGATAGTTTCAACGGCGCCGGTTGGTGCAGCGTCTATGGTCTCGGACTGCGGAACCGCTGATAACTTTTTGGACCCGGTACGAATCCCGCCCGGATCAATCTTTTTTTTTTGTTTATTAAATGTTTTTTCGCTTCCTAACTATATGTTTGTTGTTAAACCTTTGTAAAAACATTTTTTAACTATTTTTAAATAATTTTTCGGAATAATATTTTTGGAGTATGTTAATTGGAGTTTATTATCATGTTCATCCATTATTTCGGATTATTTCAAATACGAAACAGCTTGCGATAACACTGTCCAACAGCCAAAAAGGGTTTCGATTCTCACTATGAAATTCTTATAGAGTTTTTTGCGCTGATTCCGAATCTGTCCTTAATTTTTTTCCTAGACGCACAGTTTTTGAGAAATTTGAGTTTGAAAAAAAGACATATTTTTAGACTTTAAACAAATATTGTGATGTTATTATAAAAGATATTGAATTGATCTTTACAGCAAAAGATTCCTTAGACTTTCCCGAATGCAGTGATATCCAATATTAATACATTACGATTGTTTAAACATGTTTAAACGATCATTCAAGACGGAGAGGCACCACTTTTGCACCAATTTTTGACGATATTTTCAAATTTATCTAAAAAACTAAGGGTCCAGCGGAAAATCGAAATATACCACGCGATAGAGCAGACTTTTATCTTGAGAAACCCCCCTTTGAAGTTTGAAACCTCGACGTTTTTACCGAACCAGAAAGCAAAATATTTTCGCCCGACATGAGCTGCTGCCAGTGGTGCTCTTCCACTAGCGCCGCGCCGCGCCGCGCCGCGCCGTGCCGTATTCCGTCGAACGACCGCGCTAGTGGAAGAGCACCACTAAGTAGAGCACAAAATGTTAAGTAATACAATCCGTAAATGATTAGAGGGTAAACCTTACGTTTAGGGGAGGCAGCTCCGATGACCTTGATCTTCACATATGTTGTCAAAGACAACATTCTGAACAACTTTTGTCATTACAACTACCCGGTGCTCGGTCTTAGTTTTCGAGATATTTGCGAAAAACTATTGCTAATATTGTATTGAATTTTGCGTATTCTTCCAAGCTCCGTGGCAACGTGAGCCTGTTCCCCGGGGCGGCATCTGTTTATTTTCTGTTTGTAAACACATTGTGGGGATCAGAACAGAGTGTGACTCTATATAGGGTGAGCTTTCAATTTTGTAAGACTACTTCTGGATTTTCGCATGCGTGGTCGGGCCGGCCCTCTGCGCCCCCCCCCCCCCACCCACCAACTAACCCTAACTAATTCTGATCGCATAATTTTTGATAATCAGAATTAGTTAGGGTTAGTTGGCGGGGGGCGGAGAGAGCCGGCCGTCGGGCCGGCCCGACCACGCATGCGAAATTGTGAATATTTCAAAATGAGAATTTTATTCAGCATTTAAATAATAGTTTTTCGCAAATATCTCGAAAACTAAGACCGAGCACCGGATAGTTATAATGACAAAAGTTGTTCAGAATGTTGTTCCCGACAACATATATGAAGATCAAGGTCATCGGAGCTGCCTCCCCTAAACGTAAGGTTTACCATGGTTTTAACAACAAACATATGGTTAGGAAGCGAAAAAACATTTGATAAACAAAGAAAAAAAGATTGACCCGGGCGGGATTCGAACCTGGTCCAAAAAGTTATCAGCAGTTCCGCAGTCCGAGACCATAGCCGCTGCACCAACGACTTATTATTATTATTTTCGTTTTTTGTACTACGCAACTTTTAAAGTCTGGAAAATATTTTCCTGAACGTAGGAATGTTTAATATAACATAATATATTTTTTTAATTCAGAGAAGACAGGTATAACTTAGGAAAAACGCCGAAAAAAGTGGTTTTTATTTTTTTCAACGATGACGCACCACTCTCATAGATTTGAAAAAAATTGAGCATAATACTGATGATAATATCTCATTACTGAATTAAATCTGGAGTAGTGCTCTTTCGATTTCCATATGAAATCAGCATTTTTTCGATTTTTTTCGTGTTTTTTGCGTTTTACAACCAGAGTTTGCAACGGAAAAATCTGAAAATGATACGTAATAAGTGGCTTAGTATCCAAAATGTGTCAGAACTTTTTCAGACTTTTTAAATTGTCAATAAATAGGGAAAATGGGCCAAAAACTGGTTTTTTGATTTTCCTCAATAACTACCCTTACAGATGAGATATGGGGCTGTAACTTGGCAGATCGGGGTCTTTTTGGGTAGGCTATCGAATAGCCAAAGCTCGATTAAAAACTCGTCGGGGGCGAATTTCACTACCAAACCCGGCTATAGCCTTTGTACCGAACGAAGAGACAAACAAACAAACAAGCGGACAGACAAGAAAGCGAGCTAATAAAAACGTGGTAATAAAAAGGTTGCAGGAAGGAGCTCCACAGCTCCTTACGTAAACTATCGTTATCTCTCTTCTACAACATCATGGAGATAGGAAACGTTCCTGCCACTTGGTGAAACAGCATCACACATCCTTATACATATGTATTATACATAAATTATACATATTATAAAATTCTTCTTAAATAATTTATCATTTCATATGTAATGATGCTAATGTAATTTCTTAATGAAAACATATTAGAAATATCTTTGTTCTGCAAATTTTACCACCGATTCAAGTGTGAAAAAATAAAAAAAAAATGTGGTCGTATTCTACGATTTCTTCCTCTGTGAAATTCCGTTTTTTAACCGACTTCGAAAAAGGAGGAGGTTACTCAATTCGATCTGTATGTGCCTTTTTTCTCGCTTTTTTTAATGTATGTTCACCGATTACGTCAAGATAGATGGACCAATCAGTACGAAACCTTTTGAATCTTGTAGAATTGTAGAGTATATAGGTATATGTAAAAACGCATATATTTTTAATTTTCTTTACGGGGTCTAATAAAAAAAATTTTATTATTGCTATTTTTTTCAAAATTTTTTTGCACATTATTTAGTAAACAAATACTTCTAATTGCTCATAAAAAATCAGATCGTTTGGCAAAAGTGTAAAAAAGTTATTCTGTTTTAAAGGGCGTACGAAGACTTACGCGACTGACTATGTATAGTTAGAAAAAAATAGTCTCAGTGCCCAGTTCGCACGAGTTCGCGGCCGAAACTTGCAGGATATGTACTTGAAAGTGTGTTGGATAATTACAACAAGTTTTATCTTGACGTTTTTTAACGTAAAAAAGTTATGTCAAATTAAACGTGAATTCTACTATTAAAAATACCTCTTTCTTCAATTTGTGTTTTAGGTAAACAAATGACACTGACATTAACTTTATCTCCGTTAAATAATTCATCTATTATAAACATAATCAAGTTATAATATTGTTCACGTGTTCTAATGTTTTAGATTCTTGTGGCTGCGTTTGTATGTAGACGCATTTATGTATAAGCCCAAATCGCAGGTTTCCTGTTTCCTAACATTTATGTCATAATATTCCAAGAAATAATTGGTATTTCTAAAAAATTTTTGTTGGTTTAAATACTCCAACTATCTAGTAAATGAAATTGTAATGAAAAACCTATATACCTAACATTCGAAAAATTGATTTTTTTCCGCATTCGAACCACTGTGCGCCGCGCTGTGGCGGCCATAGTTCTCGAGGCAGCACAGGCGCGTACCATAGAGTGTTACAATGTAAGTGTCGGCGATGCGAACAACTACGTCCAAACTTCCCGTAGATCTAAATTTGATTAGTTTTATCGATCGTAGTTTTTCAAAATAAATAGAGCGATGCTATCGGCGCACGGGTTCGATCATTAACAAGCTATCCAAATCATTATAAGCTATCCAAATACTTAACTGGGATTCTATCCAATATTATTGGAAAATCACCTTACCATACAATTGACAGCTGGCAATTAGTAAAAGAACTAAGAACTATTTTGATCCCAGAAGACTTACATTTAATTTCTTTAATTTCACTCCAAGTATTAAATCGTCGTTGGAATGAGATAGATTTACACACTACAATAGAGAAGGATGAATTTCTCAAAGCAGTTGAATTTGTTTTAAAGTCCAATGTTTTCTCTTTCAATGATACATACCATAAACAAGTATTTGGAACTGCGATGGGTTCCCCAATTTCTCCAGTTATTGCAAACCTAGTTATGGAGGAGCTTGAAATGACAGTTATTTCAAATTTACCTTTTGAATTGGTTATCTATAAGAGATATGTAGATGACATTTTTACTTGTGTCAGACCTGACAATATTAACACTTTACTTGATAGATTTAATAGTTTCCACAACAGATTGCAATTCACCTATCAGATTGAGTCCAATTCTCGTTTAAACTTTCTTGACATTAGTATTATTAGAACAGATAATGAATTAAAGACAAATTGGTATCACAAAGCTACACCTGGTCAGCTACATCCGTTACAACATAAAGTGGGCTTGATAAAAGGTTTAATTGATCGTGCTATCTTACTCTCCAATCCTGAATTCAGATCTAATAATCTGTCACTCATAAAGAAGGTTCTTAAAAACAATGGCTTTCCCGTTACTTTTGTTTCCAACATCATCAATGAAAGGATTTTTGAAATTTACCATCCTTTTTTAGTCACACAACGGAAAGAGGAAAAACGGTTAAAAACAGGTCCGATCAATAACAAAAATACGGTTGTCATCCCCTTTGTCAATAACATTTCTCTAGACATACGTAGAATTTTCAGGAAAGTAGGGATCCACACTATTTTTAACATACCGTCATATTTAAAAAAATGGTTTCCTCCCATAAAGGATAGAGTGCCTTTATCAAAATGTTGTAACGTTATATATGAAATTCCTTGTAAGGGTTGCAACTTAACATACATAGGACAGACTTCTCGACACCTTGATACACGTATAACTGAACACAGACGAAATATTTTTTTGTCTCCCTCAAAACACACAGCATTGACGAAACATTCAATAGAAATGGACCATGCATTTGATTTTGAGAGCGTTAAAATAGTTGACAAAGAGTCCAATCTACAACGAAGATTATTACTAGAAACTATTCATATGATTAAACAACAAAGCGTTAATCTTAGGTATGAAAAACCTAAGATTCATGACTATTACGCTACATTACTGAATCAGTAATGCTTTTTATGATGTAGTTTCTCATTATTTATGAAAAAAAATTTTTTTTTCATAAGTTTGGGCTTTGCTATAATTTACGTTTCTCGTTCAAATGAATTGAATGTTAATTTATTTGTTACCTTATCAATGTATAAGGTATAATCTAATAATTTGTGTTTTGAGAAAGACAGATTTATTGAATATAGAAATTTGAATATCCCGCCGATTATTGACCTGCTGCTCTATGAATCAGTTGGCGTTGATCGGTCGATTTTGAACTCGGTCTGTTTCTGTTATGTTTATGTCTTCGCTGTAACCTTTACAAGTTTTCAGTTTAGTTGCTGCCGGCATTGAGTCAGCATATTCTAAATTCAAAATTATGTAAATTTCTTCTTTTGGTTTTTTTTAGCAAGTACGTAACAAATTCTGTCTACTTCAAATTACCTCTTCATAATCAATATGAAATAATTTTCTTAATACAACTTATTTACAGACGCAATAAAATTTGGTACTCTTGAAAATGACCCACATCTGGGTCGAAACGTTGAGTATTTAAAAATTTTTAAAATTGCACTATTTTTGTTAATGATCGAACCCGTGAGCCGATAGCATCGCTCTATTTATTCCCGTAGATCTTACCAAATTTGCCAAGCACGTCTAAATGTGCGCGAAAATCAAGTTATTACAGATGTTAATACAATTTGGACAATACAATTAAAACTATTTTTTAAATTTATCTTCCGAATTTATTTTCCAAATTTATTTTCTGCAGCTGTTGATTGAAAATATTGTGCGACATAGTGGAATAGGCCTATAGTGGATACCACTGACAAAAAAAAATGCGCATTGACAATAGTACCTCGACGGTAATGTGGAAACCTATTGATACGGTTGTCGCCCTAATGCACCACGAATAGCTCCTATGGTGCGCGCCTGAGGAGTTCCGAGCACTGGTATCGCCACGGGGAGCGAGACGCTCGACCGGAAAAAGGGGGCGTAGCCTTTGAAAACCGAGCGTCGCGAGCACATAATTCCGAGGCCAAAAATACGTATTTCAACTCTTTAATTTAAATGATACAAAGCAATTGTAAACACAGTCTTACATAAATATATTTAAAGTTTATTAAAACTAAATACATGTAAAGAAACGCGTTGAACAAATTTTTCAATAACAATACTATATAAATATCTATATTTTCTGTTAACTTTCAGAACACGACTCAACTTCATGGCATTTAGACAAACTTTCGTTACCATCTTTTGTATAATTTAAAGAAGGCACTGAAAATAATTGTAGTACTTCTTGAGTAAGAATTGCTTTTCGTTATGTGGGAATGTACCTTAAACTGGTAATCAGAGGGTCTGACGATATGAGCAACCTATTAATAAGGTCTGTATTTGTGGCAATCCGTGAAATTTTTCTCGTGAACAGTTCACGAAACTTTCTGTTATCTTTATTTCTTGCCTCTTGTGCTTCTTCCGAAAATTGACATGTTCTTGCTCGGATAAATTGTGTTAGACAACTGCGTGAGAACATTGGTAAATACTGAAAAGTTCTTCGATTTTGTATGATTATTAACCATGATAAATTCTATGTATAATATTTAAAAACTAAAAGTATTGAAAACACACTTCAAAGGATTGAAAAGTCACTAAAATAAATACAATAACAATTGAAGTTTATATACACACACTTTTATTCGGGTAAAGTGTCACTGAAAAATTAAAAATAACAGTGATTCTGGGTCACGGAAGTAATGCTTTTAAAGTAGGAGTAAATACGCAATTATTAAAAAATTTTTAATTTCGGAATTAAATTCCCCTAAGCCCTAAATGAACGGAACGTCACATTCTGCGACGTGGTGAATAGAGTGAGATAGTAAAGTTTCATCTAAATCCACAACTAGTTATATTAGTAATAGTTCTACATTAAATAATTATTAGCATAAATTTTAGTGGGGCCGTATTTCACCATATAGTTTACTTAAGGGTTAAAACAGTAGGAAAATTAATAGGATTTAACAATGTCAATATACAGACTGTCCTAAAAATGTTGTACTACTTTGAAAGGGGCGATTCCTAAAGTTATTTGAAGTAATTTTTTCGTTTGCGAATTTGTTCTCCGCGGCTTTGTTAAGAAGCTATTAACGAAAAACTCGGACCAATCAGAGCGGGACTTCTGCAGACGGAGTCCGGGACGGCCAATGCCAACGCCAGGGTCAGCTGTAGCCGCGCTCTGATTGATCGTCGCATCGTGTCACAATGTCAAGTGACTAATCCGGTACTGGCAAAGAGGGGGTAACTTTACCCCTCAATCCGTGCTCCCTCCCCTCATCGGACGACTCCGGCCCTAGTACAGTATTCTCTCGATAATTGTCCCAACCACGGGTCCGGCCATGGACAATTATCGTCCAGGGATACTATTCTTTGACTTGTGTCGAACGTAGAAATGGACTGGGAAGCTGGAGAGGCCTCGGTCGCCGAGAAATGTAAACATAATACGGGTCGGTTATATCAGTGTGAGACCACTACTAATCCGATGGCAAAACTTCTTTATTTTTCATTATTTTTTTATGGATCTTTCGCCAACATATTCCTGGCATTTTTCTAATGAAAATGATACCAAATATGATATAATTTCGATTATATTTACGTGTGTAAAGGACGACCCCGCGTAACTTCTCATTGAAATTATATGAACGACAATTAATGTAAATATGATGTGAATTATATCGTGTTTAGTATCATTTTTATCAGAAAAATGTCACAAATATATTGGTGAAAGTCTCATACAAAAATAAGTAATAATAAAAAAGTTTTTTATTGGGATTACATTATGAGGACTCGGCGGGCCTTTGAACTGCGCCGGCGACTGCGACTCTCCGCGTCACTTTCTTTCCCATACGCTCTCTTTCTATCGTCCATTACACACGTAAATATCATCGGAATTATATCATTTTTGGTATCAATTTCATTAGAAAAATACCAAGAATATTTTAGCGAAAGTTCCATAAAAAAATAAGGAAAAGAAAGAAGTTTTGTCATCGAATTAGTAGTGGTCTCCTGGTCTCACACCGATATAGCCGACCCGTATCATGTTTACATTTCTCGGCGGCCGAGGCCTCTCGAGTTTTATGATCCCTCACGGGGTATACCCCGCAGGAGTGGGGATAGTTCAGGGACAATTATCGTCCGGACTTTTGGGACATTTATCGCGAGAATTCTGTATTTGCAAGAAGTAGAATCGGTAGATCATGCACGGGCGCACCAGCCGATTCCTATTTACCTAATAGCCCGCGTGTCCGCAGAATTTCAAAACTCGATTAACTCGAATACAAAACCTTAAACGAAAAAATGTAATTCTTTGTTCCTGACATTTTTTTATATAGATTCATCCTCTTGCTGTTTGTACCATCAGATAGATCACACCTTGCATGCTACAGTTTCTAATCTATAACTCACGTCAACATTTAAATTCTGATCCTATCTTTACTACGGTGTTTTGACACTTCGATAGAAAACTTGTAAAACTTACAAAGTTGATTTTTTCTGTGTTTACTCGAATGCTACAGGTAAATTTTGGACAGGGTGATTCGAGATTTATAGCTGGCATTTACGAGATTTCAAACGCGTGCCCTCCCCCTCCTCCTCCCTGTCCGATTGAATCGCTTGCCCGGAGGGGTCATTCGCGCGGCGTCATTCTTTCCAAGGTAATTTGTATACGCTGCAAAATTGCCGTCGCTAATGATGATGTTATAAATAAATGGACGGCACACGTCCCTATGTTTGCAAACGCGACAGTCGTGGCAAATGACTGGGAAAATGAAATGCTCGCGGAAATTGGTCGGCCAAATGTTGGTTACACAGAAACAGCAACACAAACGGCTGTTCAAATTATCATTACCTACCTAGCCGCGCTCTCTCGTAAATGATAATTATTTGAAAAAAGAGGTGAGGCCCAATGTTTCACTGTTGCGCAAAAAGGACGCATAGAATTGTATACATATATTTCGGAAATTGTTAACAGATTTTTAGTAACCCCCTATTTTCATCTTCTGTTTATGTACGATGAATGGCTAAATGGAATCGAACTAAAGGATTTCCATTAAGAAGTGTTATTTTAAATGATAAAAAACGCTGTTTTTTTTACAATTTTATTAACCACGCGTCGAAGAGTGACAACTCTAATGTTCACAAATAAAAAGTAGTGCGAAATTTAAAATGACAAATATGGAGACATATGGAATATAATAGTTTACAAAACTTTAAAGTCGTTTTTTAAGGAAACGGTTGTCTTGAGACCCATGGTTGTGTTCAAACATTTTATCCCCTCGATGAGTAGATTACGATGCAACAATAAAAAATTTGTCCTTGGGAAAACCGGTTAAGGACAATTCTGTACGTAATTTTTCAAACAGATCTCCACCGATCCAAACGTACAGAATCCAACTGTGTCTTTATACATAATTTTGGTACACCCTGTACAGTCAATTAATACAGCACTAGATTAGAATGTGTATCTTCATTACTCTGTAGAGCACATTACCCTGTCTCTACCAAAACCGTGTTTACATGCTCTGTTCTTTTCTACGTTCGGCGCGGTCAACGCAGCTACACACGGTCGACGCAGTCATAACCTGCCACCTCAAAATTTTCTCCACTTCATGGAAAAACATTGAATCATGGATATGTTGGGGGGGGGGGGGGGGAGGGTGTGTGTGTGACTATTTCAGCGTTACACGTTTTGGTGGTGTCATCACGCAAATTTTGGAATGACCCCCAGCCCTAAAACATATCCATGTTAATAGAGAAGAACAAAACCACGCCTACCCGGGGTGCTCGACAAGGAAGAGCAAGACAGTTTTTTATATCTTTCTTTAAGGTTATTTGTTCTGATGAATAGGCCTTCGAGGCAACTCGGAGTATTATCAGGACAAAGAGTGCTTGTTACTCATACCTGGCCTATAAATACACGGAGGTGCATGCTTTTCGGTACATACGTCAACAATAAATTGTGAGTGCACGTCGTTAACTTCGGTCGGCGATGCGTACGATTAGGCAACGTTACATCAGAATTTGAATACAATTTGGGTTGGCGCTTAGATGAATCGAATTCAGTTATTGTAATGTTATATGTCACACCTGACAATTACCGCAGGATATCGGTGAGGGGGGCACCATTAAAGTAACAGGGAAGAATAAAAACGGAAGCATCGTTTGCGCCGATGAAACGCAAAGAAAGAGAGCGAGTGAATTTCCGAGCGGATGAGTATTTATTTCATTACATGGGTGGAGAGGGAGGAGAGCGAGCGTGGAAGAGAGGCCGCGGAAAGCCCACTCGGATCCTGGTAATATCGCGAAAAGTGTTTGCTCAGCTTGTCTCGACCGAGCTCGGAGCATTAAACCGCTAGCGTTCTTTCGTCTCCCCGGGATCCACCGAGAGCGATGCCGACCTCTCCAATGTGTACACTTCTGCTCCCGATTATACGTTGCGAGCTCGAAGGGCTATCCCCCCCCCCCCCCCCAACCCTGCCCTGGCCTCGATTTCAATTCCGAAGATTCAAACGATGATCGCCGCTGTGACACGTAGGGTTTCCAACCGTCCCGGATTGGTCGGGATTATCCCGGAATTAAAGTTGCTGTTCAGAATCCCGGTTGAATGTCAAACCGTCCCGGAGTATCAGAGAAACATATACTATTGGAAAAACTCATAACAATATCATTTTAGATTTATTATTATTAGATTTTAGACTTAGATTTTGTATTATTACTATGTACAGTGACTCCCACTAATATTCGGACACTCTTAAAAAGACGATAACTTTTTTAATATTCGACCACACAACTTGGATTTTTTTGAGAAGTTAGAACAATCGGTTTTGTTCCGTAACGTGAAAAGAATTTTTGAAAAAATTGCAATTGGTCGGAATTGCAGAGAAAATACTAAAAGTTATGTTTTACAACTTTTTTATGTAGGCTCATATTGAAAATGTAGAAAACACGTTTCGTAGATCTGTATCAATTAAACATATTCTGAAAATTACATTAAAATCGGTCAATGTTGCAATGAGCTACAAACGTTTAAAGATGGTAGAAATTGCAATTTTTCACGATTTTTGGCCTCTAACTGCAATAAACCTAAGGATTCATATATCTTTCAATGCATGTGATTTTTTCCCACATCAACCGATTTTGATGAAACTTTTACAATGCATACGAGTGACACAGATCTACAAAATATATTTTTAAAATTTTCAATATAGACCCACATAAAAAAGTTGTAAAATGCAACTTTTAGTATTTTCTCTACAAATCCGACCAATTGCAATTTTTGAAAAAAATTCTTTTGACATCATGTAGTAAATTAATTATGGTACTGTTGGAGATATGCATTTGCAATTCGCGCGTGTGTACGGGAAGCGGTTGCGTTCGTCGGTCGCTGGCGGCGCTTGTGTTTTTTCTCACTGCGTTCGAGTCGGTTGTGTGGTATGTTTGTCGGTCGTTGTTCGTTCGAATGGTTGTAGCGTTAAAGAAGCACATTGTTCAATTATATTCAGTTATAAAAACCCATAGCTCTAACAATTGCTCTAACTTCTCAAAAAAGTTTAAATCGTATGGTGCAATATCAAAAAAGTTATCGTTTTTTAAAGAGCATCCGAATATTAATGGGAGTCTGTATACATATAGGTAAGAAAACACCATCAGGCTCGTATAATAATTCAAATTAAAAGAAAAACCAAAAAATTATTACTTGTTACACATTTCTGGACATAAATAACTAGGTATGTTATGTTAAGTGGCTTCTTAGTGGAGAATATTGTGAAATTACATATATGTATACAGGGTATACAGGGTATCCCATTTAAATTGAGATTGTAAAAAATCTCGAAGACATGTGATTTAAAAAAAACAAACTGACACATGTCTTTTAGTGTTTCGAGTGGAGAGTCAGATGGCACTATTAGTTTCTTAATGCGTGGGCGTTTGCAAGGTTATTTCAAGGTCATTTTGTCTTTTTTTTATGATAAAACCATATAAAGGACATGTGTCAGTTTGTTTTTTTAAATTACATGTCTTCGAGATTTTTCACAATCTCAACTTAATTGGGACACCTTGTATATGTATGTACAGGGTGTTTGCGAAATCGTGGTATAACCGGCAATGGGATGATTCTAACTATTGTGGTATCGAGAATATTCGGTCACCCGTTATATAGTTTTAAGACATAGACTTTAGGTATACGTTAGGACGTTTACGCGGCGCGGCGAGGATCGGAAAAGGGCCATAAAAAGGGAAAGCGGCATTGATCAGCGTGGGGGTGCGAGCGACGACGGGCCTTCGGCCCATCGACGATGTTCATGCCCATATTTGGGCATGGCGAAAAGTGCGGATGGGACAAGCGTGGGGAAACCGAGTTTTGGTTACCAGAGGGATGAGTCGAAAAGTTAGTTGTTGTCTGAGAGTCGTGGAGTGTCGAGTAGAGAATTGTTGAGTGTTGGAAGTCGAAAGTAGTATAATATAGTCGTTGTTGTTAGTTTAGGAATTAGTATTTTAGTTAACAGTTAGGTTTTAACCGCGCAACTATTATAAGCTGAGTTTTATATTTCACTTTTCTGTAAATAAATAATTAATTATATGTGTTACCCCTTGAATCATCCCCTTGCCGGTTGTACCACGATTTCGCAAACACCCTGTATATATTTCAATTTGGGGCAATAATGTCCCGGAATTGTCACAGAAAAAGTTGGAAACCCTAGTCACGCGTACCATTGCGCTACGATTTCGCAACTGAGAATCTTCGAACGCCGCGAAAGTGGGGCAGAATCGCAAAAAACAACAGGACAAAATTCATATTAATTACATATTAATTAGAAACAGAATGGTTTCAGAGGTTTTTTAGGGGTCGTAAATTAAAATTCTGGTATGTATTACATATTTTAACGCAGTCGCGCATTTTAATGAAACCTTTCGTGGTGATTCTAGAGACAAAATAAGTAGACACGTGTACCAACTTTTTTGCCAATGCTCATTTTTTATGACGACATTTAATATAGGTATAATGTTTGTATTTCTCTGTATATGTATAATAAATAAATAAGAATATCGAATATTATTTTACGTGATACTGTAATGGTGAATTACGACTTCAGTTGGAGGTAAAAATATAAATATTTTTTTAGTAGAAACAGATAAATGGCTGTATTTAAAAAGCCATTCTTAATTGACAAGACAATATTCTCTTATAAAGAGACTGACTGATACACAGAGTCGCCATATGAGGAGCGGAATTGATTCGATTTGAGGGAAAAAGTTACCTTCTCTCTATCACTACCGGACACATGCACGACAAAGATGAAACGCGTCTCGTGACCGGGCCATGGCGGGAGCGTAGGGTATAGCTTCGTTGAAGGGGAAGCTAGAGAGGGGACATAAATCTTAATCTGACGACTCTGCTTCAGAGCACTTATTAGTAATATACTCTTGTATTTAATAAGTAATTTTAAAACTGTTCGATTATCCGAATAATAAGATTTTTTTAACCACCTCGATCCCAATTAGTTCGGATAATTGAAAATTTTGTTACGTAATGAAAATGTTGAAATCGCAGTTACAGGTAAAATATCACGAGAACTGTGATTTGTAATTGTTCAGCATGTATATAGCTGATATGAACCTACAAAAGATATTGTTTAAATTTTCATTACAGGCCCAGATAAAAATCTGTCTAATCTTTGTAGCTTCGCAGAAAACAAAAAGTCGTTTCAATCATTTTTAAAAAAGTGTTCGAACAATTGGTTACTGTACATAGAAGAGCAACTTGTTTGAATTTGCAGAAGATTCCGCTCAGAAACAAATTTAAAGAAAAGGCGTGGTTTTAACCAACCTCTGTACAAATCTTTTTAAAAGTAATTCGCGAATAGCGAAAACGAGTGATAAAATTGATGCAATAACATATAATAGCACGTCCACTCTAGAAATCGTATTTACGTGAACGCAGTCGAGTGTCTGATGACTACGAACAACGGCAGTGTAAGTATTGACGGTGAATGTTGTGCCCGTAAAACGAACGCACACGCCAGCAAGAATGAGTCGCCACCGATTCAGGATAGAACACGGCGATTACGCACATTTCCCTGGAGTACGAAGCTTCAAACCGGGAGTTAACAGACGCCGTCCCCTCTGTCCCTTCGTATCTCCACCTCTGTCCCTTCCCCTACTCCTCCGCAACCCCCTTCATCGCCCCTAAAACGTTAGCATCGTGATCGAGACTGACGAATACCGTCGCGATCGTTTGCATGGTTATTATTGCCATTGTCCCCGGGATGTTTCACTATCTCACCCTAACTTTCGTTATTTATGAAACGTTTCATCTCCGTTGGTCTCCTGCTAATTCCAGAAGCGTCAATTTTGCGGACGATTAGAAATTATTTCGGATACGATTGAGGACCTTGCTGCGAAAACCGGGAAAGTTCATTTTTTAGTGAAATTTTATATTATATATCTTTACAGAGAGTATCACCGATCTGGTGGTACAAACCGCAAGGGGGTGAATTTACGTGACAAATACGTCGAAAAGAAAGAATAATATTTTTTCGTTGAAGGTTGCGTTTACGAGAAAATCTGGTTTCGCCATTTCAGAATGCATATACATATATGTATACATGTACATATTATGAATGAAGAATTATTATTATAATCTACCTACAGTCTACAGGTTTATTATACGGGGTGTCCCACAAATGTACTTCCTTGAAAAGGGCGATTCCTAAGGTCATTTGAAGTAACTTTTTCCTTTGCAAAAGTATTCTCCGCAGCATCGTTAAGGAGTTATTAACGAAAAACATGCACCAACCAGAGTGCGCGGCTTCTGGGGACGGTGTCCGGCTAGTCCAATGCCAACGCCAAACGTTCCCTCTGTAGCGGCGCTCTGATTGCTCCGTGTTTTCCGTTAATAACTCCTGAACAAAAAGTTACTTCAAATGACCTCAGGAATCGCTTCTTTCAAGAAACTACAACATTTTTGGGACGGAATCGGCATTGCTCTACAAACATCGACTAAGGACGATAAGTGCTCTGAAGTAGAGTCGCCAGATTAAGACCTGTGTCCCCGCTCTAGATTCCCCTTCTACTAATCCGGTACTGGCAGAGGGGGGGAAACTAACTTTTTCTCCTCAATTCGAGTAAATTCCCCTCATTTGGCGACTCTGCTCTAAAGGCTGTTGTGACCAAGAAATTGCAGCAATACTATGTACAATGCAAAACTTCAGAAATCGACTACGAATGTGTATCGCAAATGAAGGCTGTCGTCTGGAAGATATCGTATTTAAAAGTACATAAACGAGAACAAACTGTATTCTGTATACTTTCACAGAGTGTGTAATAATATTTTGAATTGTTTTCACCGCTTTCCTTTTTTGTTGACATTTAAAATCCGGGAGGTGTTTCTGCCGTACCCTGTACGAGCGGAGAGGGAGAGCACGATGATATCCGATTGATAGCAGGACGACGAAGAGTCGGAAAACGAAGAGAGTGAGCGAGCGAGCGAGCGCACACTCGTGCGCGGACTACCAGCCGGAATAAAGTGGAATTCAGCGCAACGTGAATTATAAACGATATTATGCAAACACCGCGGAGAAAGAGTACTCGTACCGCGAGTTAATTTGATGAAAAACATCAGAGGGCAGGCAGGGAGATAGAGGAAACAGGAGGCAGAGAAGGAGAAAGAGGCCGAAAGAGGACGAAGGGGACCGGCAAAAGACGCATCCCGAAAAGATCCTTCCTTTTCGAGGAGAACACGAGCCTCTCGTCTATACTCACCGTCAAATATTTTCGTTGGTTTTTCAACACTTTCCCGGCCTCCAACACAATCACGAATTACCATTTCGGTTACGCTCCCTCCACCGTAGCACGGTAGATCGGACCGCAAAAAAAAAAAACCTGGCTAACAGAGTACGGGTAGGGCGCAAAGTTTTCTAACACTGACCGTATCACAACCGGTCACATGACTAGTTTCACATTTTTATTTTATAATTAAGGTGAAGTCGGATAAATGCAGACTGGTTTTTGTAACATTGGACATGACATACATTTTCAATCTACAACAGAAATAGTTATTATTGTCTGTGCACAAAACATTATCAAACTATTATTATTCGAGGTACATTTACTTCGACGTCATTTTTTCTTTCAAAGTTACATAATGATATAAAATTGTACATCGTGTCTTGTACATTGTGCAAGGGCGTTAGTGATAGGATAAAACCATATTGTAACCTTATTGTAAGTATACAGGGCGTCCCGAAAATGTGCTACTTCCTCGAAGGGGGCGTTTCCCAAGGTCATTTGAAGTAACTCTTTTCATTGCGAAAATGTTCTCCGCGGTTCCGTTAAAGATTTATTGACGAAATAGAAATACCAATGAGAGCGCATCTGCAGCGGACTGATTCCAGTTCGGCCACGTTCTGATTGGTCCGTGTTTTTCGCTAATAACTTTTTAACAAAGCCACGGAAAACATTTTCGCAAAGGAAATACTTTTTTCTCAATGACTTCAGGTATTATATTTTTCAAGGAAGTACAACATTTTTGACTGTTGAATTATCCTGTATTATCTAGTTCCGTTCACCAATTATTGTCTTCGAAAATATAAAAAGCCTGTAGTAAATTTTGGTGAAATAAAACGACCACTCAAAATTAACTTATTGTCGAGTTCTACAAATGGGATATTACAATTTGTCTCATATAATAATAAATGTAACTGCTTAATACACTTACCCCACTTCATCTTATTGAAATTACAAAGATGCGTCCATTAGAAATTATTCAATAAATTTCTTCGTTTAAACACATATTATTTTAAAAATCGCGAGAAATCGAAATAAATTCAGAGCATTGTAATTTTTATTAAATAATCTACATATATTAGACACATTTTATGAATTCGATTACGTTTCTCTACGTGCACACGTACCCTGCACATGTATTCGCAAATTCATCAGTGAATTTGTTGCATGTTGAACGTACGGTCTGTTCCATTTTAATCTTCGCCGTTTTAAAAAACATGAAACGTACGAAAAAATATTTCTAACGAAATCGATTATGCCTGGTCAAATTATGCTAACATTTATTTGACTCGACGGTTACATTATCTACTGCTACCTTTAGCGATGGTTCTTCTCAATGAAATTATAATAATCGTGGTGATGATTCACCTTTGTTGTAAATATGAGCCGTTGTTTTTGAAAGTGGTATAAGTCCATTTTTGGAAAAATGAGTTAATTATAGTTTTAGTGAGATATATGTAATGTAGATATAAAAGAAATTTTTTTAAAGAAAAAAAATTAATAAATAAATGAACTTATAACACTTTCAAAAACACCGGCTCATATATTTAAATTAAAATTATGAAAGAAAACTAATAGGATTGGGCGTTATATTACAAAAATCCTGTATATTTATCAAATTTTTCTGAATTTAATAATTGGAAATTTCAAGAGAGTTTTCGTGTCCCAAGATACAGAAGATTTTACCGAGCTATCTTTCTGCAGTGTGCATTATGTAATGCAAATGCATGAAAGATGTAAGTAGATATATGTATGTCTTAATACATATATTTGAAATCTTTGTATTATACCAGTATGTAATAAGAAGCGTAGGTACAATTTCTCGTCGCAACATTTAAAATTGACTTTCGCGAGTCTGCTCAAGTACATTGCAAAGTCAAGTAAATGTTAGCATGATCCGTTTTTTAAAATATTTTATAATTTTCGTTGAAAAGTTTTTCCCGTACCTTCCACATCCAGTATACAAATGTTCAATACGAAATTATGCGAAAGGGTTGAAGGAAATTAAAAAATGTTATTATACAGGGTGCACCAAACAGGTTGTACTTCCTTGAAAAGGATGATTCCCGGGGTATTTGAAGTAACTTTTTCCCTTGCAAAAATGTTCTCCGCATTTTCTTAAGGAGTAATTAACGAAAATCATGGATCAATCAGAGTGCGGTTACAACGGACGTATTCCGATTCTGCGAATGCCAACTACATGTTCAGCGGGCCCTGTCGCCGAGCCGCATCCGACCACTGTAGTCGCGTTCTAGTTGGTCCGCGTTTTTCGTTAATAATTCCTGAACGAAACCGCGGAGAACATTTTCGCAAAAGAAAAAGTTACTTCAAATAACCTCGGGAATCATCCCCTCCAAGGAAGAACATTTTTGGGACACCGTATATAGAGAAATCAGTTCTATTACATAATTTTCTTCTTTCGTTTCTTTGTTCACCGAATGCCAGATTATTTTGCCCCGCTCTTTGCTATAATATTAAAAGCGTAGTGCGATATCAAAGTTCACGTAGGCATATTTGTAAAGGTAATCACGGCCTGTAGCTATGTATACATATGTATACGGCCACTTAAGCCCTCAATTGCGGAGATATACACGATTACATATCTGGTTTGTTTTCACGCTTAACTGCACGCAAAAAGAATCGAGTGACTCGTGCTTGCACTCTAGTGTTCTTTGCTATTGGGAAGTATGAATGAATCGTGAATAGAATAGGTCACGCGAAAATAATCATTTAAACGTTTATATTTTACATCATATGTTCCAAACAAAGTGGAGGTACCCGGCGAAACCTAGTAACAAAGTTCGAACTAATGGAATAATTATTATGTATCGTTTATAATTGTCAAAAAAACGGCGGATTTGAACATGGTAGATGAGCCATTGACAGACCAAAGTGAATTTCTTTTACTGTCAACGTTCTTGATTGAAGCCTAACTTTTGACGTTTAAAATACAATTTTCTTAATAATAATCAGTTTTAACATCATTGAATGGCAATACTTATTTAAATTTTTTTTTAAATTTTGTGGAGTTAATCGATTTGGCAAATGAACGGCTCATGAGTTGCTCAAAAATACACTATGTCCGGATTAAATAGATTTTTATAAATGTTTAAAGTTGATTGTTTTCAGAGAAAAAGATATTTTTGCTTTTAACAGACGCCATTTTCTCATTTCTCCAAATGTATCTTGAAAATGTGATCATTTTTATCAAATAAAAGAAGAAGAAGAAGAAGGCAACAGGGAGGGGACAAACAGTTGCTCGATGTTGCCTCAGTGTGGACATAGCTTTACATTCATGAGGAAAGTAAACTTAAATACGACGGATAAAATCAAATTATCTTGGAAACGGTAAGTGTTAGGATAAATATGTTTTAGTACTTTTTTACTCGGAATTTACCATTGCATTGAAATCGAGAGTGACAAAAACTAAGTCGTTCCATTTAAAAAAATTAACGTGACCTTCATAGGTCCTTCACACGTCCGCTTGCCAAAAAACTGCTATAACTGTACTATTTGATGTTTTAAATCCGGTAACTTTTATTTGAAACATTGTCGCGTACTATTTATTGTATCAGTTGCACAAAATTAATTAGTAGCGTTCAAAATTCATCAATTGTAACTTTATTTTATATGTATTTATTCAAATTTCTTACTCGCTTTTGTGATGCATTAATTTTTTTGATTTTTGCATCTCCGGATTCGAATGTGTTACACTCCGGTATTTACATGGTGATAAGGTGGAAACCCTGCCTGCGCACTGAAGAAAATCTTGATTTCATGCAATGTTACGACTCCTTATATCTCGCCTCATAAATAATTCGCCACGGTCTCGCAGATCGATTGCTTATTCTCGGCGGCTCGTCCACAACGATTAAAATCGTCGACGCAGCGTGAAAACTGAACATGTCTGACAATTTACGAGGCGGTCTAATATGCGCAAGTCGCCGATACCGAATTGTATGTATGTATATCGCCAGAACAAACGCACCATGATGGCGAATCGAACGAACGTGGCGATACGCGATTTAAACAAAAAAGTGTACGGTGTATCGTGAACGTCCGCAGGAGTAATTGAATCAACAATAGTCGAGAGCTTTCCTTTCGTGCTTTTTCTCGTCGAGCAATTCTCTGATCGGAACGCGTCGACGGGCCGCGTCAATCCAAGGGGAGGAGCAGTTCTCTCCCACCCGAATCGCGTGCTGGCGTTGATCACGATTTTCATTAAGAAACAATATGGTGTTTGAAAAGAGAAACGTTTGTTACTGTTTGTTGGAAATGAAATTACCTTCCTCATCACGCCGTTTGCAACATTTACTTATATTCTACAGTGAGTGATCAAATTATTGCAGCCACGATATGAAAAATACATTTACTGTGGCGGGTACTGTTATTTACGGTATTGCTAAATATGTATTTGCAATTTGCAAACATTAATGCTTCATAAAAAGACTACAGAAACTGTGTATAGATTGATTGTTATTTAAAAATTAATTATTACCGTGTAAAGTCGTCAGCCTATCCAAATGACTCTAATAATATAATTTGATTATCCAATGGAAACGATGATACTCGTAGGACGTAATTTGCCGTAAAAGATCAAAATATCAACGAATAATTGTACAAGCCAGATATACTTCTGGACAGTACGAAGGTCACCTTCGTTTTTCTAAGAGGCACTACATATTTTTTAGCACATAATATTATTGCTTATGTCAAGCCGAGTTCAACGGCCTAGTATACTATGAACTTGACATGACCTTGTAAGGTCTTAAAAGTCTGACAGGCTTGAGTTGTTGATATTTCTTTCGAGAGATCAATATCTTGATCAATATCAATAACTCAAGCCTGCCTTACTGTTAAGACCTTACTGTTAAGGTCATACTAAGGTCATAGTATACTAGGTCCAAGTTAAACTAACATTCCAGAATGCTTAGAATGCCATTTGTTATAGCCAACTTAGTCGAATAATATTCAGACATTTGGTAAAGAATGTTGTAGAAGTTAAAACATTTCTCATCATTTGAATAAACGATAGTTTTACAAGAATTTTAAGAATAATCATCACGATGTATCGATAAGCAATACCTCTTCTATTTGAGAAATACTATCAAAAAAAGTTTTTAGATATTACATCTGCAAAACCAGGAAATGATTTCATCACTTCATCGGCGTACATCGAATCAGAGATGTAGATTCTAGCACTAGGGAAAGGTTGCCATCACCCAAAACCAACTTCCACTAACCATCAACTAACCAATAACGCTTCTCAAGCTCCCTAGAGGACGGATTAACCTAGTAACACAACATAATAGATTGCAAACGCTGCAGTGTCCAACTACTACCAGATAATAGTAGTGGAGTCTGCTATAACAATGTCATTTCATATATTCTACATTAATAATAATTTTTCTGGTTCCATAAACCTCGACAAACATGTAACTCTTTTCCCATATAAATCAATAAATATGCATTAAAATCTAAATAATATTAAGGAGTAAATTATTTTAGACTAAATTGTAGTTAGTTTAGACTTTAGACTAAACTACAATTGATCCGATATTTAAACCAATGAAAGAACAAGGGGATTGAGTTAGGTGGGGTATGAGTATAAGAAACTGATTAGGAATAAACGGCAATAAAAATATGCAAAATAACATCCAAATGTTTGAGAATTACATTTTACAACTAGACTGCGGATCTTTATGCAAAACAAACGTTATCTTCATTAACTACACGGCACATGAGTCACATAGAAATTTTTGTTTATTCTTCATCAATTTTCAGAAATTGAGAATCATATATTGCTATCCTTAATATCTTTCAATTTTCTTATTGTTTCACATCCTTGCAAACGAAAGAACACACGCTTTAACTTTCAGTTTTGTTCGTGAAATATTTATAAAAGTATTGTAACCGCTTTCTTCCGTTAATAAGTTCCTGATATGTTAATAATGTTACATTTCTTACGATAGTAGTGAAACTATAAAATGTTAGTAAACAGTTCTCCCTATTGTGTTTATAACAATTAGATTGCGGACCTTTACGCAAAATAAAAATTTTGTACCTGAATTGCAACAAACTGGAGTGAAATAAAAAGTTATTTTAATATGTTTACTATCCTGAAGATAATACAACAGCATTTCTAAATTCTGCTAATGTCTATTGTTTTAAATTACGCCTACTCATTTTTCTCGTAAATAAAATCCACAGTCCAATAATAATAATAGGAGATAATCAAAATAAGCTCATTAATCATTTTACATGCACAATTAGAAAATCCCATTTTTTGCCAACCAAATAAAGTTCCACGCTACACACTGATATAATGATGCGATGTCACTATATTTGGAATCATAATCTGAATAAAAAGCCGCATCAGCAGATACCACGAGGAACCAACAGCGTCGCAGCCGCATTTCAAAGTAGCGTGTTTCCTCGAATTTCGCAGTTATTAAAAGTGAATATCTTTAAAGTGATATACTTCTTTGCGCCGACCTCGCGCCCTTATCGAACCTGTCGTCTCATTTACATTTCTCTTCACAATTTCGTTCGAGGATCACGACGCAGAAAGAAAATCGCATCAATTCGTCCCATCGATGGACCGAATAAAAAGGAAGAAATTCCAAAGAAGACAAAGATGGAAAGGCATACAGCCAAATAGAGAAGAGGGTGGGGAGAAGGGAAAGAGAGAGAGAGAGAGAGAGAGAGAGAGAGAGAGAGAGAGAAATAGGAAGAGGAAGAGAGGCGAAGACAGGGAGCAACGGGGGAGAATCCCGCACACGGATTGCAAACACATGAGCAGCAGGCGCACGTGCGGCTCTGCCGTAATTGAGCTGGTACAACCAATCTGTACTCGTCGGGGGCGGTTCTCTGGCGTTGGGAGGTTGGGGCGCGCTGCACAGGGACTGGTTGATACGCGCCGTCTGGAGGAGGAAGAACGAAGGGTGGTAGAACCGAACCACTTGAAAAAGCAAGCGAATCTACAAGCTCGGCCGCAACATCGCGGTGGTGGCGACGGCGGAGGCGGCGTCGGCGGCGGCGTCGGCGGCGTCGGCGGCGGCGTCGGCGGCACTGGATGAAATCCGCGGCCGACTCCGGGCGTTCAAATCACGCTCGATCGCGGCGGCACCGGTTGCTCGCTGCCTGCTCTCGTCCGTTCTCCTCGACGGGACACGATCATCCGTTCATCCGTGTCGCGTGAACGAGCCGCGTCGACGATCGACCGTGACATTACCGTTAGGATCGCCTCTACCAGGACCAGCCAAAAGAGAATAAACCTCTAGAACACATGTTTATCACGTGATCTATCTGTGAACATCCATCGTCTTCTGTGTGACTATGAATCGACCGTTCCTGATCGGTCTTCGAACAGCCGAGTCTTCGAGGCGGTATTCGAGTTAATTGAGTCATTTAACCCGCTTCGAGAATGTACAGCCTGTACAGAGCCTGGTTCGGCGACAGTGTCGCCGGGGACAGTTATTCCAGACTTCAAGAGACTCTGTCGCCACCCGACACTGTGGTTCGAGTGGGAAACGAAGGAGAACACCAGTTCGTCGCTCACAAAGGAGTCCTCGCTGCTCACAGCGGCTATCTGAAAGCTCTGCTGAGCAGCGCTGCCGCGTCGCCGAACGCTAGTGCTAACGCGACCGTTGGCTCTTGTAGCAACCTGCCAGCAACGGCTATCGCGGTCGCGACCACTAATCTTTCAGGCCAGTCGCCGCGACCGGTTACCTCGGTCTCGGTATCCTCTATCGGTAAATAACCGAGCACTCGACTTCAACCCTGTCGCTATCACGGGCACGTGTCCCGCGGCAGCAAATTGGATCACTTCTCGTTTCGATAGTCTAGATCCAATGGTGGTATTCTTGTAGAAATAACTGCTCCGAAACGGATACGAATAGAGGTGTTTGGCTCAAGAAGCAAGTTGATAAACTCACAAATTTTTTAAATAGACCGCGGACCTTTATGCAAAGTAAACATTTTGTGCATCAATTACAACGGAACCAAATAAAAATTTATTTCATCCATTAATAATTTGAATAAGTTGATAATAGTAGACCGATACTTTTAAATCCCTTTGATCTTTTTATTATTTCTTGTTTCGCCTGCTCGTTATTGCCATAAACACACATAATCCGCAACTTAATCACTATTTATAAGCTATCAGATGAAGTATCACTAAATTATTTCACTTCAGCAAGTGCAATTGCTGTTGCTGTTCATAGATTGAGAATTTTGAGTTCTAATTCAAGCGAAAGGAATTTCCTTGCGATATTGCATGATCCTTTTCTAATTTTATTCAAACACTTTGAAACAAGAAACGTATAGGATCAGACTTTATACAGACTGGAACTCGAAGATTGATACGTTCGTGTATCTACTAGTTGCCGATAATAGCGGCAGGGTTATTAATTCGACTTATCTCCCTTTAGCTAACTGTCCCGTTCGGAAAGCGTGAACAGTGTCGTTCAATCCTCGATGGAAAGCTGTCGTTTTGTGGCAACTATGTTACGTGTCCAACGATGCCTGGGTCCACTTTGACCTCTACTTGTTTTTTTTTCTGTGCATTAACTTTTGTATTGTACCTGAACTATTGATGCTGGTGTGAAGCTACATTCACAAATGTATTACTACATCAAACGTGAGAATTTGCTATTCCACAAAAATATAGTTTCTAACATCATAAAGGACTGTTTCCACAAATTTCCAGTTCCATTTTCTGTTTTACTGAAATCGAAGAATCAAAACAAACATCCTATTAGTTCGTACCAAAATCCGCACAATATGGCCACCAACGAACAAGAAGCGGCCTGGAAAAAAGTGTTTTCTCTGCAGAATGGCACACGAATATTCCATAAGTGTCGCCACAAAAGTACTATACTAAATTGTTGAACACGAAATAGCAACACACCGGCTTTAGAAAAATATTGATCATAATCATCTAACCTCTTCGCACAAAGTGCGATTGGTGACTTAAAACGGTCGCTAAAATGACAGAAAATGTTATTTATTTTGCACAACATGCGACACTTCGAAATGGAACTAACGCGAACACGGTCGATTTGTTTCTTCGCCGAAGGATCAGTCGCGGTTGAAATTTCGTTCTAACATTTCAATAGAAATATCCGCTGGTGGGATAGAACTTGGGGCTAGTTGGTGGACCCAGACAGCGTGTGGGTGAGGGTTGCGAAGGGAGAGCGAGTCAAAAGAGTATCGGTCCGTCGAATGGTAACTTATAGGCGGAGAAGCGTTCGCGCCCTTGTTGAACTACATGTACACGGGCCGGCTGGAAGTGACACTGGACAACGTTTACAGCGTACTGTTGGCCACGCATTTGTTGCACATGCCTGGCGCCCTGGAGCAGTGTCGAGCAGCGTTGCTGCGGCTCCGGGCTCCGCCACCTCTGCCGACACCGATACCGGTTCCGGTTCCGGTTCCGGTTCCGGTCCCGGTTCCGGTACCACCGACCTCGACCCTCACCTCGACGTCCATGTCGATGTCGACGTCGTCGCCCGGCGCCAGGAACATCCTCAGACCGATCCCGAACAGGTTGATGATCGAGCCGAGCATGTGCTGGCCGACGACGCCGCTCTACCCACCGACCGCACCGCCGCCAGCTCCTGCATCCATCGGACTGTCGCATCTGCCACGACTGCAACCGTCAGTGCTGATGCAGTCGACGGTACCACTCAACGTCTCCGTGGTCCCAACTTCCGCCTGCCAGAGCTCGCGCTATAGGTTTGGACCTATTTCATCGGCCATTCGAAACAACTGGACTCGCGTTAGCATCTCCTGATTTCCCTTCGCTATACGACCAACTATGTGACCAACTCGAGAATATCCGGATTCTAACAACCGTGTAAAAGTATCTGCGGTGATTTAGGATGAAGAGTCACAAAAATCGAATGGGGGATCGGAAATGTTGATATCGTTTCACATCTTCTGGGAGTAGTCCACATAGTGTTGAGCGACCCTAGCCAATGTGTAAAAGCATACGAATATTAGGATACCTGTTTTAAGAGACTGTGGCGCTTGTTACGGATTGTGCCTGTTAATCCTTCACTGTGCACTGGTATCAACAATTTCGAAAGAAAAATTTCCGTAATATTTCTATTAATCCGTAAGTGCTAGGTAAACAAGATTTAGTAAACAAGGGATGTAACTTGTTTTCTATGTGCGTAGCTCGACTAGTTCAACTGTACAGTTAAAATTCATGTTTCTTTCCGACTCAAGTATCTCACAAGTATCGTAATATCTTCAATAGCGGTGGACACATGTTTGCTGCATAATGCTCTGCTAGATACCGCGCGTGTTCCCAGCGTGTATAGCATAACATTCGGAGAAATTTCTTATTCACTCACCAAGGCCTTTGCCAGTACCATTTGTTAAGTGAAAATGGAGACAGTGGATTGGGATTTATTTTGATCATAGCTACCCCTCTATTAGAGCCGCAACTTTTCACGTAGTTACAACGACGTTGCACCGATCACCCGTTCAGATACCCATATTAGTCAACCTCTTAAGATTTCATTTTGTTCACCATTTTTCGTCGAGTGTGCGCTTGGCACTTTTGTACCAGCAAACCCGAAGAGACAAGCTCCTAACTAAAAATCGTCGAAGCGGATAAAAGAATGATAAGCAAAGCGGGAAAGTGACTAGCAAAATTGCCAAGTGCGCGCTGGACTTAGGAGATTGAAAAAGTCAGGTCTGAAAATTTGTTTCCAACAGCGACGTACCCTCGCCGAAGCCGTCGCCGTCGCCGTACCAGCTCGACAGGAGCCGAGGTCCGTCGAGAGAGAACAGACAGAAGTCCCCGGAGAACGTGGCGAGATCGTTCGCGGCGGCTGCGTTCACAGCGTTCGCGTGTTCTAGCACGACTAGGCCAGTGTCGCCGTCGCGATCGGTATCGCCAGCACCGTCTTCAGAGTCCCAATCCTCGATCCCATCGAACCGAAGCAAGAAGTCGTCGTCCGAGTCGTCGGATCATCAGCGACAGACCAAGGAGGAACACGATGAGAAACAGTCGAAGAGCGGACAAAAACGAGGGGGTTCACCGTTGTTGTCTGTTGACGAAGGAGGCGTGACTCGGAACCGAACAAACGAAACAATCTCTACGGACACGGACCGGGGTAACAACAAATCGTCGACGAAGAAGCGTGGCGGATCGAGTTCAGGGAACGGGACCGAGTCCTCGAGCGGAGTTCTGTCGGTGGTGTACGACGTGGCATGCTGCGACGGCCCGATCAAGTTCCACCGCGTTCTGAACGAGAATTACTCCTCTATGGCGACCTGTGGGTCCAGCGCGGTGTCGCAAGCGAGGTTGCAGAGGTGTTTCGAAGCGGAGAATCCGTCCAGGGAGAACGACGAGAACGGAGGACCGGCCGGTAACGGTTGCGACCCGATCGCCATGGCGATCGACACCGAGGCCGGCAACACCGGCGGAAGCTACACCTGCGGATATTGCAGGCACACCTTCAAGTCGCAATACTGCTATCGGAAACACACCAAGAGGCATTTGCTGCCGACCAGGCTGAACGTGCCCGCGGTCACCACCGGCCAGAGCCAGGAGGTTCAAAGGAACCGGAGAGAAGTCAGGCTACTCGACCTGAACGTCCAGTACTATCCCTGCAAGATCTGCGGCTGCAAATTCCCTAGCTACTACTTCGTACACAAGCACCGGAAGCTGTGCCACGCAAACGCGGACGAGAGGCCGCAGACGGAGGAGGCCAGCGGAACCGGCGAGGATCGAGAATCGACCACCGCGTCCACCAACAACGAGAGGCCGTGAACGTCGACATGTACAAGGTGTGAGACGATTTATGCACTATTTACACATATTAAATATTATTTACAAACGAACGAGGACTTGATGCGCATAATTGTTATTATAGACGATATTCTTTGGAAAAACAGTCTACAAACAGAAATTCTCAAAGATCAATTCTTCCCTGCCTTGTCCCTTCGTGTTCTCAAAATGCTCGCTGACAGTGGAGAATTGATCAATTCCCTAAAATGTACTTGCATTAAATCATTATGTGTCTTTGTTTCAGAGATTCTACTGTCCCGCAACCGAGTTATCGCTACCGAGTGTCTCGAGTGCGACCTTGTAACGCAGAAACTTAGCTACAATGATTTCCGTAAAATAATGAAAACATTGTCGAACTGAATTAATTAAAGTACAGTCATGAAAAGTGTCGACGCCTATATATTCTAAATGTGTACATCCCTCCCAATCGTTCCAATGTTAAGAGTAGAGAAATAGAATCGTAGATTAATTTTCATTTGAGCGCGATGTACTGTACCAATGCATTCAATGACAGTACTACCATGTTTCTTTAAATCAGACATTGTGAAACAATCATGTATCACTATTACAGCAGATTTCCAAGACAAAAAATTCTCGTTCACTCATTGGTCTACTGCGTGTAGTAAATTAATTTTTGCAATATAATCTGTTAGAAAAAATATTCCATTCGACGATGCTTTTTCCTCCAGCTGTATACGTTTTATTATATTTTCCTGGCATGAAATTTTCCTTTTACATCGTTATTAAATTAGGTCAATCTTATTAACCGTTATTCAGAATTGATCAATTATATTACGTTATATTACGTTATGTTGTTATGTTGTAATGAAATTCTGAATCAAGAAAGTTCATTTTTTATCCATGGTTCAAAATTTGACCTTGAAAAAATCTGTCAAGGTTAATTTGCACAAAAATGTTTTAACAGGTCTTCGCCGATCCGTAGGTGTAGAAACGCGCTGTAACGGTTTTGCACATAATTTCTTGACACCCTCTACAAATTGTAAATTGAATGTCGCACCAGCTGATCCCTACCGCTACCGCGACTGGCAGAATCGCCAGATTAAGACTTCTGTCTCCACTCTACCTTCCCCTTCTACGACACTATTCCCCACGCTTCGGTCACGGTCTGGTAACGTGGTGAGTTTCGTCTCAATGTCACGTGACTAATTCGGTACTGGCAGAGAGCGGATAACTTGTTCCCTTCAATCCGAATAAATTCCCCTCATCTGACGACTAATAATTAACAGATTGTCCAACATTTCTACCAAACTGAAGTACGTTTTTAAGCAATTCCTATTCATTATAGTGCATAATGTAGTGTTTCTTTTATCGTCTCTGTATGAACTTGAAAAAGTAAGTAGAAATTGTATAAATGTGACATATTATTATTTTACGAAAACGGTAAAAAAAAAACAGTTTTCACGTTTCTACAAAATGTGCTCACTTGGTTTGAGTAAATTATTATAAAACAAATTGAATCATAATACAGAATTTAATAATTTATGAAAATTTAATTCAACTTGCACAATTTGTTGTACCGTGAATCGTAGAATGATGATGTATTCTTTGAAATGAAAAACTTGAAATATTCCAAGAATTATAATAGTCACACATGCAGCTTTGAGCACGCATGTTTCAGTATATGTAATGTATTGTAGGATGATTATATCGAGGTAGTTATTATAACCAACAATGTAGGTCAAAATTCCTCTTTCGAAAAACAGGTTGTAGTCACAGATTCATGTCATTATTCAATGGATCACATATTGTTTAGATACAATTATAGATGTAACATTTATGTTCTATATTTTGAATAAACAAGTGATAAACGAAAAGCAATTTCATTATGTTCTGTTACAATATACAACGATGTGTGTAGGAGTGAACTAATTTATTCTCGTCCCTCGTTCGTTGTAGAGTGTAAATTAAACAATGGTTTAAGTAAGGAACATTTCAAACAAATTATTAACACGTTGTATGCGAATTTTGAGCATACATATTTTACTTATATTCCATTCCTAAAAGCGACCGGAATTAGTTGCTAGTTACTTGATAATGAATGTTACTTTCATCTTATGGTGTAATATAGTTATTTTCATTATTAATAAATTGATATTCAGTGGAACTTATTTTAAAGATTTTAATTATTTTTTATTTCATTTATTTATGTTATGTTTGTGTTTTACATCACATCGATCTTGTGGTCATTAGTGACAACTTGGACCAGTTATTTATTTATGTTTCTTCATATTGTGGCTATATTTGTTTGGCATTCCTTCGTTTTTCCATTATTTAAATAACTATGTAATAAGTTGAAAATTGAGCTTCTAATTAAAATACCAAAATAGAAATCACATCTATAGCAACATCTTAATATTTTGTAAACCACTGTGTAACTACAGGGTATCCGAAAAATGTTGTACTTCCTTGAAAGGGGTGATTCCTAAGGTCTTTTGGAGTACCTTTTTCCTTTGCAAAAATATTCTCCGCGGTTTCGTTAAGGAGCTATTAACGACGAAAAACCCGGACCAATCAGAGCGCAGCTACAACGGACAAATCCCGGCTCAGCCAATCTGTCTGCTGTAGCTGCGCTGTGATTGGTCCGTGTTTTTCGTGAATAACTCCTTAACAAAGTCGCGGAGAAAAAATTACTTGAAATGATTTCAGGAATCAACCCTTTCAAGGAAGTAGAACATTTTTGGGACACCCTTGTAGAACCATTTTAAATGTGCTCTGCAAATCCCTAGTATGTACTTTTGTTCCAAACATTTGAAGTGGGTTAAACTCCGAATTATTTTGGTTTGAATTGTGTATAATAATGTATATTATTCTGACGTTTGTCTTAATGCAATATCAAAATTTTAAGCGCATATTTTGCATTTGCAACGACTACCGTTGTGCGAAACAGAATAGAGTAGAATGTCCCAATGAAAACTTAATCCTCGGACGGTGGACACCATTCTTCTACTATACAATTGATGATGTTTAGAATTACTATTTATTGGTTTATTTACGAATTTTTTTAAACATATTTACGGGGGTACTTCTTGTGGACACGTTTGTTTTTCTGATGTTTTGTAATAGCTGTTTATGTAATTGAATCGGCAGAAACTGAGAAATTAAATAATGATTTTGATGATCTGGGTCAAAGTAGACCCAACCGTCGGAGAGTTAATATCCATTTTATTTTATTTGTGCTTTATTTCTTTGATATTCGATGTTGTCGAACTTCGGTGAAGCAGAAAAAGAAAATTCCAGTTTTCTTTCAAGTATGCGCTCGATTTCATAAAATGGAACGATGTTAAATTCCATCCAGAGTCGCCAGATTAAGACTTGTGTCCCCATTCTACCTTCCCCTTCTACGACACTATTCCCCACGCTTCCGCCGCGGCCTGGTCACGTGACGCGTTTCATCTCTGTCGTGCATGTGTGTACTGTGTACTAGCAGAGAGAGGGTAACTTTTTCCCCTCAATTGATAGTCACTCCCCTCATCTGGCGACTCTGGTAACATCCACTGTTCTGCTCTCGTGGCACAAAATTCGTGAAGCTCATGCATCGGTGTCGCCAAAGAGGCTGCTAACTAGTGAAATCCGTCATGTTGGATGAAACTTACCGATGGTGTCCATCAACTGGGCTTCCTCGTCACTAGTCTCCATAGGCGTAGCATGGTTGTCCTTCTTCTTCTCCTTTATTCTGCTGGTAGCACCCACGCCGGTCACGCCGGCCACGCCACTGCTGTTCGTCTCCCTGCTAACAGGCTTCTTTTTGTTCGAGTCTTTAAAATCCATATGTATCGCCGTCGCGTTCGTCGTGTTCATCGTGTTCGTTGCGTTCACACTCAACGACGACGACGTCGACGATGTCGACGAGGATAATGTGCTCTTCCCGTCGATTCTGCAACAATCGATCGCCACAAACAGTTAGGCTAGTTCGTCACAGTACACACAAACAATACAATAATTTGAGCGCGGATTATATTTATTAGATGTAGAGTTGCGCAAACGTAATTCCGAATAACGAATAAACCCATTTATTTAATGTTTAATATTTAAATCAGTTTATTCGTATAAAAAATTATTTGTGATTTGCGAATAAAAATTAAATTCGGCAATATCAGGGGACAACAAAGTATCTTAATCCTCGATCGCTAGCTTGATCAAAGGCGAGCCGAATACGTTTGAAACAGTTACTTTACGACTTTAGCTGACAAATTATTTCGATAATATCTCGTTAACTATTCGACTTAGGACATTCATATGTCATAATTCAATACATTTGTACGCATAATTTAATATTCTATCGATTCACAATACAAAAGATAGGTCATTCCATTTTTTTTTAAATTCCTTCCTCACAGGGACTTATGTCCCTTCCTACACTAATAATTTTACGACATACATAGGTTAATACATTTTAATAGAGAGCAAAAAGCTGCATCGATTGGTGCATAAGAAAATACATATATGGTTCCATTTAAGAAATTAAAGTTGATCTCCATAAGTCACTCACACGGTCACCTACATAAAAATTAATAATAGCAGTATGTTCATATCTTGAAACATTTAATCTCCATGCAAACATTTCTCACTGTGAATAATAATAATGACGTAAATCAAGTTGGTAATATCTAATGACCCACCGTGTATAGTAAAGTACACACACATAAGGCTCTGTTTTAGAAAATATTGATCTCGAATATAAGTATATACTTATAAATCTATTAGGTAATATATACTACTTAACACAATTAACCCTTTGACATACGAATTTAGTGAAATTCGACCTGACTAAAAATATTGTGTATTATTTAATTTATCATTTGTGTAAGCTTAGCAATGTCGTATAAATCCAAAACAAATATGTTCCTGGAATGTTAATAACCATGTTGCTAGTAATATTTGCCATGAATATTATCTTTAATGTGTACAATATCAAAAGAAACTTTTTATGAAGACAAACTTGCTGGCTTATTTTTTTAAGTTTAATCCCTCCTTTCTCAATTATGAAGACTTAATCTGAATGGTGCTTCTGACTAGATATTTTTTCAATCAGTAAAACTTTTTCTTTAAAAATTGAAATTCTTAAAAAAATCTACTTTCTTGAAAATGATCTTTAATGATGTCAATTTGCATAAACATCCACAGTTTTCAATATATATGCACAATGAAGTTTTGTAACCGCTAATAATTGTACGCCCGCATACTTTACGACTAGACTCCGAATCTTTATGCAAAATAAAAAGTTTATGCATCAATTGCTAGAAACAGGAGCTAAATACATATACATTTATATTTTTCACTAATAATTTTAATGTAGTGAAAAGAATATATTAATACTCTTAAAGTCTTCTAATTTTGTCATTGTTCTAAATTGCACGTATTCATTTTTGCCATAAATCCATCAAATCCGGAGTCTATTTATCACAATAAGACTTTATATATGGTGTGTCTTTGTATTTTATGCCAAGTAGAATTTTGTTTTTGGTACTGTGGCCTAGCATGACTACGGATGACCTTGGATGACCATGTGCTGTGGTTAACGACCCCGTCACACAAGACTCTATCAGACTACAGGACAAAAAATATAGGGTTCCATTGAAATAAATTAAATTGACCTTGAGATCACCTAGGCCCCGCCAACTAGAACGCCAACGTATACATCAGAAGATATCCTCCTCGGAACAGAACATTTTTCGTTGAATCGATTTTTTCGTATGTCTATCCATTTCGAAGAAAACTCAATCGGTCACTTTATAAAAACCACCCAGTATAAAAATCTTGATATCGGCTATTATAAAGCTTAACGAATAATTCGAAAGAGTAAAATGGACCTTTACAATACTGTTCTACCGAGAAGCGCTTCGATGCGTATACACGATTTACAATTTTTTAAATGGACTGGTTCGGTCATTCCCGCGTTAAAAAGTATCCGACAACGTTCAGCGGAAAATTAATATTTCATTTCAATTTCAATTAATCGCTTCCGAAGGGAAGAGCAGCCATTCCTTCCGATTTTCATGCAAACCTGGGATCAGATTTTCAACGATCAACTCAATTTCGATGATGAATGCCTACGTAAACATAATCCACTAACCAGCAACCATTGATTAGCATTACAATCTGCTAATAACCACCCTACCATCCCTCACTCACCGCCACTCTGCCTCCATCCACCCCATTTTCCCCACCAATCGGCCATTCCTCCTATCATCCCATCCCTGTACTTCCATCAATTGCTTCTTTTTCCAAGAACAGTTGCAATCGTTGCCACTGTTCATAACTTGCTCTCCTAAAAAGATTTCTGCATTCTTCCATCTAATACAAACACAATCAAATTTAACAATAGATTCACCAAACACCGTGATCATTATTAAATTATATCTAAGCGTACACAACCCATACGACGTGATTCTGCATTTAAAAAAAATAAGTAGAAAATTTAGAATAAAATTTGTTCATATGAGGCTTTGTTTTCGAGAAAATCGAGTTTGAAAATTCGATGGACGCGAGTGCTATTGAATAAGAATCGTCAAACATGTCTGATCATGACCTACCGATTCTACTTGAAAATTCTAAGCACGCGAACTTGACGATTTTCTCGAAAACAAAGCCTCATATGAAAAATTCTTATTCTAGATCGTCGACTTATTGTTTTATGTAGAATTACCACCTTTTCGGTTGTGCTACCAGTTACCGATCACGCTGTATAATCTGTGAACAATACGTGACGATTGACGTGTTCATTGAGATGTCCGTTTTGAAATTTGTACAGCGATTTACGGAATACGAGAACTCTGTCGAAGTTAATCCGTGTACTAGGCGTTTTTTATAAAACCATTTTGATGATACACTTTTCAAAATTTCCATGTACGAAATTTACAGACGGCCCCACCATACCTATTGCTTAGATTTTTACAAACTACTAAGGAATTTATTCTATTCTATTATTATTTTAATTTGGGATGGTAAAACCGAGAAGAACAAAATTACGTTTACGATACCGACTATTAAAGAACTCCAGATGAAGTAAAAGTATTTTTGGTCCTATTATAGCTTTCGGTTCAGAAATGTAAGTAACACGGTAACAAAGAACACAAAACATGACCTATGTAGATCCTTTTGTTCTTCAAACAAACAAACCAGAGGTACGCTATTGTTCGCATTTTCGAATGAGCTGTCAACGCCATTCAATCATTTAAAAGTTCTAAACCTGATTGAAATTATCCAAAATATTATTCCATAAACTTAGGCGAGTATCAAAACTACAAAAACACAGCAGATCGCAGAACAACTGTAGCATCGCCGTAAAATGTTAATTAGAGATATGATGACATAAGTTTAAGTGCGCTATAAACGCAAGTCAAATACGCGTAAAAGCACTAATAATAATTGAAGTTTTCCGTAATATAATTGACAAGGAACTGGCGATAATTTTCTTGGCTCCTTCACCTGCCTCCTACGATAAAAGAAAAGATAAAAACATGTATAATAATTATACCACGACATGAAATGGAACTGTAAATGTGTAAATGAACACATTATAGTTTTTACCTTTCTATCTCCCTTCTACCTACTGTGAAATCATGTTTGAAATATTCACGCTATTTCTATTGAAAAGTCATATAAACATAAACTTAACTTATCAATACAACTATTTTCGGCTATAAGTTTATATGAACTTTTTTTACCTACTCAACCTCATTAACACATACAAACAATTATTATACACAGTAGAAACATTTCATCATTGACAAAAGGGTTAGAGAAATTGACTTCATCAAATATTTTACCATGGATATATCATTAAGTAATTTGCCTTCTGCCTCATAAAGAAAGAAAAAGAATTTTCCATTTTACTCAATTCGAACGTGTAAGAGATATCTCACCTAATATCGCTAATATGATCAACCAGTATGACACCGTAATTTGTTTAGATGGAATAGATGCTGTGATAGACAGGAACGCCTTAAGGTTATATTTTTCCAGTTTTCAAATATCTTGATATCTTCTTTGATAAAAGTGTACATATTTCTATCATTCTGGCGTAATAATTGGAAGTAACATAAATCCAATAACCTATCATAGTATGATGTTTATGTGATTTTCAATGTGGTAAAAATTTTTATATATGATTAGGCATAAATAAATGTTTCGCTTTCAAACAGTTTTCGCACTAAAAGAGTTAGTGAATTTTTCTTTGTCTACAATTAATACACCGCCATGATAAAAATATATAGTATAATTACAAAAATACATTACATAAAAGAAATTTTTGTAAACAAATAGTGTCCGACTAATTATTGTTTCCCCTCAATAACAAGCATGATATTTGAAACACTAAAATTAATATAGCAGCATATACTTATTGATATACTCGATGTGCAATTACTAGGTGATTTCCTAAAGAATCCTATATCACAAGTTATATAAATTAATAAAGAAAATAGTGTTTTTTGTAGAAAAAATCGAAAAATATTTGTTACATACAATATAGTCATAAAGAAAAGTAATTAACCATCATACGTTCCTTTGGTGAGTATTCTTCCCTTTCCTGTTTTAGATGTCGTTAAATCTTTTATTTCTCTGCGATTGTATTGCAGGTTGATGTGCTTGTTTAAAATATAAAATTATGGATGAAACACAATTGGTGGTCAAAATAACTATTTTTAAGAAGCCTATGACGGTTAATACATATCTGGAATTATAAATTACTGTAAATATAAATCGACCCAAATAGATATTAATGACTATTTTAAGATTAGTTTTCCTATGATATCACCTGTTGTGTTAATATACCCTGCCAGATAATTTCAAGCTGTTTAAGCAGAAACGTCTACAGAAAGAAAATATACGTACATCACTTTAACATCCTTTGCAGACGCCGTGTCAGAACTCAATTGCGGCTCTTCCTTCACCTCTACTTTGATGAGATTCGACTCCTTGGGCTCCACTTTAATTTCCTTATTTTCTTTGTTAGTTTCTCTGTTATCCTTTACACTAGATGTGATCGACGAAGTGACACACGCCGTCGTGGTACTCAATATCGATGTAGTTGCCGCTGCTGTTGACGTTATTACAGATTCTGTTGTTAAACATGTACTCGACGTTGCCGACGGACCCAAGGAAGTCGCTGATGTGGTCGCTATCGTTGACGTAACAGACGCTGACACGTTCGATACGGTTGAGGTGGTAGTTGTCGTCGTAGTCGACGCCGCTGTCGAATTATTCTGAGGATTTTCTTGTGTTTTCTGTTGCTGCTCGCGCTGCAGCCTCGTCGTAACACCAGTAGTTAAAATGTCTATAGGTCCAATACTTGAACTGGTATTATTTACCTTAAACAGATGGAGACGCACATGAAGACCTATGCATTCTTACACATGAAATGTATGTTAACGACAATAGAATTTTAATGTGGCTCACTTTATTATTAGGATTGTTCCGAGAGCTACGTGTTCGTTGCCGCGACTTTCGCAATAGCTGCTTATAATTTTCTGCTTTTTTAGTGAGGTAGTAATGATGCACGCAATCTGGAACGGACTTATGTTCTAAAGATTGAGCTATCGTTCCAAAGTTCTTAGGATGTTGTAAATATTTTTCTTTAAACAATTCGTGCTCCACAGAACTCCAAACATTGATTAACTTCCGTTCACTGTGAAGAGCCTCTAATTCTTCTGGCTGGAGCAGACCGTTTCGATTCTGAAACGCGATTCGTCTCTGTTTCGTATCCAATAACAACGGAGGTATCACTGCGTACGAACGCATTTTTTTATCTTCCATCTAAAAAATAGTTATGGGAAAAACATTATCATGATTATTCTAACATATAACTCCAATAATTAAAATTTAATAGTAATCAAATAGCTATAAAAGACTCGTCTTCAAATTATTAACAATAAACAGATCTCAACAGCTAAGCATGAGCCTGATCACTGTCTTTGTCTCTTGCATGATGTAATACTTCCAATGTTCATAGATCAGAAAGATTTTTTAGTACCACGCCGGGCACAGGTGACTGGCGATCGTTTTCTCAATGATACCGATGGTCATCCGTGATCACTGTCACAAAATTGGTTCAAATAACACGTTCACTACCAGCACAATCTCATAGTTTACGTGAAACTAATCGAATTAATTTGATGTTTGCTACTATTTAACAGCATAGATCGTAGCATAATATTCGGAAAGTCCACAACTTTCATTTACTAAATTGTTATAGTATTTCATAAAGGAGGTGCGTTACATTTAATCGAACATTTTAATGATGGGGATAGGTAGCGAAACAAATGTTGGTAGAAAACGTGTTAAAATAAGGTGAATATTGGTGGTTAACAAATTTTGAACGTCAAAAATTAGGTACTACTTATGAATGACCATCAGTACGATAGTCCAGTAATAATCTTGCGTGAAAATTTGCTTGCGCCGCCAAGGACACAACACAAAATGAATGAGGTTGTTATTATGTTAATTGTCAATAACTTGAGAAACAAAATTAATTTTCGTCTTTTTTTAGCCTGGAGAATCACAGCCTAAAGAAGACGACTATATGCATTCGAACATGCTGTTGTATATATTATTACATAAATTCTAACAGTGTAAACTACCTCTTGTTCCTGAAGGCCGTCCATAATTTCCTCTAGATCAGCTTCGCTTTTAATGCGGGCACCAACTCTATTGAAACGTTCTTTGTCTTCTCTTTGTTTTCGCAACTCAGGAAACACCTTTTCGAAGAATTCGCGATTTTTCGCTTCCTTCGATTTCCGTTTTTGCGTCGCCTCCAATCGTTCTATCTTACGATGCCACTCCTGCACCAAAATGGCGTACGTTCGAGACTGTTGCCGATGGAGAGATGCTCGTTCGGCGTGTTCCCGACGAAGCCTTGCTATAAGCTTAGCTCTCATACACGTTTGATGCTTCGTACGATTTTCTTGGTACACACTTGTATCCGACGGTTGATTGTACAAAGGTAGCTCCACTTTTGGACCCAGCCTCTCTAGGAGTCTATGAGCTTCCTCCGCTTTTCTCTGCAATAAAAATTAAATTCGAAATCTCTAGTCAAGTTTTTTAAAGTTCTGAAAATCATGCTTGAACTTCTTAACTAAATGTCTTACCCTATTTTCAGCATAAATTTTTTGTGCCAGAGACTGGTGCTTTGGTTGCTGCGATTGTTCCTCAACCTGTCGTTTAAGACCACTGGCTTCTAGAGGTTTGTTTGCTGCCTCTTCTAATTCTTTCAGCTTTTTCCGAAGCTTATTTATCTGAGACTCTCTCTTCGCAATCTCTCTGTCGACCTTGGCGATCTGCTGCAGAAGATCATCCTTGGTACTCCTAAATTGCGCGTCTTCCTGCGTGTTCGGTTCCGGAAGCGTGGGTGAAATAGCTTCTGTTTGCGGCGTATACGCAGCGGGCTGCTCCTAGCAGATAATGCTCATATAATACTGTGATGCACTGGGCATAATGCATTATGAGGTAAGAATATAGTGTGATAATTAGACTGCGGATCTTTATGTAATATAAAATTTGTATGCATCACTTGCAAGCTATATAAAAATTTATTACGAGCTAAGTAAAAGTTTATTTTCCTCATTAATAATTGTAATATGTTGAAAATAGGATATCGACATTCTTGAAATCTTGTAATCTTTTTACTAGGGGACGACAAATATAAAGCTATGTCTACACAGTACGAAGCAATCTCACAGGGCAAGTTCAAGAGTTTCTTTATAATATGAGAACAAAGTGCACCTGTAGACGCAAAGATGGCATTTGGACCGACTGCTAGTACGGCGCCGCATATAATATGAGTCTAAATGTAGTGAACAAGAGCAAAACATGTTTGATGTCAAAAAACCGACATTCGTCAACTCGAAGTGAGGTGGTCACACCGCAAGGCTATCGCATAGGTGCGTGTAAACATAGCTTTAGATTTTGTGCGTATGCCAAAATCTGGTACTCCGTCCGAGACCAAGGACGTTTTCAATATCTTAAAAATGTTCAAAATTCGCTTGAAACTAAGCTAATTTAGAGTTCAAAGGTGTAGAACCGTATATGAGTCACTCCACGCGAAATCATATAATTTTCGGAGTACTGTTTCGGATTTTGTTCAAATTTAGATATGTTGTAGCATTTAGTGACGTATAAATGTATCTCAAAAGATTCTTCGAAATTTTAAAAATTTCCAGTTTTACGGACGTGCAAAATAAAATATCAACAAAATTACTATATAGCCCCTAGTGTCCACATTGCGGACCCATTTTTGAAAATGCTGACCTGCTATACCTGGAAAGTTCTTATACCGCGTATCCATTATAAATTATTGGGAAAGCTTACTCTTTGTCAATATTAATGGCTGGAAACATTTACTATCATTGCTGAATGGATGTCACGAGAATGTGATGAATACGTTCCGTACGGAAATAATGGGAAAGAATGTGAAAAAAGTATATAGTGTAGGTATTCGATGTTAGATTGTTAGATACGTTGGTGTTGGTGCCGATCGATCGTCTGCTCGTCTCGCTGGTCGTCGTTATGAATCGACGATCGATTTGTTATTAACGACCGACGTTCGTTTGTAATGAACTTTTAGAATTAGATTGTAACAGACCGTGAAACGATAAACATCTGTTTGAATAAAGCTCCTATAATAGTGTGTTTCCTTTGTCTCGAAAAATTGAAATATTTCGTGAAGGACTGTACTTGTCAAAAAATCTTTAGATCAAAATTGTTTGATATGAAGGGGGACATATCACCATTTTTGACAGGTTCAGTCCTGAGCTGTCACGAGTTGTTTCAATTTTTCGAGGAAAGAGAACGCCCTGTAATCTCTTCATTATTTTCATTTGATGTTCTAATAGTCTGCACAAACTGGCTCGAACTGCAAGTCGTACCGAAGAGCCGTCTACACCATCGCATCGAATTTAAAAATAAACTTTAAAATAACAATAAATCTTATATTATCGAAATAATAGTATTATTGTAGGTCATCCATTTACTTATTGATTAGAAAACATACAACAGAATATTAACTCTTTAATCTACACTTCCTTCACACTCTCTTCCATCATCTTTCCATGGAACGTATTCACCACTTTCTCGAGATGTTCATAGAACAATGACAGTAAATATTTCCAACAATCAATATTATTGATAACGAATGAATTTTCCAAATAATTTATAACGGTATTAATTTCTATGTATAAGAACGCCAGATATAGCCGGCCAGCACCTAAAAACTCATATTCATCAATTTATTAGTTGAGCCGTTATAATTTAATGAAAAAAGCTTGACATTTTACTTTTCGCGTCCATAAAACTAATAATTTTTAAGATTATGAAAAATCTTTTAAGATACGTTTACATGTCACTAAAGGCTACAATATATCCAAATTTGAACAAAATCTGAAACAGTACTCCGAGAAGTGTCCGATTTCGCGAGGAATGACCCAAATATCAGTTCGTTACCGCCTTGATATCTTCTGTTAACCGTTGAACATAAACCTCTCTTATCTCTCTTAGCTCGACTCCACCACCGAGTTTACTACCTCGACTCTATATTAATTTCAAAACGCACGCGCATGTAGTCGATACCCACCCTAGTGTCTATCCTGAGTGGCTGCTGCAACTGTACCACGTGCTCTTGTTTACCGCAGGGGTCAGCGGGCGATAGGCTTTGACAGCGAGACTGTGATTGGGACTGTAACTGAAGTTGGGTTGGTTGGGCCAATCGTATTTTTTTGAAGGGCGGTGCCTCCTGCAGATTGCCTATCTCGACGGCCGTACGAGTGCAATACTGATCCGGTTGGACGGGCATAAGGCCCATTCGTGAATTTCTCGCACTGGTCACGTGCTGATAGTCTGAAGCAGCCGTCGGTGAAGCTGTCGGCGTCACCGAAGCAGGCGGCAGAAGAGATATTCTCGGTCTATCCCCTCTACCACCAGTCATGCCACTACCTACACCGCTATTCGTCGCATATTCGGCCGTAACTACTCCAACACCGACTCCAATCTGCGACAGAGGACTACTGCTCACGTTGATAGCGATCCTCTCGTTCACCTGTAAAAATACTACGGTCAAAATCCATCCTTTCTTTCAATTCTGTTTTCATTCGGCCGTCTTATACTTTCTTTATCCTCTCAAGCGTTTCATTCAATTTATCTTGCCTAACCTTCTCCGCGCAAACCTATTTCAAGAAAATCGATGACCTGGTTCAAGAGGACAGACGGTACGTTATCAATATACCTAGAACCCCGTCATACATTTCTTGCACTTCAATTGAACCTCAAATGGCTATTTACCGCGCACTCTTTTTGATATTCGTTCAAATCATATTTACATTCGTTATTTTAGTTATCGACATAAAAAAATGTTACAATGTTTAGAGCTTGCAAACGAATTACACTAGGTAGCATACAGCGCAACAATTCACGCGATACAATTGTATCTGAAATGAAGTAATCGTTATCATATCAACAAGTGCTTAAGAGGGAACGGTAGTCACGTGACTTTTCCTAGAATACCCTAGAATACCCTAGAAATCTGGCCGAAATTTGGGTTTGCGGGATTAGATTTTTCGTCCTTATACGAGTAAATTTTGAGCTGCATAAAGGCTCGTTTGATAGAGGAAGGTTCAGCGCATAGTGCCCTGCTTATGATAGCAGTCAAAACACTCTTTTTGTGACCGAAAAATACATTGGATTCTGCGGTTGTTTTCTCGAATTTTTTCTCTACTTTGCAGACTCATATTATTAGATGTCAACATAATTTCGTTACATCATAAGCAGGGCACTATGCGCTGATCCTTCCTCTTTAGATTGAGCCCTCACCCAGCCCAAAATCTGCTCGTAGAAGGACGAAAAATCTAATCTCGCAAACCCAAGTTTCGGCTTGATTTCTAGGGTATTCTAGGGTATTCTAGAGGATTAATATCAGGCGAAAGTCAAGAACAAAAACAAGCCACTTAATACATTCGTTTTTCTATAATTATACCATCCGTGTATACTGCTCGAAAAACGTTCTATATTGCTAGATACACTCGACCAGCTGTTTCCGATCCAATTGAAATAATTTTTATCCGTGGAAGCTCGCATTCGTTGATCAACAAAACAGAACGTGGCATTTGTCATGCGATTGTTTTGGATCGAGGCGCGGCTGATTTAAACAGTAAAATACCTACGTTTGTGGTGGCGCTGCGATATACATCCCTCGTGGCGTAAGCAGTTCCCGAAAGCGATGTAGGTGGCGTTTGACTAACTGTGGGTGGATTGGCAGGCGCCGCCGGGGCCACAGGCGCTGCTACTGGTATAGGAGTTGACGCCGACGAGGCCGACGTGACCACCGTGGCTACGGCTGGCACCGAGGCCGACGTTGGCGTCGGTGGATACGGATGGATGTATCGCAGACCACCAGCCATTGGTACAGTAACGTAACCCCCTGGTGCACCACCCACTGTACCACTCCCGGCACTGTTGCTTCCTGCGCTGGTACCACTACCGGTACCACCACTATTCCCACTTCCGGGTGGTGCCACGTTCCCTACGGCCCCAACACCGGCTCCGGACCCAACGACACTGGTTCCACTGTTCGTGCCACCAGCGTTGTTAACACTTCCGCCGCCGCCGCCGCCGCCACCACCACCGCCACCACTGCCACCGCCTCCACCGATTGAAGGACCTCCAGGAGTGTTACTGCCAGTTGTCCCAGCTGCCGCTGCCGCTGCCGCCGCTGCTGCGGAAGATGCGGCCGCACCACCTTGGACGTACGTCACGCCTGCTCCTACTGTTCTTGGTGACACAGGACTGCTGCTCTTGATGTTTACGTAACTTTGCGGTGATCTGAAATCATTACGAACCAGTCATGATAATTGTTATAATACAAAATTTCGAAGTTATTGTTAATACAATTAATTAACAAATTTTGGTTAGGAATAACTATTATAAATGACCAACACTATTTTGCCTGCCGTTACCAGTAACGATTATCGGTGACCGGAATTTTTTTTTGTTACCAGTCATCATTATCGATGACCAGAAGTTTATTTTGGTTGTAATAAAATTGCCCAAGTTGATTGTAAGAAACCGAGATTAAATGAAAATGTATTTTCTCCTTTAATCATCTTAAAAAGTCTAAAATAAAAGAACGACGTCCTTCTACTTTTCTAATGTCATCCTCGTTTTGTATTTGACCTATTAATTTTTGTCATCAATGCATAAAATCCGCAGTCTGCTGACCAGCATCAATACTGAATTAATGACCTATGTACAGTAAAATTTACTCGGTAAACCAAGCTACAGTTGTGCATGCAGTACCTGCCGTGCAGAAAAGCTTATGTTTGTGAAATTAAATATAGAACGTATATAAGAAAATATAAATGTACATACGTAGAAAATATATACACGTACTAATGAAAGTATTATTCTCCAATATCTTCTACTTTATTATTCATTTCATATATTTTTATAAGAAAAAAATTTTCTGTGACTCATATTGGTTACTAGTAATCAAACAAATATTAATCATTTCAAATGGTAATTTATAATCAGAATGTTAAATTTGTTATTCATTTTATTTTCAGGAAAATTTCTTTGAGATGTATTGATAATTTTTGCTCAATAACTTATTTAAAAATATTTTAAAAATAACTGTAGTTTTGGACTTCTGTTATGACCACAAGTTACGATTTCGGTTAGATAAACTGGAGAAATTAACATGTTGCAAATAGATATCACGTGATCCCTCGTGCGTTAAGAAACTGTTCCGGAATCACAAGACGTCTCGTTCTTGTGTCCTCTACTGTGTATCGTTTATTGTCTACAGAATGTAAATTAATTCGATCAAACTGATAGTTCGTTCGTGGTCAGCATTATGAAAATGCGCGGGAATTCGGAATGCTACGAAAAGGCATTAGGGCGCATGCGCAGAACAGTATCGTTCGTTTTAGTGTCATATACTATATATTTCTCTTGTATTCACGAGCTGGCGATTTCTGAAATCTGATAATGAATATTAAAGGAATGAATAATTCGATGTCTAGAATGAAATTCTCGTGAAAACATAAAATGTCCCGCGGAGCAAGTGCATAAGAAAATCTGTTGGTTAACAAACCAATCGCGTCACGCGATAAAAATATGATTCATGTAAAATCAAGCATCAACTATATGTATGCTAGAATAGTAGACAGACGACCTTTCGGCGTTAGTTTGTCACATGTGGCAAAACATGGCACGCATGCGTCATACGATATAACGATATGCGGTGTCGCAGTATAGCACACATCATGGTTCCGCGTGCCGGTGCATCGGTACCTATTCTGTGTGGAATCACTGCGCATGCGTTGAACATCACAAAGGGTGAATGTGCCTGTCTGCTTTCGTAAGGCGACGTTGCTATCGCGATGTTGCCAGATCGCCGAACACATTCGACGAGTTTCGACAAGCGTTTCTAGCATTATTTCCTAGCGGATCGCGATCGAGGTTTAATCAGTTCTGATTGACATTGCAATGTTACACTTTCTTTTTAACGATCAGATCGTGTTTTTTGCGATAATGAATGCATCGAGAATTTTGTATACTTTATCGTATTATTGTATCATGTAACACAATATGTATCTAGAAAATGTAAGCTTGTAAGCATTCAGACGTTGACAAATTTACCGTAGTTATTCTACGCCTAAATTATACAATATGAATGAAACAAATGAATATAATGCTGAAATCCAACGATATTTTTTAACAATAATATGTTTTATGCCGAGAGTTTATAATCAATTATAATCCAGACTTAACCCAGACCTTGTTAATGTGTATTGCATTTGGATTTACAATTGTAAATACTTGGCCACCTTATGAATTTCGCTAGACTATGAGTTCTTGATGATGTAACGGTCAGTGACCCCCTCCTCCCACTTCTAAAATCTTCTGCGTACGATATATCACCTATTCTTTTTGCCTTTTATGAATGATGCTCATGCGATTAGAACCTACATTCGAACTTAACTCGCCAAGAAAATGATATAACTGCGTAGATGTTCATACGGCTTTGTGTAGATTTAGTTGCAGCGAGATTAATACGTATGTATCGTATAGTGTACTGTTCAAAATATGAGTACTTACTTTAATTTGTAATGTTTAAAAACAGCGTGTAAAAAGGAGTGTCTCTTTTGCTTATATATTAAAAAATATTTCAAAAACAAAGGAAAATATTTTCCGATTGAATTTGTATTGTTTAAATCGTATCTTTATGAAGAAAAGTGTAAATATCGTTCTGCTTACACTTTACTTTCTTCGCCTATTAAGTATGTTGTTGTTTACAATTATTAACATTATTTCTTGAACATATTTTATGATAAAAAGTTGTGCATTTTCATCATCACCGCCATCTTAGTCCGTACCATGCGATCTACTGTTCGCTTTCTCTTTCCTCGTTCAACAAGTTTTCATATTTACTCGATTTTTTATCCGAAAAATAAATCAGTTACTTCCAAGTAAAATAATAATGTAGAATTTCAAACACCCTTTAAATATAATCTCGAAGTATTTAATAAATTACTGAAATATCTAAACGAAGCATTTCTTTGAAAAGGAATTATGATGAATTCCTTTATTAAATTCATTTTATCCCCACCGGCTGTACAGAATGACTTGTATGTATGTTATGATCAAAATACGAATACGAATACGAATACGAATACGAGTACGAGTACGTACACAACCTGGTACGTACGTTTGTAAAACTCTGACGACAAACATAACCTAACTTATTTTTCCCGCGTTCAATAGTCTGTTTAATATAAGCCCCGTGCCAATGTAGATAAATAGTAATCGCGTGTTAAATATTGGAAATGCTAATTGTAATTTTTTATCGAAATTGAATGTACTGGCAACAGTATATAAAATTATTTTGTGTAACTTTAATTATAACGTATGTTAAAAAAAAATGGTTCTAAGACTCGATATAAATAAGCATCTGAAAGAAAGAATTATTTTTAAATCAGTGAAGCTAATATAATAATTATAAACAGAAAAACCTAATGTACTCAAGTGTGATTCCACTCTGATGAAAATTAAGATACTACGAAACGATTAAATCTCATACATGTGAGAGAAGTTGAACGAAAAAGGTATATCAGATGAATAAAGAACGATGCAGAAGAATAATTCTGAGGACTTACTTCATCACACAAACGGGCAATCTCGAGTTTCAAAGGAATTTTTCCTTTCCATGTGCATTCTCTATGTATACATTCAATATATCGCTTTCATAAAATTCACAGATTCTCGTTAATATATCCGTTGGAGTATGATGCACAGCTATACATTTGTACTTTTAAGTAAACAATAAATAGAAAATGTATCCTCACGAGGTTAAAAATCAACGTTGCACGTTGACGTTTGAGGTTAGAATCGACAGGTAGCAGTAGTAGTAGAATCGCAAGAACGCATGCGCAGTAAACTGTAAGTACGTATATTGTGTATCCAACTTCAATCTTTTGCCCACCGCGTATTTCAACTATTCGTGCATATACAATGAGAGTATATGATACGAATTAGATAATTTACTATCTAATTCCATACAATGGATATAAAAATAAAACAAAAATGTATGTAAACAAATTTCAGCTGACCCACTTTCTCAGAAACTGAACACTGAAACTTTGAATCCTTACTGTATTTCAATTATTTTTATAGAATCTCAACAAAAATACTTTTAAAAATTCGTAAAATGTTTATTTAAGTTATAACCTAACACATTCATCTAATTTCATGAACATTCTATACATATACTAGATTGAAACCGAGTACAGCGTCGTGAACAGAACATGTTGACTATTGCTCTACCTAAAATGGCTGATGATTCCTCAAAAGAACATATTTACTGAATCTTCCTGACTCCAGTTCGGTGGCCGAACGAGTCATAGAAGCATTTCCATTAAGAATGTTTGCCATTTTAATCACAACATCGAGTATATAGTCATGCAATGCGACTGTGAAGCGAACACACCTACAAGCTTACCTGTGTAGTTGTACTGGAGTAGATCTCGCGGGTAAATGTTGGTTATGCGAGACCGGTGGTTGGGTCTGACCCCTGCCGGGGGTCGACGTTACGCCGACGAGAGAGTGGCCATGGGACCCGTGAGGATGACCGTGGGGGTGGGCGTGTGGGTGTGGAGGATGAGAGTGGGGGTGAGGATGATGATGGTGATGCAAATCTGCCCCCACTGGACCCACAGGGCCCACTGGACCCCCCACCCCCAGTCCGCTCACTACCTGGACTTGCTTGCCCACTGTCTCCATCACCCCTAACGCATTGTGTACTGAAACAAATCCCGTCAAAATTCATTTCAAGCCGTGCTTTTTTCATTTAACTTTCATCTTTTTCTAAATCTAATCCGCATTGGCATTAGGAAAGGAAATAGCGCAGCCGAATTCCAAACAAAGAAAATTCTATTAAATAAACGATTTATGCAAAATGTTATTGTCTTTCCGAACGCTACGTCATTCCATTACAACCTACCAACACATATCGAGAAGAATATGATATATCGAGAACGTGTAACGATCGAAAACAATGATGAAATCACGATGATTCTATATTTAAACAAATAAAATTAATAGTACCGATCGCTTAACAATTGTTTACGAAACAAATGAAAAATGCCGCCTAACATGATTGAGCGTCATCCTTAAAACGAAGGAAAAATATTTACAAGGACAACGACGATAAGCATCATCAAAGTAACGGTACTGTAATGACTCTCAAAGCAAAGTAAGTTTTCACGAGCAGTTCTTCGAAACAGAAAATGAAATCGGACTTTTAACAAGAGTAACGAGAACGAGTCATTTCTACATACTGTTAATCCAGCGAGTAATTTTACTTGTGTATTTCATGTAAATTTGCGACTATAAATGATCATTTTCGGGATAATCAGTGTGTATACCGAATCTGATTTACCGAATGCGATATTTTATAAAATAGCATCGTGTATTATAATTAAAGGGAAATTAGTTATTAAAGCGGAACTGATAGAGAAGTTTTGTCTAGCCGAGAGATTAAAAGATGTATACTGCCGTGCGTCGTCATGAGATAACCCGACCGTCTGGCTCTCAATGCAACTTACTCGTGATCAACATACAAATATGCAGGGTGTTCGTTAATGTCTGATATAAGAAAAACGACAAAATGACCTCCGTTTAACGGAAAAATTTGAAGAAAAACGGAATTACTATCCAATGGCTAATCGAAGCAGCAATTTGACGGCAGTGTAAGTAGACTCACAACGGAAAAACAACTTACCGGTAATGACGTCAGCTGCGGAAGGTAAGCCGATCTCGAAATTCCCCCACGAGTGGTCGATCCGCACGAGAATAATTCACCGCTTCAGTCTCGAGTGAAAATCACGTACATGTGCGCGCGTAATCACGCACACATACGTACGCGTACACATACGTGAGTACACCAACCGATCTATTTATAAATTCTATATCGACGTTAAAAACTTTTACGGAACACGCTACTCCAGAACATTACTATGCGTCGGCGAACTTTACTTCCCACAGGCTTGCTTCAAATCCCTTTCTTTTTGTTTATCATTTCCTTCTTACTTCACTGCTCGTGCTCGCACTTTCTTTTTCTCTGCACACTTCTTCGTTGTCTTGCTGTTGTTGATCGCCGCTTCCCTCGCACCTCTCTACACGTACACTGTCATGCGTTCATCTACCACGACTCGTATACCGTGACACTCGTCGAACACAAAACTTAACCGACCATTCGAATTTCTTTCTTCCGATGTTGCTCCGGGGACGACTTCTGCGGATAACAGTTGGAGAAACATGACATTAGTATCAAGGTGTTGAACTTTCTTGCGAATCGAATATGGACGATACACGAGGTACACGCGCACGCACAGCTAATTTGTCATTGTGGTTCGTTCGTGGGTACATTTCGTGCGTCTGCGGCGAATACCGTAAAAAAGAGCACTGATTCCCAGGATCAGGAAAATTCCGAGAAATTTTGAACGGGAAATTTTGTACATTGAAATCAAATCAGACGACGCGCCCTGCGTAAACAATTCTTACGGCCATCGTTCAATGTGCACCACGGTAATCAAGCACAAAGTGTCTTAAAGTACGTGTATTCAGAGACAGTATACCTTCTCTATTGCGAAAAAAACGCGGCGCGACATTAACACGGTGAAATCTTGTTTGCATTATTCGTCCGCTAACATTTCCGTAACACCGCGACACAGTTTACGACTTCGGAAACATTCCACCGAAAAACGAGCTTGACCTCCGATAAGTAACAAAGTAAAAGATGAAATAGAAAATAAACAGGTGAGTTGTCGTACTTTGAGAAAAAGAGGGGAGGAGTCGCGTTGCGGGGGTGGGGTGGGAGGTGAGGGTACAGGGAAAGGCGGTGATACGAAACCAAACAGGAAGAGGAAGGGGATGCAAAGGTGATCTCGCGAGAGATGCCGCGTTACTGTCGCTACGAGCACTAATTTTGATCTTCTTTTAGCCGACTGACCCTATCACCGATTAGGCGGAGCGCGTTGCACTCCACTTGTTCTCACAACTTCCGGTTCAGCTGTTCGCACAAAAGTCCGCATATCTTTCGACGCCCTGCTCTCCGCGAGAGTCTCAGCTTCTATCTTTCTGTCTGCCGCTTTCTTTTTCTCGAGCACTAGCAATCACTGTGGATGTGGATACACCTCAGAGAATTGCGATTGCTCCACAATTTCATCACTGCCACGTGGTTTACACTCAACTCGCGGACTATACTTGTATTCCACCCACGATTTCTCGTTCCCGGTAAAGTCATTCTGATTCCTGTTTATCCAGCTAGGGACGCGCACGATGACAGTGTCGTTGCTATCACGGCTGCTGTCGTTACCGTTACAGTTACAGTACTCGTTATCGGTCCCACGATGATGTAAACTTCCTAACGGACTTACTTTCATCGCGGTCCTATTGCACCCTCGGCGAACCGTTATTTCGCAGTTCTACCTAAAGCGGTAGATTCCTTCGGCCGAAATTGTAGCACAGTGCGTGTACGATGCACGCACTGTGCACGTTTCCCGCGCACGTGAGCCAGCGCCACCAGGAGAAAGAAATTGGATGACTTTCAAGATGGCAGAACGAGAAACACACTGTTTTTACGTATACCGCCGTCCGTGGAGGCACTCGCGCGCACACTTGACTCGACCGTCGCGTCGCACAGTAGCTACCGAGTCAGCGTTCTTCGTCTTCGTCTTCTTCTCTTCTCTTTTCATCTATTCTCTCTCTTTTCATCTATTCTCTCTCTCTCTCTCTCTCTCTCTCTCTCTCTCTCTCTCTCTCTCTCTCTCTCTCTCTCTCTCTCTCTCTCTCTCTCTCTCTCTCTCTCTCTCTCTCTCTCTCTCATCTATTTTCTCTCTCTCTCTCTCTCACTCTCTCTCTTCACTTCAAAGTTACTTATGCTATTCACAGCTGTTGCTTCGTCTGATTTTTCCTACACCTCCTTTTCTTTTCTGCATCTCTTTCCGATCCGATCACCAACAGCAACATTCATCTCGAAAAGACTCTGGATTCGGTTTATCCGCTTCGAACCTTTACAGGATCTACCGTCGAACGTTCAAACATTTCTTCTCAATGTACCGCTTCGTTCTTGTATGCCTCGATAGTGGCTGTGATGGCAGCAACGACATTAGCCCGGCAGTGTTCCTGCAAGCAATACGTTGTTCGAACGTTTTAATACCATGCCTGTACCAACAATTGTAAGATTCAATAGTTAAATGATCGAATTCGAATATTGATTACTATCTCATTCATACATATATAATTATACATAATTATACGTAATATATTCTCGATATATTCGAACGTCTAAACATATTGATAAAATATATTCGTACATTCAAATGTTCTTTCATATGTGATTAAAACTACACTCGTATAATCGCCTTAACTGAAAATTTAGCGTTTGTAATTTCAATAGAAAATTCCACATTTCAATGGTAAAGAAAGTATAACTTTTCTTCGTTCGGTAGGGAAACTTCAGGAGTTTTTCATTTTGACAGTGTGTTACTTCCGCGCACGTAATGGAGGCGATCGATCTTCGCAGCAGAAAGTACCGCAGCAGGTTTTCGTGCGTTTGAATTGCGTTCTGATGAGGAAAATCGATTTTGTAGTGTCGACGCGCTAGAATTAATACAGTCTGAAGATAGAAGAGATCTTTCTAGCAGATAATAACGAACGATAAATAATTTCCAATGCCGAGTAACAGTTATATCTTCAACTCGTAAGATGATATTGATTTCTCATTTATCAGTGACGTTTAACCTATAAAATAAATTAGATGCAAAAGATAATCATAATTTAGCGTCAAGCATATATCTTCGAGCAACGAATGCACTGGTAGAAATACCAAACTATCTATCCGAGTTAGTTTCGGTTGTAAAATTAACAATAACCTATATAGCAACGTGTAAAGCGTACAAGAATTCATTTGATTCCCGTTGAATACATTCCGACCGAATTATTATTATCTTGCTAAACCTAGAACGGTCGATAGCTCCGCAGTCGTTGTGACTCAAAGTCGAGCCGAGTTGAACCGAGAAGAGTCGAATCAAACCGAACTGGACTGTGTAGTTTTGTAGCGCGTCAACGCGTAAAAAGGGGCGAGTGCGAAACGGTAGATCATACCAATGGAAAGACTATATTTCTTCCCTAAATTCTTATTCGTTCGTTTCAATCATTGTACAGTAATTGTGTCGTTGGTCGAAACAGATAATGCACAGAACGATTTGAAAATATTCTTCAACAAATTAGGAAACATTCACCAAAACACGCATTCGATCTTTTGAAAGATCAGCGGATGCAATGTATACAGTCATTTTTACAACTAGCGTTCGTTTAGACTTGTAAAAATTTAATTCTCTGTTACCAGCGTATGAAAATATATCCTTCCAGTTTTATCTCGTATACTCAAATGCTTCATATAAATCTTATAAATCTCTTTATATAAAATAATTAAAATTATAAGTTGTAGCGGACGATTAAATTTCATTTAACAAGCATCGTGTAATTTCCTAGAGAATCAAGTCTCGCGATTTCACTGAATCCAAGATCTGATTAATTTTTATAATAAATTTTGTAGAATATGTTTTGTACAAAATATGTAATATAAATAAATTTACTTTAGTCACTACGATTATTCATTTCAAATCTATTGTATGATTATAAATGGTATTATATCACGTTACGTAATTGTTATATAATTATATATTGCCATATATGTTCATTATAATTTAAATATGATTTTATAACTAAATAAACAAAGTTTATATTTTCAAGTTACACCACAACGTCTGAGATATAACTAATTAAAATTCTAGGGAATAGACAATACAAAATAGAAATTATAAATATACGCAGATTTTATTTATATAGAACATTTTACCACGATCATTCCGAACGAGTTATCAAACTTAATATGCTCGCAACTTCTTCTTTTTATCAATTCATAATCATCAAAATAGAGGAATTGGGCATTTATTCATATAAAACTTTGTTCAAAAAAACAAACAAAAGAAACCCTGTGGATCAAGAAAACTTGCGGGATTGCACATAATGCATATAATTTTCCCGTAACATATTCTAACACAAGTAATAAATTCGAGTAAAGATATGCAAATTACGAATATGATAAACTTTATCAACTTAAGATTAAGCTAAATTGTAAAATTAGAATTACGTTAAAATGTCTATAATGAAGCTATTGATAAAGAAAAAATGAATAGGACTTAGGTCATTATAGAAACAATACGTTTGAATATATGATTCAAGTATACGTGTTCCAAATTGAAGTTATGCGAGTATATTTACGAAATATCGATACCGCAGCATCGAACTGTTTTTTTTCGATCAAAGTACTCGCCAGATAACTGATAAGGTACTCGATTCTTGTATGGTTCACTTACATAACAGTGGGCGTGCACTCAAAATTAAATAGTCAATCTTCTGAAGCGGGATTTTCAAAGTGACGCGAAAATAAATTTTGAACTTTCCAGCATCACAAAGAACGCACAAAGGTGGAATGGTGTGTCCAATTGAAAATAAGATAACGTAAAACGTGTCGAACTTTCGTTAACGTAAGAAGAAAATTAATTTTGGATGACACGGACGCTCGGCGGAGGATGGTAATGAAACGCACGAGAATTGCATGAATTATTGACCGAAGGAATTTTTTCCACTGTGATCTCCGAAGAGCAGGGAGCATAGGGAACGATAATAGTCTCGTCACTGACTACGATCTGATTTACCGATTTCTTCGTTTGCTAAGCGAGGCAAAATATAACGGCTACAGTTTACGTTCTGATATAAAAACAAAATAAGGTTGATAATACAAAACGCGACACGTCACCAATGGTTCAACAGTTACATTTGTTCGGCTCGTGTACTCTCCCGTGGTACGTTCCACGGTGTTGTTTAAGAACTCGGAAAGAACGATCAAATTAATGTATTCATCGATAATACGATAATGGTTCTTTTTTGTTTGTTCAAACATGTAACAATTATATAACATACGTACGGATTTTTAAAAAATTAATCACATGCTGCGTTGTTATCTTCAAGTTCACACGAAAAGTGGTCGGAATAAGATATCGCCTATTATTAGATTCGCTATTTCAGGATCTTGAATACTCTTCGGCACAATCACACTGCTCCGGACACCATTCGAAACGTGATTGTCGCGTACGGACAGAAAACATTTGCTAGCCGGCACAGGTTCACTGGGTGCAACACCAAAACACACTGGGGGCCCGTTAAGATAACACCTTTAAAATCTTCGATGGAAAAGGAACATGACACGTAGAGTCTAAATACGCAGAGACAGGCAGCAAGCAAGCAGCAGGCAGAGCGATGTGGCACAAGAAAACAGCAGAAGTAATACTCAGTCGGTAACTTCGAAACTATGGAGCACTTCATAAACACGATACATTTGATAACCTTATAACACGATAGAATACACGTAACGAACATGTACAGAAGTCGAGAACAAAAATTCGTATAATTGACGAGAAACTGGGAAAACGTCGTAAAACTTCCACGGCACAGGCAACCACGAATCAATGAACGGCCAGCAAACGAACGGACGACCGATTAGAATGCATGTTAAATGTTGCAGATGAACGTTCGCAGACGGGCATTCAGCAAGCACACGAGTACGTGCTACGATTATCGTTCCCAACTATGAGAATCCGTACACATTTCGATATCCACTCCGTCACAGCACAATCGTTAAACTGTTTAAATATCGATTATAGTAACAATCGTTCTCTTTTTCTTTTGTCTCGTTGCTCTTCTTCTTGTTTATCCCATTCGGAGAATAAACATAATAAATGGAAAGAGAGAGGAAAGAGTGGGGGTGGGGGGGATACGATCACTTTATAATGCAATTTAACAGTACAAGATAATCGCGAGAGAGAGAGAGAGAGAGAGAGAGAGAGAGAGAGAGAGAGTGTGTGTGTGTGTGTGTGTGTGTGTGTGTGTAAAGAAAAACAAAATGAGAAATTATGAACTGTTCACACGTACATATTCTTCGAAGAAAGAAGGATGAAGGAAGATCGTGTGTTACAATATATGCGTGTATGCATACGCGCGCGCTCGCGCGCGCGAGTGTGCGTGAATTCGTGTGTCTGATGTGGGTCTCTGTGTATGTGTTTAGACGCGCGTATATAACGAGAAGAGAAATATAAAAAAAGGGACGCAGAATATGTTTTAGCGATTGTTTCGGAACACCAACATTTCTTTGTCGTCACTGTGTATAGGCTAAGTTCCTCGCAGGAGTCGGACACGATCGAAAACGTACTGGGTTAGTTTTACGACACATTTCTCTTCTCTTACCCGAACTACTTCGTGGTATTCCTAAGCGGCGGTGTCACGGTGATTAAAAAACACTCGCGTTTTACATTCGCGCCCCAACGAAGGGTAGTCGAAATCGTACGGTCAGTCCAACGTTTTCAGGGCCGCCAGGTTAACGTCACGAAATCCACCGACACAACCATAGATCCAAACGGTGGACGGACGGACGTAAGGACGGACGGCTGGCTGGCAGCAGGCAAAGCGGAATCACAGAGAGATTCGGGGGAAGGGGTATTGAATGCGGCGGGGTGAGGGTAAAGTTTCTAGACACGGGGCAGGTGGGGTCATAAGGGACCGGGGACGTACAAGTTGGAGTGGGGTGAAAACGAACGAGAACGGACGAGCAACCGAACCGACCGACAACGTAGCGTCGCGGGGGACGGAGGTCTACGCTAGCTCAGGACCGTTTTATCCTGGTTCCATTAGTGCCACCCTTCATTACCCTCGACACATTTTTCTCCTTTTTCCCCTTATTTCAAAATTTATTATTAAGATATCGACACCTTCTCGATCTTGCGATTAATATACATATATGTATGTAGTTTTCAATACCGAATAACAGTTTGCCAATCGAGAATACCTATTCTTTGTGCTAACGGCTCGGCGAAAACAGAAATACATGTATATGTAAGTCTTGAAAGATCTCCGTGACTTAAAGGTGATAGTTTACGAACCGAATCCTAAATAGATGTTGTGAAAAATATTATACACTGTTTTCGATGCACGTGTTTATATTATGCTATAGACCGTTTTACAAAATATACTCGAATCTGGTCTTCGAAAGTGTAAATAATGGCTCTGAACGTTTTGAAATTTCTTATGAATTGTACGAACATGTTTCTTGATTCTGCTTGGACTCGAGCTTTGTGATTTTGCAAAAAATTTCTGAGAAACATAGTTTTTGCAATTTAGCAAAATTTTCAATAGAGCCCTACGAAAAATTCGGAATTAAATGGCATACGAAGTCAATAATCGCTAAAATAGATACAAACTTTTCACTTAAAAGTAATTGCAAAAGATAATAAACGTTGTATTATATAATTATTTATTGTTTACAAGTAACTCTGTCATTTCAATTGAACGAATTTACTCTCGTTAATCACTGTTTATACATACATATATTCATACATGTACAAAAATTATGTATACCATGTTTTATTATTTGTTTGTCGATTGGCCCATATGTTTCACCATATAACGTGTCAAATTGTTCAATTCGTAACAGCTAAACTGATTTTTGTGCGGACAGGATTAGGGCAATTATTGTACATTATGTGTTTCAGATTTATAGCCATTTGTGCGGTTCTAAGAAATTTGATGGAATTGTTATTTTGAAAATATAGATATGTAGAAGGTAAGGTAAAATGATGTGTACAGCACTGCATCGGGCACAAGCAAACTCGCTGCCTTGCGGCCGGGTAGAAGGGAAGAGAAGGGTTGGGTAGGGAACAGTACAGAAATGAAGAGAAGGGAAGGAGGGGTTGTGTATAGTACGGGTAGGGATGTCGGCCGTTGGCGGAGGAGGGTATATGGTTGATCCTGGCCGTGCACAGCCAAAAGTGCGAGGGAGATCGTGCAAGCTTATAAACGAGAGAAAAAGAAAGAGATGGGCAGGAGAACTCGGCAACGATGCATTATTAGAATACTCATGGCAACGTCGCAGAAGGCTTCATGGACGCCAGGCAATCCACCAACACATGAGTGTACGGAGAACGGCAGACCAGAGAAGGAAAGAATCCCGTTTTACAGAGTTGGAGGAGATAGAAAGAAGGGGTGGGGGTGAAATACACGAGAGAATGAAAGATCTACGAAGCCTTAACAGGTTACGAAGTTCTCCACCAATCTCCTGAAATTTTAGAAAAAATGTTTCCGAAATTCTGGAATACATGTATTTTATACGCGTATAAGTGATGCTGTGGTTTGGTCGTTAAAGCATCACGCACGTTATACTATATGCATGACAAGACGTTAATATACATTGATACTGTAACTGTACTTTCTAATAAGTAAGCACCACTTTACTTACAGCATTTCGCCAATAAATGTACAATTTCAAATAGAGGTTTTTACAATGAAAGAATACGATATTATCTAACAAGTATAAACTAAGGTATAACGTATCTGGTAGTCCACATTCGATGAGTGTGTAATTTTAATACACGCAAATGAATAGATCTGGAAATACTTATTCATCGATGTAACAGTAAAGCAGGCCCAACTATGCCTTAGTTTTTGAGTTGCGCAATCGTATTGCACGTTGCAGATTTTAACTTTTGCTATGAGACAAGCAGAATATGGCAGTACTTATAAAACCAGGGTCAGACACTAAAAATCCAGGGGCGTAGACTGCACACAAATTAGTTCCTATATGTACCGTTCCATGATCGTATAAACGCATATATGTATATATAAATTAATTGTATGAAAATTATTGCTCGTGCTCTTCTTGTTTTGTTTAAGTAAATGTAGTACATATATCAGTCTCTAAATATCGCAAATCGATACAGTATACTTATTATACCGAGAAGCAATAACAGAAGTGGAACTAGAAAACAATAACACTGATTACTCGATGGCGAAAGGGTGTGGCAGCGCCATTGAGTCGTTACTCGCAGCCTCGCAGGAATAGAGCAAGTAGTGGGATAATACGTGCGTTTGTGTGCGCGTGCGTATCTATGTGGTTGTACAAATAAGTGAGAAAGAAAGGTATAACGAGGGACAAAGAAAGAATCAAAGTGCGAAAGAAATAGAGAGGATATGGAGTAAGACGAATAGAGATAAAGAGAAACAGAAATGACGGGTGAAAGAGAAAGAGGTAGAAGGTGGTAGACGTGGCGGAAACTCGGAACGGTGGAGTGCGGATGGGGACAAGGATGAACCATCTTAAAGGGGATAGCATGAATCATAAGTAATCAATATTATACCTGCGACCAATATGGAAAAATTTTGGGTTATACGTAAGTGTCATAATATTTGACAATATTTGTTTTAGGTGTCTTGTATACTATTCAAATAGGCTCGCTCAAACGGTGTATTTTTTTCATTATATAAAATATTTTCTACGAAGTTTCCAAAATACGACCTATGCACTAGAATGAACTTTTAACTTAACTTTTGGAAGTTAAGTATTTCAGTTTCATTCTAATTGTAAACTTATATAATTACCATGATTAGTATCATAGATTTAATTACAAAATGTAAACATGTAAATTAACCAATATACATGTAATTGATCAATAAAACAATATAAATTACGAATATAAATGATTTTAAGGAATTCATTTTTGATTTAAATACTAATTTAAATCCTTTTTATTCGTATTTCTAGATTTTTCATTATATTCTGTCCTGGGTATTAGTAATAACTTAATTTTTTATTCAATCTTAATTATAAATCGAGTTGCAATTCTTATATTACTTCTGTACATTTATATAGTTTTACATTTGTTTCAATACTTAATGTTCTACTTGCTTTATATGTAATTTTTACCACATTCAAATGTCTACCATTTGATCAAATCGTAATGGTTGACTAGAGTCTAATAAACCAAATATTTTACATAATGCATTCATAGCAGCTACATTTTTCGCTTCTGTAATATTTTGTCCAAATCCTAAAAACATGATCCATTAGTTATTAAATACGAAATGTGTAGAAATTTCAATATTTACCTGAACCTAAGAATTGTTTATTGGTATAAATTGCAACTTGGTAAGCTGATTCGATAGTATTTTTTCCAGCTTGTCCAATAATTCTAGGTTCCACAGACGTGTTTTTCTCTTTATAAATTATACTGTTTAACATTTCAAATGGTTCTGATGGGCACCAAATCTCAGTTAAATCTTTAGTAGCTAAGTCAGCTATTAGAAAATCTCGAACAAAAACATGTGCATGCTTGATATCAGTGCTTTCAGCGAGTGCTGCTACAAGAGCTAAAAATGTGTTAGCTAATGTTTCCTGTGTTACAGGATGTTCCTAAATAAGCCAAAAATATGTTGATAGAAATGATTCATAATGTATTGATATATGTATATACTTCTATGTAAAAATATACATACAGCAGTAAGAATAATATCCTTTGTCCCAAGATGCAATGATGCTTTAGCCAGAATTTCTTCTGACATAAGGTAGTCATGGAAACTCCTAAAGTTAAAAATGTATACATTTCAATTAATTATGTATTGTACATTATATTAATCAAAGAAACAAAATACTTTTGTACATACATAATGCCAGATGCGGGAATACGTGGAAAAGATTTACTTAAATAATTTATTACAACCTTCGAAGTTATTTCTTTTCCTATTTCAATTAAATCTTCATTATGTAATATTTTGAGTTCAGGGTTACTCACTCCCATTTCTTCTTGTTTCTTTTCTTCCATAAAAATATACGACTTATGGATAAATGCTTGATTTAATTTATCTGTTTTAAAATTTTCAGAGAGCCTTTGATTAAATGCATATAGTTCTGCTTCCCTATTCCACTCAATAAAGTTACTTCGTTTAGGTTCGGGTTGTTCAGGTAATTTCTTTTTTCTTGCAGTTATTACCATTTGAGTTGGGGAAACCCAACGCTTAATATATCTACAATCTAGATTTACAATTAATAATTCGTATATTTAAACATAGTATGTAACAGTATTATTAGATTAAAAAAAAGACCTCTTACCTTCATAATTTAGAAACTTTATATTTACAAGATTCTTTAAGGACGGTCGTAACCTATTCATGATCATATTTTATAAAAAGAAGTAAAATATTAATTTATTTAATACTTGTAATAATAACTTGTAGTAAAAATAATTAACAACAAATCACTTGACTGTATAACCTGAAAAGGTTCCTTTATCCTTCTAACAGAGAGTATGGGGGTCCGTCACTGATATATATACCAGAGAGTAATTGTATATATTATGGATAAGAAATTCCTATAAGCCAGCAGTACAGCGCTGTGATGAGATATGGAGCGCTTTTTTTCGAGCATGCGCGAGTTTCGGCAGGAACGTATCTACGTCCGAAGTTTGTGGGGGACTATGATTGGCGGGAACTTCTAACGGAGTCTGTTACCACGGTTACGGTACGAGGCGTAAAACAAGAGCGGGCTGACGGCTGACGGAAATTCAGGTAAGTTATTGTTAATGTTTAATTAAATAATGGCAACTAATACTGGAAAAGGAGCTACAAAGAAGCGTAGGTGTTACCAAAATTTAAAAATTTACGGATATAGATGGGTCAAAAATGTTTCCACATTTAGAATTATTAGTTAAAATAGTTCTTTCTGTACTCCATTCAAATGCCGAGGCCGAACGGATATTTTCTATAGTTACCGACGTAAAAAATAAAAAAAGAAACCAATTATCTAGCGATACGGTTTCTTCAATTTGTATAATTCGGTCCATGTTCCAATCACAAAATATAAATTGCACAAATTTTGAAATTATGTGGACTACCAGATACGAGTAGGCTGTGGTTATACCTTAGTTTATACTTGTTAGATAATATCGTATTCTTTCATTGTAAAAACCTCTATTTGAAATTGTACATTTATTGGCGAAATGCTGTAAGTAAATTTATTTTATTTTTATTGATATAAATTTGCGTGCAATATTTATTTTTTGAAGTGAAACTTCTTTGCTGAGGGTAACGTATTTGTTATGTTACGGAAGTAACGTCACCGACGAGAAAATCTTACAAGTATTTTAGTTTCAAATTATTTTATACTTTTTAGTTCATTTTAAAAACGTGGGTTTCTAAATAATTATTTTTTTTTTTCATCATAAGAAAATTTGAAAATGCTGCAGCGATAGGATTTTACCGCCGTTTGGTACTCGGTAATCAAACGAAAAGGTTAGAAATACATGGTTATGTTATGACAGCACGTGCAACCACCGACGAGATATAGAATAGACCTATCATCTTATGGGACTTCGTGTCTCATGTTCTGAAATACCGACTGTGCAAACAACCGGAGGTTTTGGTATGCCCTCTACGATTTAGAGTGGCGAGTTTAGGAATTATGTCGAATTTCAGATTTCGAAGGCGCAGTTGCCAAATCACATCCGAAAATATTTGTCGCGTGGTTGCCAATTTACTGTTACTGCCGTGTAATGCACAGCGCGCATTTCTGCTATTTTCCATGTTACAGTCACAATTCTGGAAAAGTAAACGAAACGAGTCGAGTCAGTCAATACATGATTAATTCCACCTGAATATTTCATCTCTGTTTAAATATAATGCTTCCTGTTTCTGTAATCATTTTAAAGCTGAATAAATGCTTTTTTGATTTATATAAATAAACTATTATTTATTGATAGCAAAGAAAATAATTATCGCTGAAAAAAACGCTGAAAAAAGTGATTTTTATTTTTTTCTCCTATGACGCACCACACTCAGGGATTTGAAAAAATTGAGCATAATACTTATGATAATATCTCATTTCTAAATTAAATCTGTAGTAGTGCTCCTTCGATTTCTTTATGAAATCTGCATTTTTTCGTGTTTTTCGCGTTTTACAAACAGAGTTTGCAACGGAAAAATCTGAAAATGATACCTAATGTATGTGGCTTAGTAACCAAAATGTGTCAGAATTTTTTCAGAATTTTTAACTATCAATAAATCGGGAAAATGGGCCCAAAACTGGTTTTTCGACTTTCCTCAATAACTACCCTTACAGATGAGATACGGGGCTGTAACTTGGCAGAGCGGGGTCTTTTTGAGTAAGCTATCGAATGGCCAAAACTCGATTAAAAACTCGTCGGGGGCGAATTTCACCACCAAACCCGCGGGTACATATGGCCTTTGAAAATTGAAGTGTGGTTTTATTATCTTTTATCAATTAACATTAGCGACAAATGTATTCTTTTTAACTTGCGGAACTTACTTTTGTTTAATTGCAGATTTTTTTGCTGGATATTCTATATATATATTATATATTTTTTTTAAAGTCTTAATTTTTGAGTTCCACTTTCTTAAGGGTCAAGGTCTTATAAAGAGAACTGCGTTTAGAAAAAAATTAACTATACTAACTATTTAGTCGTTGCCATTCGCATTTATACTTTTCACACACATAATGCATATGTACACTGTTGTACACTTATTTATAATTTTCTTTACTTATTTTACTTTTATTTAGTGTTTTAAATTAGTTATAATATTTAAAAGTTGGTTATTATTACAAAAAAAGAGGGGTTCTACAAACTCTCAGATGGACGCGTACCCTAAGAAAGCTGTCAGCACAAACGAGATATAGGAATCCTATTCGTATATGCTGTCAGCCTATTTTAGTTCCAGCAGTACCGACGAGACCCTGCCTGGGGCCCCAAAACCGAGTTCGGAAATGGGGTACGTAACCCCAGCAATGATGGCCGCCAAAATACATTGGATGATAGGTCTATTCTATACCTAGTCGGTGGTGCAACTACGTTTACATTATTTTATACTTTTTAGTCCATTTTAAAAACGTGGTTTTTTAAATAATTATTTTTTTTTTAATTATTATTTATGACAATTTCGCAGTCATCACAAGAAAATTTGAAAATACTGCAGCGATAGGATTTTACCGCCGTTCGGTAGTAGGATCAAACGAAAAGGTTAGAAATACTTCGTTATGTAATGACAGCACGTACAACTACATTTACATTAATTAAAGTCAATATAATCTATAATATATAAAAAGACAGTCCTAACTCACTCACTGATCAACGCCCAGGCTAAACCCTTGGACCTAGAAAGCTGAAATTTTGCACAGAGGTTTCCTTTATGATCTATACAAGGCATAAGAAAGGATATTTCGAAATTCAACCCCCAAAGGGGTGAAAAGGGGTTGCAACGTTTGTATGAGGAATATATTTTGTTCGTCATCGGGTATGCTTGAAACTTGTTATTATACTAATGTGTGTTTACCAAAATCTCATAAGAATCCCATGTTTTCGTTTTAAATCTTACAAGTATTGTTGTTTTATTATTTTATTCAGCTGGAGATAGTTATTAAACGTCATGCCAAAAAAACATACGCGTGGAAAACCACGCGCGGCAGAAGTGAAACTTCTTGCAGTCTAATAATGTTTAGAAGTAAATTAAGATTGGAAATGGTAAAAAATAATGAAGCGACAACCAGATCAGGAACAACTAATACAAAAAAAAATCATTAAAAAATCATAGAAAAAGTTTCATTTCAAAAATAATGAACGATCAAAATTTGCGACACAAAGAAGGAGAGCGTATGGGAAATGCTATGAACTATGTCTCTTTCTTTCCCATACGCTCTCCTTCTTTGAGTCGCAAATTTTGATCGTTCATTATTTTTGAAATGAAACTTTTTCTATGATTTTTTAATGATTTTTTTTGTATTAGTTGTTCCTGATCTGGTTGTCGCTTCATTATTTTTTACCATTTCCAATCTTAATTTACTTCTAAACATTATTAGACTGCAAGAAGTTTCACTTCTGCCGCGCGTGGTTTTCCACGCGTATGTTTTTTTTTATTGGTTTAAGTATGTGTGCAATAATTATTTATTTTCAGGATTTTAGATATAGACAATGCGTTTTTGTTATATTTTAAAATTTTATTATTATTAAATGTTATATATCAACTGTTTTTTTGTGAATACTGATAAAGTTTTGGCAGTTTATTCCCTTATCTTAACAGCAAATGCTGGTATTCTTTAATTACTTCTGCCAAATAAAATATTTAATTTTGTTATTATATATTTTGTTTAAAGTTATTTTAGTACCCTTCCCTTCCTTATTCCTAAAATAAAGAAAACGAGTAAGTATTATATATTTACATATATATATATACATATATATATTTTGCGTAATTAGCGGGGCGGCCAAGGTACCCGATTATACCTGATCTTCGTACTTGACTGAGGCTAGAACATGGACATAGGAATAAGGGGACGGAGATACAATTATAAATTACGATAGAATATTTTCAATAAAATAAAGAAACAAAGTGTTTTATTTATAAATGCATGTCAAAATGAAACGGTCAAAAGTTAGAATTTGTAGATATGAAAAATCTTATCTGTTTGGTATTTAATTTTACAAATACATAAAACATTTCTATTTAAAAATACGAATAACTAGGAGATTATCTTTCACTTTTCTGCACTTAAGAATGTTATTTAACGAATGTGCAATAGTATATAATAGTATAACTTATCACCATATAAGTAAATATCGGTTAGTTTTATAATGAAATATCAACAATGTTATAAAAAGCTAATCCAATTACTTAAATATTAAATTGTACAATCGTTAATATCTATTGCATAAAGGGATCAGGATGTATTATTAATAATTTTCGTAACAAAATTGGGTTTTGTCAATTTTATTATTTAGTATATACATTATTGCCCTCTAAACAAAATTAATTTGTTATATACATGCCGCATAGTTTCTGATTGGTTGATGCTTTGTTTAGCAATATAAAATAATCTTATTTTTATATATTTGGTACATATACATCTAATTAAATGGACAATATGATTTTCGAGCATACTTTGCTCCGTTGTGTGACTTTCTAAATTGGCGAAAAGTGTTCGACCGACAAAATGATTCAATACCTGAACAGTTAAATAAGTAGTATTAAATTGTTTCTGCATATATGTACCACCACTCTCAAGTAGTGCACGTCTAACAGTTTTTTCGCATGCAATGGAAATCGTGATCACATCACTAGATGGATATGATAACCCTCCTCTATCTTTCTGAGCGATTAAACTGTCGCTATATTTGGTTTTATTTGCTTTCAAAGCTTGTATACATTGATTGCATAAAATTGTTTTTTGCAATTGCATTATAACATATCCAGCTATATATATTATTATTTCTGTAGAAAATTCAGATAAATTTCTTATATCTGGAATGTAGTCGTGGTCGCTATTATAAATATCTGTATTATCCGATACCCATATTCTTCCGTAATTGTCTTTCAATTATTTTACAATTTGGCCCACCTATATCCTCTAACATCTGCAATTGTTCAGCTGCTAACATACGTTTTCCCCTCAATGAGTCCAGGATTCCCATCAGAGAGCCAATTTTTGATTCCTTTCGTCGAAGTCTTTGCTGCAGATCTTTTAGCTTTTTTATATAAAATTTCTTTGTGTCTTGCAGTTGTTTTTGAAGATATACTTTTTCAAAAGAGTTTTCCTCTTTCTTCAGTGACATACTTGTAGACTGATCCCCAACTAAAAAGTATTAAAAATATAATGCATAAGAAATATTAATTTTATAGAAAATTATTAGACATATTATATTAAATACAATGAAATATTTCTTACAGCCACTGCATCCAGGGATGGGAGATGTTGCTCTATCTACTTTAGATGTATCCGATGCAGAAGTTGATGGCATAATTACATCATTTTGATTATCCTCAATTCCACGTTCTAAACAAATAAACAAAAGATACTGTATAAAGCAATGCATAAGTTGAGCCGAGCAAAACAGACACACCATCGAAACATATATTATTTCTGACTATTCATTAAGGCATACATGAAAAGCACAACACATGTACAGCTCGTTGGCCTGTATAAATCTCCCTTAACACGGAATGTATCCCCCGTGTTATATGAGAATCCAATTTATTTCCTAATCCTAATAATAGTAATATTATTTCATACCTATATGCGGTAGTACATTTGGTTTTAATACCCTTCTACCATGTACAATGTTGTAGTCATTTTCCGTAAAATGTGCGGAACAGATTCTTGCTTCATTTGGAATCAACTCTCCATTTAGCTGCATTATATCTGCCCAAAGCGATTTTAATTTTTCATCCTTTGGAAACCTATTACACAATTAATTCAGTATGTAACTTCATATCATTTGTCTCATTTTGATAATACAATATAATTTTTACGTAGACAAATAGAATATTTTTCTTACCGATGATTTGAGAAGTTATTAGTATTGTTTACTCTTATTTCTCCCAACATCGGACGATGTTTCGTACGATTTTTACACGTTTTTACAATACACAGCGGCATTGTATAATTTTTAAAACTTATAATTCAATATAACGTTAAAAATCACAGTTCACCGTCACTCTAATCGCGTCAACGCGGCGTGGTGTGGAATCATGGAATGGAGTAGCGTCGCGTATCATGGACATAGGATGGCGTAGCATAGCGTCTACTAAAAGTACGAATGCGCTTGCGCGGTCACAACCAATCGTCAATGGGGCACCAGAATACCACGTGACCGTCGTTCCCCGCTCCTCAAAAGTGGCTTCCCCCGCGCAGTAATATGCTCCGTCCCCTTATTCCTATGCAGTGATGCCGAAATCGTGGTACTGTGGTACTAAGCCGTGGAACTAGACCCCCCCACTACGACCTACTGTTGCCCCTACAGTCCTTCTCCAACGCGCTCGCGCGCTACACGCACTAGCGTGTAGGCTACTATATAGTAGAGGTACTATACGTACGCCGAGAGTTGGCAGAGATTTCGACAGTGGGGTGCAGGGGGATCTGCGAGTCCCCACTATCGACGCCAGGCGGCGGATCCCACTCTTACGCTTACAGCATGGCGGGAACGGTCGACATAGGAGCTCAGCGTCACCTCATCGCTCTGTTCCAGTCACACTAATACGCACATTTGCTGTCTTCGTCAAACGATTCGGCCAATCGCGGAAGACGTGTGGCGCGTAGTGGGAATATCACGTGGTACCTACGAGTTCCTCTCTGCCAACTCTCGGCGTACGTATGGTACGCTAGTGCGTGTAGCGCGCGAGCGCGTTGGAGAAGGACTGTAGGGGCAATAGTAGGTCATAGTGGGGGGATCTAGTTCCACGGCTTAGTACCACAGTACCACGATTTCGGCATCACTGTTCCTATGTCCATGGGGTGGTGCTATTACCAGAGAGGAATAAGAGAGTGATCACCCCATTGTTAGAAGTTGGTCACCATATAGTGCTGCCACCAGTTCAATTTCTAGCTTGGAACAGCTTGTAGGGAGAGACTGTGACTCCCTAACACTCCCGCAGATGGCGCAGGTAGAAGCGATGCTGTGGGGATTATCCCTAGAGCGCACGCCTGCGTTTGGCGACACGTGCAAAGGTTGGCACGGCCGACGAGTGGGGAGCCTTGCTTCTCCTCCGCGTCGTATGGCAACCATAGCTCTTCTCGTTTTGGCTTGCGACAAGAAAGCACGTTCTTGAACATAACCGCGTGCTGACAATAAACCAGCTCACGCGTATTTTATGTGTTGATTATTTAACCTCTGTCTGTCTCTGAACATCGTTCGTGGGATACGATGTCCAGGAGTAGCCTACGACATTAACTTCGTAGCCATCGGTTTACTGCAGTTCCCTGCAGTCGGTAACCATTAATTCCACAATGCCAACTGGCAGCGGTAGACGACGAGATGTCCTAGGGGATTTTACCCGAGGCACTCTTGGCGTCCTTTTAGTACAGTCACAGCTAATGTAGCGAACAGTCGCACGCAATAAAAAGACCTGAGAACCTCAACACGTGTTCTCCTATCTGTATCCCGAGTCGTAAAGTAGGCCTACTCCTACATTGGTGACGCCGAATCAGTGAGAATGAACGAAATAGCGCAGATTTGGGCAGTCGCTGTCCACGTAGCAAAATTCTGGCCGGAAAAGCCAGCACTATGGTTTTCGAGCCTGGACGCCCAATTCGCCCTGCGCGGGATTACGCAGGAGGACACGAAATACTACCACGTGGTGGCCCAATTGGATGCTAAATCAGCCGCAGAAGTGGAGGATGTCCTGTTGAACCCATCGGCAGAAAACAAGTTTACGAGATTGAAGGAGGTATTAATCGAGCGTTTGTCGGCGTCGAAAGAAAAGAAAATAAAGCAGCTCCTCGAGCACGCGGAGCAAGGGGACAGGACGCCGTCACAGTTCCTAAGACATATGAGGAACCTGGCAGGAAAGGAGGTTCCGGACGATTTTATAAAGACATTATGGATCAGCAGGCTACCGGTGGGCATGCAGTCAGTGCTGGCCAGTCAAGATGGCGTCGAGCTGGACAAAATGGCCGTCCTAGCAGATCGGATCGGCGAGGTGACGCCGGCACAGAGCCATCACATGCCGGCGGCGAGCAACGTCTCAGCAGTCGGCGATATTAACGCCCTCGTCGAACAAGTAGCTGCGCTGGTGACGTCGCAGCTGGAAGGCAGAGGGCGCCAGAGGAATCGCGACGCGTCCAGCAGCCGGTACAGAGGAGGGTCCAGAGCGAGGTCGGAAGAGCGTCCGAAAGGTACCTGTTGGTACCACTGGCGTTTCAAAGAACGCGCGACCAAGTGCACGCGGCCATGTGACTACGTACAGGGAAACGGCAAGCAGAGCCACTGATGGCGACGAGCGGCCCTGAAAGTTCCATACGTCGCCTGTTTATCACGGATGCAACAACGAAAGCTCAGTACCTGGTTGACACTGGGGCTGAGGTAAGCGTTTTCCCGCGGAAGAAAGTGAGTGGCGCGCGCACAAGGTCGACTTTCCTGCTGACGGCAGCGAACGGGACGTTAATCAGTACTTACGGACAGATAGTTATACATGTAAATTTAGGGTTACGCCGGGCATTCCCTTGGACGTTTATAATAGCAGACATTGAACGACCCATCATTGGTGCGGATTTTTTGGCGCGATACGGTCTTTTGCCGGATGTCCAAGACCGTCGGCTAATTGACAAGATCACCGGGCTTTCAGTGCCGGGGACAGTACCGACTGGCGGGGTCGAATCAGCACAGTGCGTGGCGCCGGTGGCAGACAGTGCGGTGTATGCCTTATTGAAAAAATACGAGTGCATTACGCGGCCCTCAGTGTGTGCGGGTCCAGCTAAACACGATGTGAGACACCACATCCTTACTACACCGGGACCTCCGGTATCGCAGAAACCGCGACGGTTAACCACGGACCGGTTGAAGGCAGCGAAGCAGGAGTTCGAGTACATGCTGCAGCAGGGCATCGCTCGCCCGTCGAAGAGTGCGTGGGCATCACCGTTGCATTTAGTGCCGAAAAAGAACAGTGAGTGGCGTCCATGCGGGGACTACCGCGCGTTGAACAGTAGGACGGTACCCGATGCGTATCCAGTGCCGCATATTCAGGATTTCGCGCAAAACTTGCACGGGAAGGTAATATTTTCTAAGATAGACTTGGTGCGCGCGTACCATCAGATTCCGGTCGCGGAGGCGGACGTGCAAAAAACCGCTATCATGACACCGTTCGGGTTATTTGAATTCCCAGTAATGACTTTTGGACTGCGAAACGCCGCGCAGACGTTCCAACGGTTCATGGATGTGGTCGTGCGCGGGTTGGACAGTGTGTACGTGTACATAGACGATGTGCTAGTGGCTTCGGACTCGAAAGAGCAGCATATGAAGCACCTGGAACAGCTGTTTCAGCGATTCGCAAAGTACGGTGTAGTGATTAACTCGGCAAAGTGCGAGTTCAGCGTGACGGAATTGTCATTCCTGGGTTTCACAGTCGGTGAAACAGGAATCTGCCCTACGCCCGATAAAGTAGATGCCATTAGGAGGTATCCTAGGCCGGTAAACCAGGCGGAACTCAGTAGGTTCCTCGGCATGGTGAACTTTTACCGACGATGCATGCCGGGGGCAGCAGAGGTCCAAGCCCCGCTGGTAAGCTGTTTAACAACAGGGGAGAAAAGAGACAAGGTGGAATGGTCACCCGAAGCCGAGACCGCCTTCCAGAAAACCAAGACGGCTCTAGCTAACGCGGCTACATTAGCGCACCCGTCATCCAGGGCCAAACTGGCCATGATGGTGGATGCCTCGGACGTCGCGGTCGGAGCAGTGCTGCAGCAGGGCCGAGGTGAGACATGGGAACCGCTAGCTTTCTTTTCCAGAAAGCTCAACCCAGCCCAGAAGAAATACAGCGCATACGACAGGGAGCTATTGGCAATATACTCGGCAGTGAAATACTTTCGTCATGCAGTGGAGGGACGAGCCTTCACTATTTACACCGACCATAAGCCGCTTACTTTTGCCCTCAATCAAAAGCCGGAAAAGTGCACACCAATACAATTCCGTTATCTGAATTACATTGCACAGTTTTCTTCAGATATCCAGCACGTGAAAGGCATCGAAAACGCTCCCGCCGACGCGCTGTCACGCATTGAGGAGGTGATAGCGCCGTTAGATTACCGGGCGCTTGCTGAGGCACAGAAGACAGACAGCGAGATTCGACAGCTAAGGTCAGACCCCAGCAGTGGTCTAATCATCAAAAAGATCCGCCTCATGCAGCCCAGTGTGGACGTGTTCTGCGACATATCGACAGGACAAGCTCGTCCCATGATCACAGAGGCTTTCCGGAGGGGCATTTTCAACAGCCTGCACAATCTGGCACACCCCGGACCCAAGGCGACAGTGAAGCTAGTCACGCAACGGTTCGTCTGGCCATCGGTCAAGAAGGATTGCAGCACATGGGCTAGAGGTTGCGTACCTCTACCATCGAGACCATCGCGCGAGTACTGTTCACAGGTTGGATTGCGCGCTACGGCGTACCGCTTAGAGTAACCACAGACCAGGGTCGACAGTTCGACTCCGCATTATTCGGGGCCTGGGCAAGGGCATTGGGAGCGGAGCTTCATCAAACAACCCCCTACCACCCGCAGGCCAACGGGGCAGTCGAACGTCTGCATCGACAGCTAAAGGCTGCGATTATGTGCCACCCGGGAGAAACTTGGTCGGAGGCACTACCGGTGGTCTTACTAGGCATCCGGGCAGCAGTAAAAGAAGACAGCGGAACAACACCAGCAGAAATGGTTTACGGGGAGACCTTGCGTCTACCCGGTGACCTGATTGCAGGCAATGATCAAGCAGAAGTGTCGGTGTTCGTGGAGCAGTTGCGCAGCCACATGAGGTCGTTAAAACCAGCTCCGAAAGCACATCACGGACAAAAACGAGTGTTTATTTTCAAAGACCTTAACACAGCATCGCATGTGCTGCTACGTTACGATGCAGTAAAAAAATCGCTGCAACCACCTTACGTTGGACCATATTTAGTAGTGAAGCGAAGTGATAAAAATTTTGTTATTAGAATAGGCAAACGAGAAGTGAATGTGAGCAAAGACAGGCTCAAACCAGCCTTTTTGCTGAATGACAGCTAGAGACATACCAAAGTATACTGTGTTCCTTCTGTAGCTTTAAAGTTTAGTATATAAGTTGTACATAGTGAAATTAGGATGTAAGGCAATATAGGTTAGTACGTTTGTTGTATATTTTAATAAAAGAAAGAGAGGTTATGTCGTGACGCACCCGCCATCACTGGCGAGGGGGTGGTGTAGGGAGAGACTGTGACTCCCTAACACTCCCGCAGATGGCGCAGGTAGAAGCGATGCCAACTGGCAGCGGTAGACGACGAGATGTCCTAGGGGATTTTACCCGAGGCACTCTTGGCGTCCTTTTAGTACAGTCACAGCTAATGTAGCGAACAGTCGCACGCAATAAAAAGACCTGAGAACCTCAACACGTGTTCTCCTATCTGTATCCCGAGTCGTAAAGTAGGCCTACTCCTACAAGCTCCTACACCCACTCTGTCTCCGACAAGAACCCACACCCACTCTTCCCCGGACAAGAACCTACACCCACTCTTCCCCGGACAAGAACCTACAACCACTCTTCCCCGGACAAGAACCTACACCCACCTTAGTCTGGATCAGATCCCACATCATTTTGAAGCAAGAGAAATTAATTGATTTGAAAAAATTTACTTTCAGATCTAACATCCAACTTGGAGAAAAGTTCCTGAGAATTAGATTACATTTCACTCTCAAATTAATTTATACGTAATTTATGCGTAACTTTTGAAATAATTGGGATAAAAATATAAATTAATTTAATATGCAGCGTAGGATAGATTTTAAGATCACGTTACTTTTTTAATGGAGCTCAATATTTTTTTATGAATAATGACATATCAGAATAAAAACCGTCTGCTGTTTTTTTATAAATTTGTATTTCCTGTACCGCTTTTCCAACATTTTTGAATTTCTGTATTAATCTGAACGTGTAATAAATATAAAAGAAGCAATATTTATATGAGAAGCTATATTAGAAAAAATATATTTATTTCTTATTCTAGCTAGAATAAATAGCATGTATATTTAAACATTAAAAAGAGATTGAATTTCTTCTTAATATTGGATCAATATGTATTCAATATTTTGTGCTACTAGGGTTCAGTTGAAGGGGGTTGAAATAACTTTCGAAGTTTGTGGTGAAAATCCTCTCTTTGCAAATATCTCGGGAACTAGAGGGTCTGGGACTATATAGATTCTTTGTGCAATTTGTGTGTTTCCGACCAAGGAATGTAATAATATAAAAAGATTTAAGAAAAAATGGTTTGTTTAAACAATATTTAGAAAATTAATTTCTTTGCAATATTTATTATTAATTGTTCATCTATATTCGTATAACTCTGTGCATGTAATTATGTACTGAAATAGGCGATACCTGTTTCTGGAATTTTTTTGCTTTTTCCGTTTAACAACAATTATTAAATATCTAATGTTTGACACGAGAGAGCGGTAAGTGGGGTGGCCAGCTGACAATACAACGCCGTCACGCATCGTGCCCGCGAACGATGCCAGACGCGCTCCTAGGTCTTACGATTATCGATGATGGGGACCCCCCCCCCCTTTTGAATCACGGTTGATTTGGCATAACCGGTAATCGCGAGCTCAGTCCAGTACGAACGTGTATATCGAAAGCGAGCGAACGCCTCACGTATAAGTTAATTACGCGAAATTCAATGTTCGAATCTCATGTTCGTTAGTGATAACCCATAATTTCTGTATTTTTCTTTAATAAAATTTTGTCGTAGTAAACTCTATCGGCATTGCTATAAACAATTTGGTCCTTCGAGCCGGATTCAAGAAGTTCGGAACTTTTTCAAATCAGTGACTCACATATCTGATCACTCCGATCTACTGACAGTTTACTAAACGCGAGTGGACTCTGCAAATCAGTGTATCCAGTCTTCGTCGCGTCTTGCTAAAACTCGGTGTCGCGTAACGTACAAATTTAAACGCTAACGGACAATACTCAAAGGTCGTGTTTCGAAACGGTTGTGTCAATTCGGACAAGGTGAACTGTACGCGCAAGGAACCGTGATTTCAGAAGGTCTGAGTGATTGTACAAAATCAAGTGTTAACAATTAACGAAACGTTTAATGTCACAAACAGCACAACAATAGATAACGCACGCACATAAGTACAAAGAGAACGCACAAGAAGATACGCGAGTACAAAGAGAACGCACAAGAATAGACGCGATACGCAAAAACTAAACGCAGTAGAAGGAGGTGAGAGACGCGATGCTCGAACGATGTGTTTGGTGTGAACGCTTAAACGGTTGTCCTGGTTTTGAAAATACAGCTGATAGCCGTGCTCGCTACCGTTAGGTCGGTCGCGTATGACGTCACGCTGACATAGGTGATCCGCGGTGAGCGCCTTGTGTTGTCGTTACGCATGATGACGAGAGCAGTGGGTTTCGGCGCGTTGCCGATACATGAACAATATGAATACCACGGCAACGGACACCTTCGAAGCGCTCCTCGAGAAGCAAATTAATGCTTGTAGCCAGCTCAATAAAATTCTGGCCAATTCCAAGAAGAAGGGCGTCTCCAACTTCACCATCTCCTACCTGGAGACCAGGATACAACTGTTCCAGGAGGCATGGGCGAAAATCGAGCACCTTAATGGCTACCTACAGGCGGCGAGGAAAGCGGACAAGAGCAAAGAGGCTCTCCCATATTTTCAAGGGGAAACAATGGACCGAACGGAGGACGTCTACTATGACGGGATGGATTTCCTGCGCGACCACCTCTCGCGCCTACGGCCTTCATGCACCTCGCCACTGGCCAACTCCACCATGGCACTGCCCGCAAGCTCGGTGAGTCAAACCAAGGTCGTCAAACTCCCACGAATCGAAATCCCAACCTTCGAAGGGGACTTTTCGAAATGGCGACCGTTCGAAGCTCGGTTCTCCTCCGCGGTCGTTTGCAATAGATCGCTGTCCGACGCCGTACGGTTAGAATATCTCCTTGCTGCCTTGAAAGGCGAAGCGCTCGCGGCCGTAGAGCATCTCGACCTAGTGGACGATAACTTTAAGATCGCGTGGGATCGTCTTAAAGAAATTTATGATAACGAACGGGTCATAGTCCATTCATTGCTTCATCGGTTACATTCGCTACAGCCCATGAAACGGGAACAGCTCGATACCCTGAAGCAATTCACGGTTCATTACCGGAATACGCTCGAGGCGTTACACAAGTTAGGAAAAACGGGCGAGGATCACCATCTCGTCTACTTCGCTACACGTTAGTTTGACACCGAACTCGCTAGCGAATGGAACAAGTACTTGGGTAATTCTAAACAATATCCGACGTACAAGGAATTGGAAGAATTCATGCTCACGCAAGCCGCGTCGGTCGCGGTAATGAACCAACCGCAGGATCCGCTTCTAATCATCGACAAACCGTCGGATCGCGCGCGTCCGAAATCAAGCACTCACGTCGTAGGGGAAATAGAATGTCGAAGACCGCCGTGTCCTGTCTGCAACGCAGTACACTCGATACGCGAATGCGATATATTCGGGAGGCTGCGACCCCTCGCTCGTTACGATCTGGTGAAGGACCTCCGCGCGTGTAGTAACTGCTTAAGCGTCGATCACACATCGGCCAATTGCTCGAGTAAATACGTGTGTCGGGAGTGCCACGGAAAGCACCATACATTGTTGCATCGCGGAGACGGAACCTCGAGCGGGAGGCCACGACGACCCACACGACAACGCTACGACACCGCTGACCCTTCGGCTGTCCCATCGGCCTCCCCGACGGCGCTCTCGTCCGTCCAGCATGAAGAACGGCCGTCGACGCCTACGGAACCCTACAGCAGCGTCGCCTCGCACTTCGCCGAAACCGCTCCACTCGTCGGACAATCCGTGCTACTAGCAACCGCGATCGTCAAAGTTTACGCGTCGGATGGCCGGTCGCGACTCGCGCGCGCCTTGATCGATCAAGGCTCTCAAACTTCCTTTATTACGACGAATCTCGTACAGCACCTCCAGCTCCAAAAATTACGATCGCCGATTTCCGTTACAGGCCTCGGTGGCGAGCACGCGAGCAATATTGACTACAGCGCATACGTACGGATCGGTGCGGCCGGCGCCTCCATCCCGGTTACCTCCACTCGGTCGTTCATAGTACGTCAAATATCGCAATATGTTCCACTCTCGATCAACTTAGCCGATTACGAATCCTTTTCTGATCTCGTGTTAGCTGACCCCACTCCTGCGTCGAGTCAGCGTATCCAGTTGCTCTTAGGTGCAGATTTATTCGGCGAAATAATCCGCCCCGGTATTCGACGCTCTCGAGCAGGCGAACCGATCGCTCAGAACACCGTTTTCGGGTGGATACTATCCGGGAGCGTAAATTGCGCGGCCACCCCACCCCCTACAGTTGCAGCACATCATGGAGTCAGTGAGGATCCGCTCGAAAGAGCGCTGTCACGTTTTGGGAGACCGAAATGATCCCAGCCTCGAATATCCTCACAGCGCAGTCGAGTCAGTGCGAGCAGCACTTCAAAGATACTTACACGCGCGACGCTACCGGCCGCTTCACAGTTAGGTTGCCATTCAATGTAACGGTCCCGGAGGATCACCTCGGTGATTCGTTTCGCGGCGCCGCCTCGTCGCTTAAACGGTTGTCCACTAAGCTCGAACGTAATGCATCAGGCCGTCAAGCCTACGTCGAATTTCTCCGTGAGTACGAGGCTCTCGGGCACATGTCCCGGCTCGACGCACTCGATAAAACGCGATCGTACATTCCGCACCGCGGCGTGATTCGCGAGAACAGTTTGACGACTAAACTGCGCGTAGTCTTCAACGCCTCGCACAGAACGTCGAACGGCTCCTCCCTCAACGATCGGCTGCATTCAGGACCGAAGTTGCAACAAGACATTACTCAGATTATTCTAAAGTGGCGACTAGCCGAGTACGTTCTCGTCGCGGACATAGAGAAAATGTTCCGACAAATTCTGGTACACGCTGACGACCGGAAATATCAAAACATTCTCTGGAACAACGTGACGACGAACGAGCTCGAGGCATACGAGCTCAACACCGTTACTTATGGAACCACATGTGCCCCGTACTTGTCCATGCGCGTCCTTAAAGAACTCAACAACCTCGAGGGTTCGAAGTTTCCGCTCGCGGCACCGGTACTGGAGGATAGCGTCTACGTGGATGATGTGTTCATCGGAGCCCCGGATAAAACATTATTAGAACAGACGCGCGTCCAAGTCTGCGACCTATTGGCTCAAGGTGGGTTTCACCTGAGGAAATGGGCCGGTAACGATCCGGAGATCCTCCAAAAAATTCCAGCTGCGAAACACTCCCACGCCGTAGATTTTCGGAGTTTCGAGGACTCTGAGCTGAAAGTCCTTGGGATCACTTGGAACCCATGCGCGGACGCATTTTCTTTCAACTTACAGCGCTTCGTCGCCCGCGATATCCAGATGACCAAGCGTGAGCTGATCTCGGAAATAGCTAGATTGTACGACCCTTTAGGATGGTTGTCTCCGGTTATAGTACGAGCGAAGATTCTGCTGCAACTACAATGGTTGGAGAAGATCGGTTGGGACGATCAAGTATCGAAAGCGACGCAGGACACATGGAACTTGTTCTGCATGGACTGGAGTGCACTTAACGCGATACGGGTACCAAGATGGATCCACTCCGGCCCCGACACGACCGAATTGCAGCTCCATGGGTTCAGCGATGCATCACGCGCTGCATTCTCTTGTGCGGTCTACGCACGAGTGGTTACGGTCGGCGGCAACACACATACCACGTTGCTCGCTGCAAAATCACGAGTAGCGCCTATAAAAACGTTGTCAATTCCCATATTGGAGTTGAACGGGGCAGTAATGTTGACAGAGCTAATCGACCATGTCCTCAAATCGATCCGAGTACACGTGGACCGCATTGTTTGTTGGACCGATTCTACCATCGTCCTCGCCTGGCTCAAGAAGCATCCCGGCACATGGAAGACCACAGTGGCAAACCGAACATCGAAGATTCACACGACGTTACCGTCGGCGATCTGGAGGCACGTGCCCACGGATTCGAATCCTGCGGATTGGAATTCGCGCGGGGTCTCCGCTGAAAAATTGTTATCATCCACGTTCTGGACTGCGGGACCGATCTGGTTGACGGCAAACGAAGAGCGATGGCCTGCCTATCAGGTGTACGAGACGGAAGAGGGAAGGAACAAGACCGCCGCTCACACGGCGGCAAGCATCGAGGAATGGGACGTCCTGCTTCGAAGCTCCAGCTGGCCTCGCTTGGTGCGCGTGTTCGGTTACGTTCGCGAGTTTGTCAACAGAACGCGTTTCAAAGACAATGCTCCGCGATCGAATTTAACCGTTTCCAACGTGCGAGCCGCGGAGGGCACGATTATTCGATTAGTTCAAGCAACCGCGTTCCGCACTGAAATTAACGCGTCCAAAGAGGCAAAACCTCTCGATCCTCGCTCTCCTCTTGGCAAGCTCAACCCCTTCTTAGACGGAAGCGGTCTTTTACGAGTAGGCGGCCGACTCAAAAATTCGTTTCTGCCATGGGACACAAAACACCCTATAATCCTCCCCAAGCATTACGTTTCGGAGCTCATTGTTCGGGACGCGCACTTGCTCACGTTACACGGCGGCACGCAACTGACCGTGGCTACGACGCGTCAAAAATACTGGATCCTTGGTATCCGCGACACCACGCGTCGTATTATCCATCGGTGCGTGAAATGCGCGAGATGGAGAGCTCAGACCTCCACACAGATAATGCAGGACCTAGTACCCTCACGTTGTCGCCCCTCTTCCCCGTTCGAGAACGTCGGGGTGGACTACGCGGGACCATATCAGGTACGCGACTCTGCAGGTAGGGGAAAGAAGACTCACAAAGCCTACATCGGCGTTTTTATTTGCCATGCGACTCGCGCCGTACATCTGGAATTAGTCCATGAGTACTCGACCGCAGCGTTCCTCGCGGCCTTCGACCGTTTTATCTCTCGACGTGGTATTCCGCAAACTGTCACCTCCGATAACGGTACGAACTTTGTTGGCGCCGCGCGTGAGCTCGCCCGCGATTTCACAGCTGTTATCCATTCGCCGGAATTAAGAGATCGATGTACGGGGTTACGCGTCGAATGGTTGTTTTATCCCCCGGGCGCTCCACATCACGGCGGAATGCAAGAGGCCGCGGTGCGATCAGTCAAACACCATCTGAGACGCATAATTGGGACCTTTACTCCCACCGCCGAGGAGATGGCTACGCTTCTCTGTCGGATCGAGGCCACCCTCAACTCACGTCCATTGACCCGAGTGCGAGATGACGCGGACTGTTTGGAAGTTTTGACCCCCGGCCATTTTTTGACGGGCAGCCGTTAAACGCGCGACCAACCCCCTCGGTTACAGACATACCCAGTTCGAGACTCACGCGATGGCAATGCATCCAGAAGTTTCACGAACTGCTCTGGCGAACGTGGTCGCGAGAGTACCTGCAGGAGCTTCAATCTCGTTACAAGTGGCCCAGCCAGCAGAAACAGATCAAGGAAGGGGACATCGTGTTGATAGAGAATCCGATCCTGCCTCCAAACAAGTGGGAAATGGGGCGAATCGACAAGACATTCCCCGGCAAGGACGGGAACGTTCGAGTGGTCGACGTTCGGACCAAGCATTCCGTGTATCGACGACCTATCACTCGGATCTGTGTCTTGCCGATCGAGTAGCGTTCGACGTCATCTCCCCGCGAACCGAAACTCCTTGAGTATCTTTCAAGAATAAGGGCTCCGCTGTTAACAGCCGGTTCTCTCGGTCCCGCGGTAGTGACATTAATTTCATACGTCAGTGCGAGACAGAACTCACGATTTATCTACGTGTAGGAAGTTCGTTCCCTGTAGTGACCCGTTTGGTTGCACATTCGTGCAAGGCGGGCGGTATTGTTTGACACGAGAGAGCGGTAAGTGGGGTGGCCAGCTGACAATACAACGCCGTCACGCATCGTGCCCGCGAACGATGCCAGACGCGCTCCTAGGTCTTACGATTATCGATGATGGGGACCCCCCCCCTTTTGAATCACGGTTGATTTGGCATAACCGGTAATCGCGAGCTCAGTCCTGTACGAACGTGTATATCGAATGCGAGCGAACGCCTCACGTATAAGTTAATTACGCGAAATTCAATGTTCGAATCTCATGTTCATTAGTGATAACCCATAATTTCTGTATTTTTCTTTAATAAAATTTTGTCGTAGTAAACTCTATCGGCATTGCTATAAACATCTAACATTCTTGGAGCGGACACAATGAAACATATATTCAAAATTCGATATCCGACGACAAGGACGTATAACAATTTTACAAATTCCGAAAAGCATTACTGGGTTATGTCAGCTAATGGAGGAATATGGTTTTAGAACTTTTTTTCTTTTAAATTTGGACATAAATTAACACTATTGCAATGATTTAATAAAATAGTGACGTGGCAGTTTTGCCAACGTCCTCCGAGACCGGATATCGGAAGACCGGGTCACCCTCTGGCAGTATAAATGCGAGATGGGCCGTAGCGAGCGCTCGCCCTGGGCACGAGCGAGACCCATGGGCGAGTACTCATACTTTTGAGCGTCGCGCCAATTTGCGCGACGCGATTTCGCAGGACCGTAGTCAGGTCCCGGCGAGGACCTGAAGGAAAGTTTTCCCCGAAGGAGAGGAACGCGGTCGGCTCCGGCGAAAACTCCGGTACCGGAATTCGAGGGATCAACGCGGCCCAGGAGAAACAACCTGGAGATGCAGAGGAGGACATGCGGTGCCGAAAACGGAATCTCCGCTGCCTCGCTGGCACCTCGTCCGGAGGAAAACCTGGCCAGTTTCCGGATAGGCCCGCGTCGATCGCCGCACGATGAAGCAACCAATCATCGAACGCCGCTGCCGGGGAACCGAGGAATCGCCGATCGCCAGGGACCGTCGCGCCGAGGCTAGGCCCCGGCCAAAAATCTATTCGCGATAGGCCGGATCGCCTGCGGGGAAAGAGCGCGGAAAGGGGGGGACGCTCCGCTTCCGCGTTCCCGAGTCATCGCGCCGGGAAAATCACTTCGTCGTTGGCTCTACTAACAAATAGTCGCGCGTATAATAAGTCAATAGTAATTAGTGCGATCTGCTGCCGGAACCAGAGGGACGAGCCTAGCGAGCGTTGCCGTTGCCGGGTAAGCTTTCGTCAGATTGCCTCTTGTTTCAGTGATTTTTCTCGCGTTGGCTCGGTACGCGTGTTCGTGATCGCGTCGCCGAAACCCATAAGCAGCTTCGAGGCTGCCGGCATTCGCGCAAACCGTAGGGCAACGAACGCGCGGGGAAATATTAATTAGTGGGGGGCTGTGCCCTATTTCGAATTTGGTGAGGATCCGCGCGTCGTTGTAGTTTTCACGCCAACCTCGGCTCGTTCCACGGTGCGACGCCGCCACGTGCTCTCGCCGTATTTTCGCGACTTGTTCCGCCGACGAGAAACTACTTGTTACGCGTTTTCCATCGGAGTTCGGGCGTAGAACGCGAGTATCGCGTACGCCGACGCCATCACCGCGTTGCTGCCGGATTCGACGCGTCTCGAAGGAGCCCGAAGAAGTCAAATCGCGCGTGTACCGATCTCCCGTCACGCGCCGGCTAACCTAAAACCGCTGTCGGTCGCTGCCGGCATCGCCACTGTTAACGGGCCAAAAATAAAGAATTGTTAGCCGAAATTCCGAGAGTTTTATTGCGTGAGAAACCTTCCCGCCGCGGGGAACGCTTCGTGTCCGCCCGCGTAGTACCCTGCGACCGTTCGCGGAAGATCGCGATCTAATATCGGTTGTCGCAGGCGCGTCCGAACGCTTCTCGAAAACGTTAGTGGCTGTAATCGCTTAGCGTGGCACCGTCCGTACCTGGCGCCCGAAAATCTAGGCAGATCTCGAGAAGTGACGTGCCTGCGAGCAACTTTTGTCCCGGGTGGACCGCGTCTCGTGCGGCCGAACGCGGCCCGGCCTCCTGGCTTATAAAAACCCGGTGTCGTTAGGATTTCCGCCCTCCTGGCGACGGCCAAATCCTGGACGACGTGACAATATATATATTTATATATATACATATTGTGACGTGGCAAGTTTTGCCGACGTCCCTCGACCCCGAAAAAGAGAGCCGGGCCGACCTCTGGCAATGCCGATGCGAAACGGCCGTTTGCGAGCGCTCTCCCTGGGCATGCCGATTTGCCAAGGGCGAATATTAACGCGTTTTGAGCGTCGCGCCACTTGGGCGACGCGAATTTCACAGGACCGAAACCGGGCTCCAGGGGAGCCCGGCCCCTATTTCTCGCCGTACGAGGCTTTATCGGGACTGGCTCCGGAAGGATTTCGTGCTGAGACATCGGAGGAAGTACCGAGCCCGGGTCGACGAGCCTGGAGGCACCGACGAGGGACAGTGGACACGAGACGAACACCTCCTCGACCGTGTCGCTGCCTCGCCCGGAAAAGAAGGTGTCCACGACCGGAGCGGCTAGGACTATACTCTTCACGAGACGTCGCCGCAACAATCAGAAAAGCGGCGAACGCGATAATCAGAGTCCGCGAGCCAGGGATCCCGTGCGACAGGATGCGATCCTGCTAGGAGATACCGCGCGATAGGCCCGCGAGTCTCAAACGGGAGAAATAGGGTAGGGAGTAGGGGGACGCCTCGCTTCCGCGTTACCGAGCCTGCCGAAAGTAGGCCACTGGGTCGTTGGCCGTGTTACCGGGTAGTCGCCAATTTATCAGTAATCATAAAATTTTGTGCGTGCCATATTGAGGGACGAGAAAGGACGAACCGCCGCCCATCTGCCGTCGTCCTCGTGGCCGTTGGTAAGCGCCAGTCAGGCTTCCCTATTATCGTGATTTAACGAACTTTTCGTGTTGGCTCGGTAACGTTTCGCGAGGTCCTTATTCGCGTCGCGAAATTACGACGCCGTTTCCGTGCCGCGTGGTCGGCCATATTTCGTGAACGGAAGGACGGTCGTCGATCGGTTAACGTGCGAGCCGGTTGTTAACGCGAGGGCGCGAACTCGCGGGGGGCCGTATCGTTGCCGATTTTCCGAGTAAATTGTACGCTATCTTCGAGACGTTCCCCGGTGTGACGTCGCAACGGTCCGTATCGTGTCCGACGGCGAAGCTCGAGCGATCCAGCAATTATACCGCGTATTCCATCGGAATTCGGCAGTTATTCCGCGCCAAAAGCGCTTTGTAAAATTGCATCTCCATCCTGTACAACTGCCGGGTTCGACGCGATCGAAATAGAAGAGCGCGTGCGACCGAAAATCTGTCGCGTAATTATCGTGAACGCGCCGGCTTGTAAATTTCCGCTGCCGGCTCTCACCGGCAGCTCTGTCGTGTCCATCGGACAAATAAATTATTACAGCCGAAACTATCGTTCCTTATTTCCGTCGAGATACCTTTCCGCCGCGGGAAATGCTCCGTACTTCGTCCACGTAGAATCCTGTGCCCATTCTAGAGCTACCCAGAATATCGTGTGGTTCTCGCAGTTTCGGATAGGTCGTTTGCGCCTCGTGCCGTTATCTCGCAATTTGCGTGACACTGCCGAGTGTCTGGCGCCCGAAAGTAGATTCCATTAACGGCTTCTTTCGTGACAAACCCGAATCTGCGAGATACCTTTTGTCCCGGGTGGACCACGCATCGTGCGGCCGAGCGTGGCCCGGCGTTTCGCCTGTAAAATCCCGGAGTCGCAGGCTTCCGTCCTTCTGACGGATGTGTAGAAAATAGGCGACGTGACAATATATATTTAAAATCCATCGCACAATCAGCTCTTTTTATTTTGTGAGCTACCATATTATAACAAACGCAGGACACATCAATTATTACACTAGTCAATAAGGAAAAATAGCTGGCGCCGTATTATATTTTGGAATTTTCAGGTCGTTTTGTTACCAGGCCATAAGGCCATATATGTATATTGTAAAAAGGCCATAAGAGCGAGGAAAACTTAGGTATACCTCACCAAATCTGGTCTAAAGATTTGGGGTCATAAAAGTGTAAAAACGTTCGGTACTGCTTAAAATTGGGGCCAACGACACCCATTATTTTTACCTATGATGGATATTTTTCACCCAACGGTATTATCCAACGTCTAATTAGGAACATAGAACATAATGGAATTGGCCGAAGTAGGTTATTTTACGACAAGGAAATCTCACAGGTACTATTGACAATAAAAGACTATGTCTCCGTTACGGAGCGGTGGTGATTGGTATCTTCAGCACCTATCCTTCAGCTATTGAAAAGTTATAGTCCAAATGTTGGAAACGTATATGTTATCATTTACGAAATAAGTTCCAACAGTATTCGCCCCTCCGTGATCTGAAAATGTTAGATATTTAATAATTGTTGTTAAGGGTGCGCTGGAGCCAGACCAGAATTTAGAATTGACTTCAGCGACAGATGCGGAGAAACTAAGAAGCTCCTGGACAAGGATAGAGAGATCCTTGTCTCTCCTACAGAGCTGTGACAGAGAGGGAGTCCGTCACTCGCAGGAGAGACAAAGAAACCGAGAAGACAGAATTTACCGCGCGGCTTGATTGTTTGATGAAAAAGATGAAACCCGTTCCAATTTATTTCAGCGAAGAAGCAATATTTCTTAATAATTTTTAAGTGGAAATATTCGGAATATTATTTCGGGTAACCGTACAGAGCCCTTTTTGGAAAAAGTGTACAGAAAAAAATATCTTCTATAAAAACGTACACTTTTATTTTTCATAAAGTTCCAAGAGCCAAATTGAAAAAAAGGGCTCTGTACGGTTACCCGAAATAGAACAAAGAATGTTTTAAAAAAAGAAACGTGAGAAAACATTGCTTCTTCGCTGAAATAAATTGGAACGGGTTTCATTGTTATGAAAGAACCATTTGGATTTCAAGATGGCTGCTTCATTATCGCGCTCTCAGCCGCAACGCTGTCATCGTGTCTCAGAGAGAGGGAGATCTGTCACTCGCAGGAGAGACAAAGACAGAAAGATAATCCATCAGCCTGATGTTCCAATGAAGCTAAACCAATTTTTTGGAGCTAAGAAGCAATATTTTAAAATAATTTTTGTGTTGAAATATTCTTTATATTATTTCGGGTTTATATTATATCTTCTATAAACACGTACACTTTTATTTTTTATAAAGTTTCAAGAGCCAAATTGAAAAAAGGGCTCTGTACGGTTACCCGAAATAGAACAAAGAATATTTTAAAAAAAGAAACGTGAGAAAATATTGCTTCTTCGATTCAAAAAATGGGTTCAGCTTCATCGTTATCAAACTGAACGATTTGTATGTCTAGATGGCTGCTTCATTATCGCGCTTTATTTCAAATTAGATAATTCCTCGTAATAATCATATTTTATGACAAAATGAACATTTTCCTGTATATATATCCCATCCTGTTTTATTGTAAAATTCTGCATATACTGAAATAATCATAACATAAAAATCAAATAAGGACATGAAACATTTTTATAAATACATATTGTTTTTCCTATTATTAAAATTCCTACCATTATTTCCATTGCAGACAATTTTTTTTAAATAAACATTTTATTTTATTATCTCTGTACTTTTTTACAATTATCTTATTACTTTTATGTATTATATCTATATTTTTTTTTGCAAGAGCAATCTTTCCAAATTAATTCAAACCACACAACATAATGTTTGCTAACAACTCGTATATAAATATACATATATATATATGTATATGCAGGTATATACATGCATACGTAACATTTTAACAATAAAATGTATAAGCGCGGGCGCTCGGTAGCCTTATTACGCTACCATACGCAACCGAATCATCCTGAAAAGCATTTTTAGACGATCAGCACAACAACAGCAGAGGAGACGGCAACAGTGGAGGAGACGACAACATCGCTGCGGAGGAGAGACAAGGATCTCTCTATCCTTATCTTACTTCATTCGTAGTGCACCTCTACGCCGATAGAGGCAGCATTTTACGTCATAGTTCCTTAGTATAGTTCACCTCTACGCCGGTAGACCAGATTTTGGAGCCACTTTCCATCCCACGCACCCTTAAATGGAAAAACAAAAAATTCTAGAAACAGGTATTTCCTATTTTCCCACTACGTGCACAAAGTTACACGAATATAGATAAACAATTAATAAGAAATATTGCAAAAAATCCCATAAATATAAATGAAAAATAAAGAAGTTTTGTAATCAGGAAAGTAGTGGTTTTACACCGATGTAAGCACAGACGAGATATAGGAATAGACATGACACCTTATGGGACTTGGCGGCAACAGGAATCTGTAGTAACGTTACCTTAAACGCCAGTGATTTTAGCGTCCTCTACGTTTTGAGAACGGTGAATTCGAGAACTAGATCCAGTGCGATTCGGGTTCGACTGGTCAAACTTCTACAGCGTTGTCAAGTCTACCGTACACAACGTTGTCAGATTATGAGTTTTCAATACATCCGAAAATCATCGGAGAGCGCGATCGCGAAGAGGCTCTCTTCTGCTCATTCGCCGTAATGAAGGCGTATTAGAAAGAAATCTCCTTTTTAACAACCTTACGCTAGCTTATATTGAACTTAATTTCTTTCCACTTAACATTGTACAACGTTTGTAATGTTTCTATTTCTATCTATTATAAATCTTTTTATTGCATTATTCAAAATTTGATGCTTAACTTAATTGAATCTCAAATTTATTTTTGTTCCTGTATTTGACAATGGTTAACCTGTGTTCTCAAATAATACAAATCGAACTTGAATATGTATAAATGCATTATATTAGTCGTATTAAGTTAACAAAATGGAAGAAGTGCCTTTTTTCATCTTAGTTCCATTACTATCATATACAGGGTGTCTCAAAATTCCTTCTGCTCCCGGAAATGGGCGGTTCCTTGGGTCATTTGAAGCGACATTTTCCTTTTGCAAAATGTTGTCCGCGGCTTTGTGTAGGAGTTATTAACGAAAAACACGGACCAACCAGAGCGCGCCTAGTCGCTCGGTGACACGGTCAGCGCGGTGAGCCGGGGGGAGGAGAGCGTTGTCGGTACGCTGCGATGTCGTAACAACTAACAGTTTCTCGATTATGTCCCGATTTCGATGAGCTTTGGATATGTTGTAAAGACCACGATTCTGAACAACATTTCCCTTTAGACTTTTTGCCTCGCGTCTTTAGTTTACGAGATATTTGTAAAAACAGTACCGAAAGCTAAGGGTTGTACGGTCAGGTCAACGAACTGTACAGCTGATGGTAGATAGCAGGTATACGACAATTACATGTTTCGGTTTTCCTGCAGATTTGTACGCAGAGTCGATGGGTTACTGTTCGAAAAGGTCGTCCGTCCTTTCAGCCAGCAAGAGGTAGAAATGTTAGGTCGGCGTGGCGTTTTAGGGTCCCTATTGTCCTATGCCTCCCTTAAGAAACTTTCTAAAAGAAAGACGGACGACGTTTTCGAATAGTAACCCATCGACTCTGCGTACAAATCTGCAGGAAAACCGAACCATGTGATTGTCTTATACCTGCTATCTACCATCAGCTGTACAGTTCGTTGACCTGACCGTACATCCCTTAGCTTTCGGTACTGTCGTACACCTGAAGACCAGTGATGCCAGACAGGGGTAATCGAAAAGGAATCGAGGGGAACACAAGTACCTCCTCTCTGATGACCAGAGTAATATGTGACACGTTGCGCGACTGCGCGACCAGTCTACGGTCTTAGTGGGGGACGTTGGAGGGTGCTCATGGTGGTGGAATAGGATAGTGGAAGGGGATAAAGGTGGAGAGCCTGGAGGGGGAAATGAGGTTGGTTTCAACCTCATTCTGGCATCACTGCTGAAGACATCTGTGCAGTTCGTCACCGAATGACCCAGTGACAGTGACACACATTACGAAGCATTTTCAATTACAAGTTTTTACAAATATCTCGTAAACTAAAGACGCGAGGCAAAAAGTCTAAAGGGAAATGTTGTTCAGAATCGTGGTCTTTACAACATATCCAAAGCTCATCGAAATCGGAGATAATCGAGAAACTGTTGTCTGTTACATCGCGGCGTACCGACAACACTCTCCTCCCCCCGGCTCGCCGCGCTGACCGTGCCACCGAGCGACTAGGCGCGCTCTGGTTGGTCCGTGTTTTTCGTTAATAACTCCTACACAAAGCCGCGGACAACATTTTGCAAAAGGAAAATGTCGCTTCAAATGACCCAAGGAACCGCCCATTTCCGGGAGCAGAAGGAATTTTGAGACACCCTGTATATTCATATAAACATATACAGGGTGGTCCGTTTAAATAAGAACACCTAAATATCACTTCAGGTTATTGTGATGCAAAAATTATTTGTTACGTAATGTGCATGGTGTCAATGGACCAAATATTTGGCACGAATATTATTTTCCGGGGGTCATTTTTTTCGGAGTTGTCAAGGTCATCGATGTTTTTTGGTACATAACTACATTTTTTTTTATTGCATCGTGTAACTGATGGAAAAATACATTCAGATATGTATAATAACATGACCTTGAAATGACCTTGATCCTAGAAAATTTTATACTCCATTCGCATTACGTGTATTTAATATGATATGGCGGGAACAAACATACGTGATTCTTCGGTTTAAATGTTGAATATGACATTTAAAAGCCTTTTTTTACTTATTGCAAAAATTACCGTAACCGTTATTTCGATTTGCATTATCTTATATTGTTACTTTTAGTCTATCCACATTAAATGTGCTAAATATTTCTGGATGCGATAAGTGTAGGTCCGTGCCTCCAGAAATGGACGGCGGAGAGGTTAGGCGAAAGTCAGAGTACTAGAGTGTAATAACTGGTAAAAGGTGAGTACATTCTCGTTATGAATCCGTTACAAATTCACAAAATCGAGACACGGTCTCTAACGAAATTTTACTAACATTGTCAAACCGGAGCACCGGCTCTCACAATTTAATCTAAGTTATCCGCGGCGCGATGTGGTTTGCTACACGTCTGGTTCGCGAAATCTTATGTACTGTGTGACCTTATCACCCTTTAAATTATAACGGTCACGATTGACCGTCCCTTGAATCACGTTGTTTTCCTTATATCGCGACTATGTGACTCCCTTGACGAGCTTACCGAATTTTATTTATTATGCATTTATCGCACGCGAAGAACAAACTGGCCGGTCTTACTACCCGTGCGCTCGGCTGTTTCCAGATGATACGCAACGATAGAGACGCTCACCAAACCCCAGTCCCTCCGCTCCACCTAAGAAGTACTCCTCAGCACGTAAGTGGACTTAGAGTAACCTCCGGTTTCGGTAGAGTGACCGTGATCGTGTTTAGTCAGTTTGCCAAATCGAACCGAGGCGAAATAGTAACGCGTACTGGTCCGGCCAGATTTCTCTGGATGGAAGCAGCTTACGCCTATTGCCTATGCCTCACAATAGCGAGTGGTACAATAACGAGACACCAGCAGGGCACACTTAGGTGATCCGAATGAGATCTCGATTGCCAAACGAAATTGTGAGGGTATTGATACTACAGCAATTCGCGGATTTACTGGGTTGCGATCGCATAAACAGTAACATTAACCGGTCCGGCCGAAACTCGGATGGACGTAGTTATTGCCTATCTGCGATTCGCTCACAAAAAACGAGAGGAAACAATAACGAGACACCAGCGGGGCACACAGAGGTGATCCGAGTGGAATCTCGATTGCCCTAACGAATTTGTGAGTGTATACTCGTATGAATCTTGAATCTATTTAACGCGACCAGTAAATATAAATAAACTGCGATTCGCTCACAAAGGCGAGAGGAAACAATAACGAGACACCAGCGGGGCACACAGAGGTGATCCGAGTGGAATATCGATTGCCGTAACGAATTTGTGAGTGTATAAGCGTTTAATTTTTAATAGGTCTAGCACGACAGAAGCCTTTATGAAGGTAAAATCCGTTCCGTTCGGCGAATTTATGCTCAGTTTCTGAGAACGGCGCGCTTGTGTTTATTTCTCAACCGACGCGTCGCTCTTTCTTTCGCTCGTACTTTCACTGCGTAACACGCGGCATGCTCATAGCAAGTTACAGAATTCGGATTATTTTACAAATTTACGTTACGCAGTTGACTACTACGCGGTTATATTATTACCGTATTGTGAATTACACGTTCTTTTGACTGTGCCACGACGCGGTTTGTAATCGCGACTCCTCGGTTTGAGGCGTACACGTACCGAGGTTGGGTCGACGGTTTGTCGATTCCAACAGGCCGGTTTGGCCTCCCGAATACGCGCCGATTTTCGTCGAACGGAACACTTCGCGAACGCGTGTTTACTTGATTGCTTCCAGACGTAGAGTAATCTCTCGACGATCCGCATCGACCTCCTTCGATCGCTATCGAAAGTGGGGATCGATGCGTACGCATAACTAATTAGTGGGGCGATCTCGCTGTCCTTTGTTAAGACAAGGACCGTGCGCGGATCTCGCGGATCGCCGTGGTGGGATCGATATTTACTATCGATACACGGGAGCATCTATATGTGACCGATACGGTTACATATACATATTATTATTATACATATTATTCTATATGCATCGTTAACGAACAATTTATTAATGTTACGTTTTACGCCTTCCTAATGTATTCGTTTTTATAATGTTCTTATTACAGTTTGATATAATATGCATATTTTATAGGTTTTTTATTACATTTCTATCTAGTAATGCATATAGCTATATATATAATTACATCAAAATGTAATAAACAGATATATATATATATATATATATATATATATATATATATATATATATATATATATCTGTGCGTATTATATATATACAGGGTGTCCCAAAACGACTGCGTAAGCGGGAAATGGGAGGTTCCTTGGGTCATTTGAAGCGACATTTTCCTTAGCGAAAATGGCGTCCGCGGCTTTGTTTAGGAGTTATTAACGAAAAACACGGACCAACCAGAGCGCGCCTAGTCGCTCGGCGGCACGGTCAGCGCGGCGAGCCGGGGGGAGGAGAGTGTTGTCGGCACGCCGCGATGTAACAGAACAGTTTCTCGATTATGTCCCGATTTCGATGAGCTTTGGATATGTTGTAAAGACCACGATTCTGAACAACATTTCCCTTTAGACTTTTTGCCTCGCGTCTTTAGTTTACGAGATATTTGTAAAAACTTGTAATTGAAAATGCTTCGAAATGTGTGTCACTGTCACTGGGTCATTCGGTGACGAACTGCACAGATGTCTTCAGGTATACGACAGTACCGAAAGCTAAGGGATGTACGGTCAGGTCAACGAACTGTACAGCTGATGGTAGATAGCAGGTATAAGACAATCACATGGTTCGGTTTTCCTGCAGATTTGTACGCAGAGTCGATGGGTTACTATTCGAAAACGTCGTCCGTCTTTCTTTTAGAAAGTTTCTTAAGGGAGGCATAGGACAATAGGGACCCTAAAACGCCACGCCGACCTAACATTTCTACCTCTTGCTGGCTGAAAGGACGGACGACCTTTTCGAACAGTAACCCATCGACTCTGCGTACAAATCTGCAGGAAAACCGAAACATGTGATTGTCGTATACCTGCTATCTACCATCAGCTGTACAGTTCGTTGACCTGACCGTACAACCAATAGCTTTCGGTACTGGTTTTACAAATATCTCGTAAACTAAAGACGCGAGACAAAAAGTCTAAAGGGAAATGTTGTTCAGAATCGTGGTCTTTACAACATATCCAAAGCTCATCGAAATCGGGACATAATCGAGAAACTGTTGGTTTTTACGACATCGCAGCGTACCGACAGCACTCTCCTCCCCCCGACTCGCCGCGCTGACCGTGCCGCCGAGCTACTAGGCGCGCTCTGGTTGGTCCGTGTTTTTCGTTAATAACTCCTAAACAAAGCCGCGGACGCCATTTTTGCTAAGGAAAATGTCGCTTCAAATGACCCAAGGAACCTCCCATTTCCCGCTTACGCAGTCGTTTTGGGACACCCTGTATATATATATATGTATATATATATATATATATATATATATATATATATGTATATATATATATATATATATATATATATAATACGCACAGATTATTTACAATAACTTTATTTATTGTGAGATATTAAGTAATAAACTAAATTATAAGCAAGTATGTTAATACTTTACTTACAAAATAAGAAAGTTACGTGAATTCTATTTTTTTTTATTAAGCGCTGGTATGCAAATAACTTTATTAAATAATGACAGAAAGGTAAAACGTTGGAATTTCACTTCGACACAGCACGTTCTCATGCAGATTTAAAAATGAATAATCAACTTTGAGATCATGTAACTGATTTCATCGCGGGGCAGTTTTAGTTACAATATAATGTTTATTGTTACAACTGGTTTCACTACTCAGCTGCATATAATCGAATTAATACTTGATTTCGGAGCTACACATATAACAGTTATACCTAAAGACCGCCACAGTGGGATTCAACACCTTTGGGCCGTTGGATATTTAAAAAAAAATATATGCATAATTGTTTATAACATTGATAAGTAATGTTAATTTTTTTTTCTTACATTAACCCATTCTACGCATTGAGAACAGAAAAAGTGTGAGAGAAATTATATTCTGCAAACGAACCGTTTAGTCAGGAAAAATTGTTAAGGATTTCATAACGTTTTGATTGTGTAGAGCAGTGATGGGCAGCTATGACTGCGGCAGTCAAGAAGCTTCCCCCACCAGCTACTCTTTCGTACGAGAGGGGAAGCGAAGAGCGCGGGGCACCGCTCCGCCGCGAAGGTGCGCGCTGCACGAAAGAGTAGTTGGTGGGGGAAGCCAGCACCCCAGGGCCCAGGGGCCCCTACCGTGCCCATCGCTGGTGTAGAGTGTAGAGTTACACAGAGGCATGGGCCTACCACTACTCTGCTGCTTGGGTAGGAGCTACCTGGACGGTGAGGCTTGGCCCAATGGTTTGCGTGCGTATCCTTACATGTACACAATACGACGTTTAAAGGGACAGAAAATCTAGCAAGGTGCATTTGTACCTGAAAACATAATGAAATTTTTTACAATTTTTCGTAACCAAACGGTTCGTTTACGGCGTACGGTTCCTCTGAAACTTTTTCTGTTTTCAATGCGTAGAATGCAGTGATGTATAAAATAAAAAAATTTAATAGTAATTTGCAATGTTATACACAATTTTCCGGACTATTTTTTAATTTTAATTTGTTACGAACACAAAGTTGTGTTCTTGTGTATCTTGGAACACAGGTTCTCGGCATAAATGTTTTCCCGGTCAGCCCACGATCGAGCGACAATGAATTGATGATCGACGGCTATTGTTACGTCGCGAAATCGAAGGGATACGCTCGAGGGGTACCTGCTTGGGGTTGATGCGCGAGGCCTACCTTATAGCATAGTGACGGGATTTCCATATTACGGGGAAATCCGCTATTATTCTGGCGGCGATTGGTGCTACAATTTTACGTTTTTATAATTTTTGCATTTCTACGGCACAGTTGCGATCTAAGTCTCAACAGGGATAGTGCTTTCGTCACGATTGTAGCGTAGGGTTAATTTACTGTTAGATGTGCGGGGCTTTTAATTTTTCATAAATATCTTTTTGTTTTTAATAAAAAGTGTGAGTGTTGTGCGCTGAACAGTGAACACAGGTAACCAGAATAATAAATTTTTTGTGTCAAACAGATTGTGCTGATGGTAGCACTTTTTATTCTTTTCCTATTAATAACACCGAGAAATGTTTTACGTGGTTAGTGAATCTTTTTTTTAAATCATTTTATAAACCAATGCTTCTAATTGCTTACAAAAAACACGGTGGTTTGGTACAATTATAAAAAAGTTATTCTGTTTTAAAGAGCGTACGAATACTCATGAGAGTCACTGTATGTATATGCGTATAATTCTGTATTTTACTGTACATACACGCTGTACATACAAATATACTGTTTAAAGTTTAAATACATTCAACGTCTTGGGTTTCAATCGGGAATTTGATGGAGTATAGAAGTTGTGTTGTATATATTTATCACGCTGATGCTTTTACTATTATTTTTTTATATTGCTTTATAATTTTATAAACGTTAAGTGTATTCTGGGATTGCAAAGCCCTTTGTTCACGCCTTCACGTGGCCAATCCTGTTAACATTACTAAATATATGTTTATATGAATATATATGGTAGTAATGGAACTAAGATGAAAAAAAGCACTTCTTCCATTTTGTTAACTTAATACGACTAATATAATGCATTTATACATATTCAAGTTTGATTTGTATTATTTAAGAACACAGGTTAACCATTGTCAAATACAGGAACAAAAATAAATTTGAGGCATATTTTGAATAATGCAATAAAAAGATTTATAATAGATAGAAATAGAAACATTACAAATGTTGTACAATGTTAAGTGGAAAGAAATTAAGTTCAATATAAGCTAGCGTAAGAGGAGATTCTTCATTACGGCGAATGGGCAAAAGAGAGCCTCTTCGCGATCGCGATCGCGCTCTCCGATGATTTTCGGATGTATTGAAAACTCAATCTGACAACGTTGCGTACTGTAGACTTGACAATGCTGTAGAAGTTTGACCAGTCGAACCCGAATCGCACTGGATCTAGTTCTCGAATTCACCGTTCTCAAAACGTAGAGGACGCTAAAATCACTGGCATTTAAGGTAACGTTACTACAGATTTCTGTTGCCGCCAAGTCCCATAAGGTGTCATGTCTATTCCTATATCTCGTCTGTGCTAGCACCCCAAACCGACGGCCGCCAAAATACATTGGGTGTCAGGTGTATTCCTATATCTCGTCGGTGATGCAATGTCTGTAGGATCTTAAGTCTGTGGTAGTATATAGCAGTATATAGGTTCTGCCAGAGAGGGCAGGTCAGGCAGGTTGAACTTATTTTGAGGTTCTTGTCCGAGACAGACTGGGTGTAGGAGCTGTTCCAGGCTAGAAATGGAGCAGGTGGCAGCACTATATAGTGACCACTACTAACAATGGGGTGATCACTCTCTTATTCTTCTATGTTACTGATTCCAAATTCCAACTGCAAGCAAACGAGCAAACAATTCGGATATTTTGGAGTTATATCCAAATATAAACAATTTATTACTGAAAAAGGTACATTTAAAACTTTAAACAAGTTAACAGGGAAACATCAAAATGGACGATAAATTGCGACAGATGGAAGATGAAATGAACAGGTAATGTATAGTTATAAGCTACATAAACACTCTAACCTTTTCTGAACTCTTATGTTATCATTTCGCGTGAACATATATTTATGTTCTTGAAATGTTCACATCATTTCTAAGTTGCATACTGTGTTATACTGAACAGCTTGTTTGTTAGAAAACAAATAGATTAATACAAGTGCATATACAGGTAACCATATCGCTAAACATTTGTATATGATGCAGACATAAATTTAGCTAACTATAAGATTAAACAATTTTTTAGATTCGAGGCTGAAATTGGTGGTCAGTTAGTTACACCAATGGTTAGACCTGTAATCGGTGCAAATACATATAATCAAGTAGCTAGACAATTGGAACAACACGAACTACCAACACCAGTTGTTGCTGCAGCAGCAGCAACGTTAGCTTTTCCACCGATGATTGGGTTTCCACCACCACCACCTCCACCGCCACCACCACCTCCGCCTCCTCCAATGTTAATACCACAGCAAGTAGCAAGACAAGGTAAATCATTATAAAACTACTGTCGCTGTCTCATAACGTGGGACTGGGGATGGCATAGGGGCAAGGACAACGAAAGCTCACCATCATGCAATGTGATACACCTGAAACAGCAGTGGTCATCTTCTCAGCAAATAGCAAGATGTGTGTCACTCAACTGTGCGCGCCTGACCAATCAGACAGTTTCTTTGCAAAATCCTTTTATATTTCTTCCGATTACCATGTTATGAAACAGTAACGATACTTGATAAAGTTATATTTATATGATATACAGATTTTATAAGAATATTTTTGTAATACAGGTACGGTTCCTTCTATTACAACATACTCATCACCCGCACAGATAAGTAACCCGTATTTACCAAACATGGTGGACCCATGTTTAACTGCCACTCCAAAAACATATGAATCCACGTCAGCACCAATGATTCATCCAGAAATTATTGAACAGATTATCAATACAAAGATCCCAGAAGATGAGAGTAAAAAGAAACCAAAAGTGAAAGGAGTTAGCACTGCAGCAGAGTTGGCAATTAGTCAAGGTAAAGCAAGTTCTATCATGGCAAATGCCAGCGCAGAAGAGACTCATCCAAAGGGCAAAGGAAAGAAAAATAAGAAAATTGTTCGGATGGCTGGTGGACAGATATGGGAAGATCAATCTTTGTTAGAATGGGACGAAGGTGATTAATTCAACATTATTTATACTGTTTATGAATTTTCTTTTGCTTTACATATAGTTTACAACATTTTTTTTGTACATGCAGATGATTTTCGAATATTTTGTGGAGACCTAGGAAATGATGTCACGGATGAAATGTTGGTTAGAGTGTTCGGCAAATATCCCAGTTTTCAAAAGGCAAAAGTAGTTAGAGACAAAAGAACAAACAAAACAAAAGGATTTGGATTCGTTTCCTTCAAAGATCCGCAGGACTTCATCAAAGCAATGAAAGAGATGAATGGTGAGTTGTAAAACAATTGCATTTTTATTTATTTTACAATTTTTTTTAAGTTGCAAGAGAGAAAGAGTCTCTGAGGTAGAGTCTATGTTCGGATGAAACTTGTTCTTAATGAACTTTTTATAGAGGTACATCTAAAAATTTCTAAAGTGACTGCAATTGCCAAAGTTACGAAATCATTTAGTTCAGGCTGTAGTACGTCGATCGATAGATTTTCATCATTTGCCAAATGGGCCCCATCCGTAAGATATAAACAATTGTGGTATTATCGAGTATTGTCTTCTTGGCTGTGAGGAAGCTCCATTCCGCAACGCGATGCGATAATCAGGGTGTGCCGCAGAAGGTGTAGAAGCGTCGTTTGCTTTTGCCATTTCTTGTTGTTGTGCAGTACCTTGAACAATTCCATGTGTTAAGATTTATAAGTTGTAATCGATTGACTTTATTGGTTGACAATTTTTAATATGTATGTACTTACTGGCATAATTTCCGCGAAGACCAGGGGGACTCATGTAAAGAACAGAAAACGGCATTCCGCCAGCACCCCAGCTACGAGACATAATTACATCCTTTTTCGGTAATTTATTCTTATTTCGTTTAGTATTCTGCAGCAACGTGTGAGCCCTTTTATCTATGACAGGAGCATTCTCGCCCCAAGGTTCTATAATCGTATTAGGATCTACATTCACTGCTTCCCTTTGTACGTTTATTCTGAAAGTCATAGAATATATATATATGTTTATACAGTTGTTTCGAATGAAGTTCTTGAAGTGCTTGGTATAAAGACTATAAATTTTTTAACTTTAAATTGTTTATTGGCATTTGGTCAATCTATTGTTTTATGTATAAATCAAAAAGGAACCGCCATCGTATTGCGAAAATTAAAAAGTTGAAATATATACTTTGGTAGATCTTCCTGTATAGGAATATTCCCGTGAAGTTCTTCTACTGGTAATAATTCCCAGCAAGCTTCATTAGAGGAACAGGGGGATACTGCAGCGTCAATCACATTTCTGTTCAGATTTTTGAAATCGGTCAGGGGAACAGCCAGAGTCAAAGTCGAACGTATAGTTAGTGAGGAGATAAAGATAACAATAGGGAGCATCATTTTTATCAGGCTTTTCGTTCGTTATCGATCTCGTATTCGTCGAACGTTTCTTCTTTGAAACGCGTATCGTGGTTTGAATACAGCAGCGCGTCGTTTCCTTTCTCTTTTTTCGATCCTAAAAAAAGTTTTTATTATTAGAATTTTTACTAAAATTAATTTACGAGTTTGTAAATTCCTCAACATAACATGTAACAATAAAAAATGTCAAAGCTAAATATATCTAGCAAAGTTTCTACAATTTCATGTGTCAATCAAATCTATTCTTCATTGTCTTTGCCGTAAATGAATTATTTAAATTTTTAACTGCGCGACTCTACAATCATGAACATTCAGGGAGATGTAATGTGAGACAAATCAAATTGACATAACAAAAATGTTGCCACGGTCAACATAAACACTAATGTGGATATTAGGACACAATAAAGTGAAAGAATTATTTGTTAACTTTGGAAGAAAATGACAAATTTTTGACGAGTGATAGTAAACACAAACGTAAATGACACAACTTGTCATTTTAAGTAAAAGATTACGACTCTTTCACATTTACTGGGCATCCAATAAGCTTAGACAGGAATTTGTTAGGATTAATAAATCGGAGAATTAATAAAAAATAATATAAATATATAAATGCGCTTTCTACAAAAAACGTGTTCTGTGAAAACCCATAAATTGTTTAACATTTTTCTTACAACGTGTTCATTGATATTAGGTGTGCAAATTCATTCGTGACCCTTCTTCATAAAGTTGTTCAATTCCAAACAATGAGAACATATTCAAATCTTGAAAATAATCCCCACCATTTTCTCTACAGTTACATTATTTTACAGATGACTGATGAACCTAGCAAAAAGTTTGGATATAAGACAAAGTTACAAATGATTCATTGTAAGGGCCACGAATTAATTTGTACACCTAATAATAGTTAGGCATACTAATAATTGCAATTACAAACATTTATGACTTCCTTCATCCTTCTACTGTGTTCATTGAATTGCTAGATCACTCTATCGATCACTCTTTATTGTCGATGTTTAGGACATTATTTAAAATTAGTTATGATCCAGTGTGTATACAATTACAGACGGTTTAAGTCAACATTTTCCAGGTTCCAACTTTGTTTATAAAATACAAACGAGTTAATTTGCATCAACTCGATCACTTTGTAATATTGTATATGTGAAATTCGGGAAGGGGATAGCGATTAAGTCATCATTTTGCCAGTTTTAAATTTGTTTGTAAAATATAAGTTCTTATATTTGCATTTTTTACTAATTTGAAAAAATTGGGAGACACTGTTTTAGAAATTAAAAAAAATATATAACCATATTATTTGAAGTCTCACCTACAATGTTACAAAATAAGCTTTGATGCAAAAGAAAACCATTAACATTAACATCGTAAATAGTGAGTTGTTGAAAGTTGTGATTGTTCTGCTGCTACTCAAGTTAGCCTAACCCAGACTTAAAAAGAATTGTTGAGAAATATGCGTGTTTGATGATCTTTCAAGCTTGATTTTTTTAAAAATGAGACCACGTACAAGAAAATCTCATTTTAAAATCATACACTTTGTGGTTGTATCATGTGCCCTGCTACATCTTGTATAAAAAAGTTAAAAGTTAATTTAAAATTTATGTTATGTAAAGAATGGTTATATCTCCTATAAGTTCATGTTGACCTAAACAAAAGGTGGTTAAAAATGATATTTTGATCACTTCGGGAACTCAAGCACATGGGTCTCGGCAGAGTCGTTTTGTTATTCCGAGCTAAACCACGATTGTAAATTGAATGAAAAGGTGGTGACGATGCCAGTAGAAATGCGTAAGAAGATTGCGCTGTCTCGGTGACTGTTATTAGGACGCTCGCAAATTCCCTATTGGACGACAGGGGATTGGGCTGTTTACATTTTCAAGATATTTCTGCAATGGGTGCGACTATTTATACAACATTCCAGCTTAATTTAGTACAACGAAACTCTCACACTTGCCGATTTTAGTGACTACACCACTGAGCCGTGACGAAAGAAGGCTTTGTCATTGCCACGTGAACGTTGATTGATAGTGAATATTGAATATTGCTAGGCTATAATTGTCGGAAGAATAGAATTATTTAAAAAATTACATTACATCGGAGGGTAATACACATTAATTTTTGTGTAACAGGACATCAATTTTTACTATATTATTCGAAAATATTGTTGTATTCGATCTGTGCTATTTTTTGATTTTAAGAGATGAACTACCCTTTTTAGTGAAATTTTTGTATTTATGCGTTCATCGTTTGTAAATTACATAATATGTTAGCAAAATATTTATATTTTTATGTCGTTTTTGAAAGTCTATACGTATGTAGTTAAAAATCTTCTCTATTTTTCACAGAATCTTTTACTATTTTTTCACATGAATAAGAGCTTTCTTTTATTCTATGTATATTTACTAGTGTAGGGCAAAGTATATTTACCATAATCACTGTGTGAACTGTATGTGGTATTAACTTTTAAAAAATATTATTTTCGGAAATACTTGCTTACAGATACATACACATTTAAGGACAACATCAAATCGGTGGAAATTATTTCTGAATACTGTTCGTAATGTAGAACTTATAAATCTGAAAATGAAGAGTGAAAGTCGTATTAGAGGGGTGATTTTTCTCTTGAAGTACAAAAGTAGAGGCAATTAAATACAGTAGGACCTCAATTAACCGAACTAAACAGGAAACTATGTGTTTTCGAATGATAGAACAGTTACTTAATTACAGTACTAGATTCAACTTTTATTGATTTACACAATACATAGTGTTGCTTATGGATTGCCAAAAATTTATCTATTTATGTGTGAAATGTGTTGGGATCATAATGATTTCAGATATAAAAGGTTCGGATAATAGATGACCTACTGTATCTCAAAGTTTCTACTGGTCAAATATACATACGCAACTCTCAATAATCCCGATTAGCGCAGGCGGTAATGTGTTTGACTGCGAAACCTCCTTTGAGTACGATCGAATTTATTTATACAATTTATTTAATAAAATAAGAATTAAGAAATTAAGATTCATAATATTAATGTTTCAAACTGGATACATTCAAGTAACGTAAAAATTAATCTTGGAGGGATGACATGGCAGTCAACGTGTTAAAACAGTTTGAAAAATATTTCTTCTTCGAACCATTAACCTGGTTTTTTTCTCTGAACAGTTTTTGACGATGGCAAACTGATAACAGGTGAGAGGTGTCGATGAAAAAAAGCGTGTAAGCGGGTAACTTGAATAAGTCTAATCCGAGATGGTGAGAGTTCACTAACCTGTAAGGTGTATCTTGTAAACGTAATTCGATCGTGCGTAGGATCAATCTTCTTTCAGGAAGAAGTGATTAAAATTCGGTGGGCTTAATCCCCATGGGACTATATTTGACATAAAATTGGATACCCTTCTCGTGTTTACATTATCAATTTACAATACACATATAGAAGGAATTTACATACACACGTAAATTAGTTTTCACAATTAAGTTAATTGATTTTTACAGTCAACTGTAAAATAAAACAAATTTTGGGAAGTTATTTGAGATTCTAGAAAATCAAACAAAATTAATTATGCAAAATACAAATTTTCCAGATCAATTGTAGGCAACAGAAGTGAAATAAAAATGTATTTCTTTTCTTGATAACACTGTCCAACACCAAATTTGTGCTCTAATTACTGTTGGGTGATTCTTGTAGAGTTTTTTTCGCTGATTCCGAATCTGCCCTTAATTGTTTTCCATCATGCACAGTTTTTAAGAAACATGGCTTTGAAAAAAAAGCATATTTTTCAACTTTATACAAATATTGTGATGTTATTATAAAAGATATTGAATTGATCTTTACAGCAAATGATTCCTTAGACTTTCCCGAATGCAGTGATATCCAATATTAAGACATTATCATTGTTTGAACATGTTTAAACGATCATTAAAGACGGAGAGACACCACTTTTGCACCAATTTTTGACGATGTTTTTGAATTTATCTCAAAAAATAAGGGTCCAGCGGAAAATCGAACTATACCACGCGATAGAGCAGACTTTTATCTGATTTTTAAACATGTTTAAACAATCATAATGTATTAATATTGGATATCACTGTATTCGGGAAAGTCTACAGAATCTTTTGCTGTAATGAACAATTCCATATCTTTTATAATAACATCACAACATTTGTTTAAAGTTGATGTTTCAAAGCCATGTTTCTCAAAAACTGTGCATGATGGAAAAAAATTAAGGGCAGATTCGGAATCAGCGAAAAAAACTCTACAAGAATCACCCAACAGTAATTAGAGCACATTAAAAAAGTTGAAATTTGTTGGACAGTGTAATTTTAATAAGCCGACAATACATATAATAAACAATATTCGTAAATCTGTTAATGTGATCACGAATTTTTGTATTCATTTTTGTCATAAATTCATAAAATCCACAGTACAGTTATGATAAATCTTGATGTATAGTTTCTTTATATCATGTATTAAAAGAGAGGTTTAACGCTGTGATCATTTCACACTTTTACTACCACAGCCTGTAAAATAGCCTTTTTGTTACCTGTATTTGCCAATAAAAAATTAAGTCGTAATCGTTTTCATACCGGCAAGAAATTGTTGATTTGCAATAACAAATTGAACCAATCCGTATATACATAGAGCAGTGCAAAATATCAGGTTTCAGTTCTTAAGGTGCTGACTTATAGATAGTGTTCTGTAACTGGTGCTACAACCGAAAAGGGGATGATTTTACATAAAAAAATAAGTCGAAAATGTATAGTAACATTTTTTTTATTTTCGAGACAATCGACTATTCAATAGCATGCGTGTTCCTAGAATTTTCAAACTCGGTTTTTTCGAAACAGTCTTATATGAAAAAATTTTATTCTACATTTTCGACTTATTTTTTAAATTTAGAATCACCCCCTTTTCGGTTGTAGCACCAGTTACCGACCACCCTCTATAATAATCAGCGACGAATCAATGAACCTGTTTTCAGTTTCGAATCCTATTTAAATGTAAAATAAAATGAAAGACAAGCTAATTAAATTTCAATCGAGACTTATCGTATCATTACTAGTATGCTCGCAGTTGTGATTGTTCATATTTCAGTAAATGTCGAATCTGTGAATCAAGTGTAATGCGGTCTATCGATTATTCGTTGCCACGAAATTTGTATTAATTGCGGATGGGTATTGAATATTACTGTTGTTATACGGAACCTACAGTTCCCTAATATCCGAACGGCAATTAGCAATTAGGAGCATCGCCGTAATTATTCACTATTCAACTCGCCTTTTAACGAGAAAGTTATGAACGGAGTCATGTCTGTTTCTTTCGTCGTCTTGCTCCGTCTCTGGACTGTTCATTGAAAGACACAATACCAACTAATGCACTACGTGTGATCACGCCAGGACGGACCGTCGCATTTTCCAGTTTAAATTTCTCTGAACATCTAGGAACTGAATGAATCCCCCACCCTTGTCGTACAGCGTTTATACATTTCTCTTTTAATACCATCCCCCCAGACGTAATCTCGTTGGAAAAGAATACCACTCAACTGTTAGAAGCTCAGGAGCTCGGAATTTGACGGGAACTTTTATTTTTACTTATAGCGTCATTTTCTCGATATTTTACAAGACATTGACGATTGACAGCTGTGCAAAAATACAGTTGTGTCTAGCGTTGTTATTATTTAGAAGTATCGTCGTGGCTGCAGTGGTAACAAGTTGGAACAGTACGGCGCAGGATGCTAGTTCAAATCTCATTTTTTTCTAAATTAATCTCATTTTGCATACAAAAATACATGACAAATGTTTTATTGTTGTTTGCAAATGTTTTCATAGAAACGTAGAGTATATTTTATTCAATGTATTTTCCATCATTAGATATAACTTGCATTGAACGGAATAAATGAACGTAATCTGATGAATAATCTGGTGCATACATATGGTGGGTGTGGTAATACATCCCATCCGAGCAGTGTCGCCAGATCAGGGGAATGGACTCGAATTGAGGGGAATATAGTTACCCTCTCTCTGCCAGTAGCGGATTAGTCACGTGGCATTGTGACATATGCACGACAGAGGCGGTACGCGTCACGTGACTGGGCCGTGGCGGAAGCGTGGGGAATAGCGTCGTAGAAGGGGAAGGGTAGAGTGGGAGACAAGTCTTAATCTGGCGACACTGTATCAAAGCAGTTTCAACGTTTCGACGTGTATTAGTAAACGGCAGAAACTTATTCAAGTACCTAATATTTCATATAACAATTACATTCAGGTTACTTACTTGCTAAATATTTCACCAATTTACTAATCGGTAACACTGAATAATGAAAGAAATATTTTTAGATATTGATATCATAGTACTAGTAAATTTTGTCATTAATAAACTCTGCCACAAAAAAATATTTAAATAAAAAAAATATATTAAATACCAAATAAACTAATGGATAGAATTATAATTAATATTATAATGAATACAATAATCTATAATAAATAATACATATCATAATGATTGACTGCGGATTCGATGCGTTTATGACAAAAATGAGTAGATCAAATACGAAACAGTAAAAAAATTTTTTAAAATTAAAGATATTGTTGTGTTATTTTCAACTCACTAAAATTATTTAAAAAAGAGACAAATATTTATGTAGCTCCTGTATCTTGTAATTGATGCAGACATTGTTTATTTTGTATAAAAATTCGCAGTCTAATAATGATATAATGTTCGTTGGATTTGGACAGAAATTGTTATTCGCTTGGTCCGTTTTGATAAAATAAAACTAGTGAATACAATTTATATAATCCTCGGAAATAGGACAACGTCCTCGACTTGTGGTTTATAAGATTGTCGCTCAAAGTTAACAAATGACTCATCCTTAATTCCATCTGTTAACATTATTATAAACTAATACAATTTCATAAATTATTTCAATTTCATTTTGTCAAATTGCAAACGGAAAATCAACTATTGTTGTTGTAAAACACTGTGCATCGTGAATTATAAACTAATTCTTCAATTACCTTTGTTTGCTTTATTCTCCTAAAAAATAACTTCACACATTTCCTGCTCAAATGGAACGAGTAGTTTCAAAGTAATTATTGGTATCAATTAACTGTTTTGATTGAAATAATTTATCATGCAATTAATATTGGGTCTTCAATTATTTTACACTCCAGATCTTAATGGTACTTTGGGAGGGCGTTGTTCTTGCAAAAATATTAGACACATGTCGCGGGAGTGGCAGTGCCGCCAGACCGGGGAAATTGAGGGGAATACAGTTACCCTGTCTCTGTCATTACCGGATAAGTCATGTGGCATTGTGACACATGCACGGCAGAGGTGATACACGTCACATGACTGGGCCGTGGTGGAAGCGTGGGGTGCTCGCTGTCGGGGAATGGGGGTATGGCGTCGTAGAAGGGGTAAGGTAGAGTGTGAGACAAATCTTACAATTAATCTGGCGACACTGGGTAGCAGCCAGGATAAGCTCGAGCGACCGCCAATATGTATTAGTGAAATATCGACTTGGGTCAGAAATGACTCCGGAATATGGCTAGAAGTTGCAGGAGTCCGAGGGTTAATGACCATCGTTCATATTGAAAGGGTTGAAAATAGCCCCCACAGTGTGGGGTGGGAACCATATTTGGTCGAATATCTCGGAAACTATTAGAGCTAAGCAGATGGTCTAAATGGAAAAGTTGTGTACTTTTAATAAGAACTCCACAACTGCACAACTGAATTTTGAAAATCTTAATTTGTTTAAAAAATACATTAAACATTTTTTGTTAATTTTTCCATTTAAACGTTAATCTATTTTCTCGAATACTTGTGTGTGAGAAGTGCATACTCGAATACAAAATGTGGATGAAGCGAAATTTTGATTTTTAAAAGAAATTATTAGAATTCAAATAATTCGGTGTTTTCTGTGAAATGATGACCATAGGTGTGAATAGTTAAAACTAGATCATTCGATCATTCGTTTAATTAGTAAGCAACTATTGCTAGCAGACCACTATTAACATAAATATTCTAAAAAATTGAAATTCAAACGCGCCAATTCTTTTTGCGTAGGCCTGATAAATTCATTTTCATTCAGTTTCATGCTAAATGTTATAATTTTAAACAATTGACTATTACATTTTCTTTTTTATGGACAAATTATGGCTTTTTAGTTGTCATAGGTTACGCCCACCTGCACGCCAAATAAATGTATGTATGTGTATTTTCTTGAATAAACATTTTAATAATTTCTTCGATTAAACAATTCTTAATGACATTCTTTCAATAATAATGTTTTCAGAAGTTGTTTATTTTTAATAAACATTCCACTTTTAGTGAACAATGGTAGCCAATAAATAAATATTTTATATTTTTTTAGTTGATTTCATTTCTTCATTAACAATAATTATTGAGAATATTAATATAAAAATAATTAAGAGAGAAACGACAATATTAAACGATTGGTCTGTGAAAGGTTAATTGCTTTCGCGTTCTCCTTTGTCATTGATTTGTATGCTTCGTTATAAAAATTCTCTTTGATATTATTTATTGAATTTTTTTCATTACTAGACAATGACTCTTTATGCAAACATGGCATTTGCAAATGTGTGGTACACCTTGAAGAATCTTTCACTAAATAATATATAGTTTTTCTGTATTCTGGTTTGTATAACATAATTTATAAAAATTGTAATTTGCATAAATATGTGTAGGTGTCAGATTTAGTATACTTTTTACAAAAAATAAATTACATATTTATTTATACTAAATGTAAGAAATCTAGATTCGTTATAGAATAATATTTAACAATAATATAGGTGGAGGTAAAAGAATTTTGGAAGCATTATTATGTTAATTTGTTAGATAACTGTAATGTCCAAGTTGTGTTTTTACCGTATAGTATCAAACCCTAAGATATGCTTAAATATCGTATTTCCGAATTTAGAATCACTTCGTCCACCATTGATACCACTAATCGATGTACACTCTGAATACAATAGTGACAGGAATTGGACAAATTAATGGGGACACCTGATACTTTTAATTTTCCTAAAAATGGACTCAAGTTTTATAATTATTTTATTCTAATACTGTTTCTTTTGTAATGTATTATACTATAAGATAATAAGAATAACAATTAACATGAACAGTACACTAAATCCAAAGGATAATATGTACTACTAATCTCTCATAATTTGTAAGTTCAACAAAGCTATTCCAAAAATTGTCAAAATAACCAGCCAATTAACAAGAAATTTTCGGACATCTGTACAAATAACTCAAAAAAAAAAAAAGATAAGATATATCGTATTCTATTCATCACAAGGATAAACAGTGCAAAAGGAACCATCGGTCAAAACTCAATCGTTCTAATAAAAAATAATGGTAAAGTTTTTTCATTATCAAACTGATTTTATATATATTATATTTTCATCTCTCAGTTACATGGACTTTATATGTATAGCGTGCTGTTGATGAAGCGGTTGGAAATTATTTCATTACGCGTGAAATATATGGAAAATATAATTTTTAGCCTTGTGATGAGTAGAATAAGACGCAATAAAAAAATAATTGTTGACTTTTTGACCTTGAAATTAATTTTGCTTTCTTACATCAATTTCCACCAAACCGAAGGTGTAGGATCACGCTATCATAGTCACGACATACATATAATTTCTTTACACCCTGTACAATAACGATCATCTCATTATAGGGAAGAAGAAATAAAATGCAAGAAATTAAAATTAATCAAAGAATTCCAGTAGTTTGAAATTTGACAATATTGTAAAAAATACTTATTAAATGCATTATCTTTACACTGATCCGTTTCACTGTTCGAGTTATTCATTCATATTCATATTATGAATGTGTTTGTCGAATGAAATATTCCAGCGTATATTAAATATGAATAATAGTAAAGTATACATTACTGTACATACTAAACAAATATTGAAAATAAAAGGTAATCATATTTTTGAAAAATGTTAATAAGACGACGAACATGCTCATTCTGTACGTTGTGAAAAAACAAATATATTCATTATTATACATATAAATATTTTCTTTATGTACGACATGTTTTATCATCGCATACGCTGTTATCGTTAATGGCCATATTTTCCACACTGAAAATATGCATAATTACAATGACAGATATTTGATTTGTTTGATCGAATCATTTCTGCCAGGGGTAGTAGGGTGGCCTGTCCAGTGAATGAACATAATTCGTATTAAACGAGAAAATAACATATAAAATGTATTATTAATAAAATACGAATGAAATAATATCATACAATTAAACAAAAACAATAAGATATTCCTTACTAAATTTAATTACTATACGAATTAATTATATTTGATTAAAATTCACTAATAATATAAGGATCTGAATGAAATGTGAATAATATACCCTCTCTAATATTAAAATTTTCCATAAAATTATTTTAACTCATGATGAGTTTGTATGGATAATTATCATTCACGGGGATACCATTGTTCATACATTGATCATTTGGTTGATTTTTCAAGCTACGACCATCAAATAGTAGACTTGTGTTTTGCAATGTAAGAATTTAACAATGACACAGCCTTGCGAATTTCAACAGACATGCAGATTAAGTATTCATTCACTGGACAGGTGACCCTAGTCTGAACGTTTTGCAAAGTATGCCTTAAATTTCATTGGTTGCGAACGGGTTTGAAAATTGCATTTTTTCCGCGTTTTGACAACTGTGGGGTCGAATGGTGTGAATGGCTCGAAAAGACTCACTTTCGTCGAAAGACACGGCAGTCTGTTCGTTTCTCGATCAGTTGATCCTTTTCGCTCGGTTGCCCGTCGACGACGATTCTCGGCTCTGGATCGTTTCGCCTTCACCGGAGTCGAAGCAGTCGGACATTGGTTTACCCGTCCGGATGATGGGGACGGAGTGCGTCGCGACGTCGGACGTCCCGCTACTCATTCAGCAACCCCTACCCCTGGCGGTGCTCCTCGCCCCCATCGGCGACCCCTCCACTCGATCAGGGACAACCAATCGGCTCCCTCCGAGTTTCTCTTCTTGATTTCTTCTTCTGCCGAGATTCCTCCGCCTCTGTCTCTACTTCTTTCTTACTCTTTCGCTTGCGCTCGTCATCAACGAGATTGTTGTCATTGTGTGGTTATCGTCCTCGTCGGTGATGCGTCGACGACGTCATCGAAATTCCGCATCGCGTTACTCTCATGCTCGTGATCGCGAATCTTAACGTTTCCCTCCACGGTATCCATTTTTCCTCTTATTCTTCTTCGTCGTTTAGCTTCGACCCTCACTTCAACTCTGTGTCTAACTCTAACTCACAGACCATATCTATTATACCCGAAAAGAAAAAAAGGCAAGGGATAACAAGTATTTCATCGACTAAAATCGTATTGGTTACAAATAAGGATTATAAGTGATCGAAAAATTTTTCCCTTGTTGGCAAATGATTAAAAAATATCGATTTCTAAACTTTTTGGTTGTACATATATAATAGTTATTATTGTCCAAACGTTTGGATCCAGATCGATAACTGTTATCGACGAAGAAAAACTATTTCGATTGCTCATAGCAGTTATCGATGAGAGAAATTCATTTCGTTCATTCATAACAATTATCAATGAGAGAAATTTATTTCGATCGCTCGTAACAGTTATCAATTAGGGAAGTTCCTTTCGTTCGCTCGTAACAGTTATTGATGAAGGAAATTTTTAACAGTTATTATTAAATAGTACAACTTTTAGATAATAGATAATCGATTGTATGATAAATATTTTATTCGTGAAATTAATTGTTAAAACCAAAAATTAAAGTGACAAACATGAAGTTTTCCAAATTTTATTTTGACAATAATACAATTTCTCCTGTCAACAATTGTACGCCCATATACGAGTGGAACAGAGTCGTCCTTGAACAAAGACAGTTAACAAACAGACTTTGTGTTGTTCTTATGTTCTATTGATTCGTCTTGTTGTATGGAACCTTCCCAATGATTTTCACAGGCTTGGTCCATTCGAAAAAGAGTAGACGACTCGATAATTAAATAAGCAATCGAAATGAATTTTCTCATTAATAATTATTATGAGCAAGTGATAAAAAATTCGATCATCGATAACTATTATCAGCGACCGAAATAAATGTTTCTCATCGACAACTGGTACGAGCGATCGAAATAAATTTCTCTCATTGATAACTGTTATGAGTGATAGAAATCAATTTCTCTCATCGATAACTGCTTTGAGCAATGGAGATAGTTTGTCTTCATCGATAACAGTATTAAATAAAAAAAATATGAAAATAAAGCAAAAATTTTGATTATTGTTCCCAAAAAAAAAGTCTTTTCTTTTTCAGTGCCTTTATATGCGAAAGGCATTATAAATAATTTATAATAGATATTTATATACTCTCAACGGTCTCATGTAATTGTTTATCTGCGTACTCAGCTATTTCGCAAGTAGACAGCGGATCTTATGACAAAAGTGAGTGGATGAAATTTAAAACAGTTAAAAACTTTTTAAGAATATGACACATTATTTCCAATTGATTGACCCATAATATCAGAGTCGTCATGTAATCACTGAATTTCTAGCTATTAAATCAAATGAGTAGCTGGTGCATTGGAAACGATAGAGTAGGGGTGGGGGAGTAGGGGAGAGAGGGGGAGAAGGGAAGAGTAATGTTTGTACAAACAGTACCTTCAAAAAAAATGTTTAAGAAATTGTCCAATGGATCGACTCAGTCTTAAGCATCATCAACAGGCTAATTTTCTTTATCTTGAGATTAGAAATCCCTATTGCACGTGTATTTCACGTACACGCACGTCAGTACGTGTGATTTTAAGTATGTACAGGGATGCACGTGTATTATTTTACGTGTATTTAAATACATGTGTACTTTTTCGCGTTTATTATTTCATGTGTAGCCACTCGTGCATTAAATTAATATTTCCTTATTATAATTCGTGTAATTTTGAAAACATGTATATTAATGAGGATGTATTACTGCACCCGTGACTAAATTCATGTGAAGTAGTACACGTGAATTTCATTTACAAATGTATTAAGAATTATCTTCATTTACAAATGGGTTTTCAATATATTTTTTAAACAAAATATTTTTAACAAACTTCTCTTGCATGGTTGGATTTGTAATTTAAAACCATGCAAGACCTAAAGGTCTTTCAAACTAACTAATTGGTGTCATTATTAACAAAAATGGCTCTAGGTAACTGAGTAGGAGCCAATTTTGGTTTTATATTAAAGGTAAGGCTTTTCTCTTTGTAATGGTACCAGTCAGGACGCGTCACTCCACGTAACAACTTCTAAAATTAACAGTGAAAATGGAAAACATCTAATTGTATTGTATAAATACAAAATACGATTAATATCGAAATGAAGTTTGGCACATTGCAAATGTATATCTAGTACACTAAGCCCCATGAAGAATTAATCAAATTAAAACAACAGCTAACTTGTAAATAATAGTCTTAGTTTTCAGTAATTTTAATATTAACTTATAATAATTTATAAATCTGAGAAAACATTATAACACATTATGCTCCAAAAATTCAAGTAATGGTCTGTATAAAATTTTTTTTATTTCAAGGACTTCTACGAAAGGGATTTTTTGCGTTGAATGCGTCTATCCAAATTTTTAGCCAATTTTAAATACAGTAGAGCGCCAATTATCCGAACCTTGATTATCCAAACCACTGAATGAGAGATCTCGAAAAGAACAATCTTTGATGGTTCAGAAAACAATTAAAGATTACTTTAATAAATAAGTTTTGTTAACATTATCTGTATATTTATGATTACTATGTATCTATATACATACACATATTTTGAGTTATATGTATACATAATATCAGATTTTTAATTATACAGCAGTAGCATTCTTTTGCATTTAATAAGTAAAAAACTGTTCGATTATCCGAACAATTCGATTTTTCCAACCACCTTGGTCCTATTTATTTCGGATAATTTTCGCCCTACTGTAATCTATGTCCAAAGAAATAAATTTGTTAAATAATTCCTCATGGATGCATTTTTACAATTTCAATAATCACAAATTAAAAATATAGAATCCGCCATTTTGAAGGGTCCCATAAACCTGGTGTTAAATAAGTACAAATTGTCTGCAGGCTGTTTCACGCAGATCCTAGCTCGGTCTCCAACTTGGACTCGAAAGTCGAACTCCTGATTCGCGAACAGAAGCGATCCGGATGAATCAGAGTCATACATGAATGCTCCGCTGACCACGCGTTTTCCGATTTGAATACCAGGCATATTTCCGTCGATATATTTATTATAGGCCGAGGGATACGCTCGATTACAAAATAAACATATTGTCTCCCAAGGTGCTCGTATTTCAAATGTGAATGATCACGGAGACCTAGGCCTCCGGAGAATTAGGAGGCGGATGAGAGAATCGACTCGATTTTGAGCCTTGTGTGGGCAATCGAAATGTGGAATGGGTCGAAAGGTATTTTTTCTACACTTAGTTTTTGTAGACAGTCTCGTATAAAGACGTAGATTAGACGTAGATTATCCGAACCAGTGAATGAGAGATCTCGAAAAGACTTCGATGGTAAAAAAAACAATTAAATATTACTTTAGTAAATAAGTTTTGTTGACATTAACTGCATATTTATAATTACTATGTATTCTATATACAGGGTGGGACAATAACTTTGTCCCCCTTGAATATTTCCGTTACTTGTAATAATATGAAAAAATGATAAATTCAAAAGTTTCGGCGATTTCAAGGTCATCTTCATTTCTTTAAATCGAAAGACCTACCATTTGTATCATGAATCGATGGAGTATCGAATTCTGCGTAACAATATATTGACCTTCATATGTCCTAAACCTAATAGTTATCGAGATATTATTGAAATAATTTTTAATACGTAGCTATTACCTAGAAGCTAGTAGGTGTTCCAACTGATGTCCTTCATCTAGATTTAGAATATGGTGAGAACATATGAACAATTATTTCGATAATATCTCGTTAACTATTAGATAAACGACATATGAAGGTCAATCCATTTTTACGCAGAATTCGATACTCTATCGATTCATGATACAAAAAGTAGATCTTACCATTTAAAGAAATCAAGGTGACCTTGAAATCTCCAGAACGCCTTCGCGAACATAAAAACTGTTTATATCACAATATTTCCGTTCTATATCATGCCACTTTTGTATACATATATCATTTTCTCATATTATTACAAGTAACGGAAATGATCAAGGTGGACAAAGATATTGCCCCACCCTGTATGTACAGGGTATTCCACGTAACTGTCGCCAGATAAAAAAATGTTTGGAACAAAATTAATTAATTTTTAGTCGGCTACAAAATGCAATAGAGAGAAATTCGAAAAAAAATTGGTTCATGAAAAAGGAAGTCGCCTTCTTTTTTTAAATGGTACTACATATTTTTTAGTACACAATATTATTGCTTATGTCAAGACGAGTTCAACGGCTTGGTACACTATGACCTTTACATAACCTTGAACTCAAAAATGCAATGTTTGAAATCAATAAGTTGAGATGTTCACATGATCAAATTCGTGCTCTTCCAATTAATACTGGTCGAACCAAAAAATTTTATTCGTAGTGTGATAAAAGTAAATGATTGTGGTTCATTCAAGGTTATTATGTACTGAAAAATATCTTTTCTGAATTTTTTTCTATTGAATTTTGTAGCCGACTAAACATTAATTCATTTTGTTCCAAACATTTTTTTATCTGGCAACCGGAATTTCCCGAAAAATCGTGGCAACCGTTACGTGGGACAGAATTCTACTACATTTTTGGAATACACCCTGACGAGGGATTCAACGGAACGTTTCATAAGGGTTGATCGAGGAAAATTGAAATTGTCAAAAGCAATTTACGATTGAATAAATGAGGAGGACATGCAAAATTGACATTTATCGTAACGAAGTTACGGATTTAGTGAATGCTGCAGCAGATTTGAAAGAACTAAATTTTCCATTTAAAAGTCCCATAGAACAAAAACAATATACCATGGATACAAAAATTAAATTAAGCTGTGACAATTTACAATAATGTACAACAATAAACCTAGTCTCATTTTAAAGTTTACTTTGACTATCGAAGCGTCTTTAAAACATTAAAAAAATTTTTGAAGTGAAACTTCTTTGCTGAGGGTAACGTATTTGTTATGTTACGGAAGTCGAGAGTGGCTCGAAAATTTAAACGGAGAATAAACTGAGAAAAACAAAAATTTCTAACCCCGACGGGATTCGAACACCGGTCTACCGCTTGGTAGTCCAACTCAACCGCTTGGACAACCAACGATCTTAGACTATTTGAACACTGGACCAGAACATAATTTACCGTGTGTGGAACAGAATAAATATCTAATTAAAAGAAGAGAGGTATATATATAAATTACAAAATTACATTTCAAAATCTAAAATCAAAATGAATACATATACAGGGTTGTGCAAACGTAACTTTAATGACAACTTATTTCATACAAAATAAATCAAGTTACCTCAGATGTTGGAACTGCGATCCATTTTTCTACGATACAGAGCTCCACTCTTTATATTAGATTTCTCGTTGTTGCCATAATTAGAGCGTCTCTTTTTATGCTATTACATGCATTTGTTATGTGATTCCAAAGTTCTTGAACATTATTGATTGTTGTGTCGTGTACAACTTTACTCGTGTACAAAAAAATTACCGCCGCTCGATAGTAGGATCACACGAAAAGGTTAGAAAAAAAACATACGCGTGGAAAACCACGCGCGGCAGAAGTGAAACTTCTTGCAGTCTAGTAATGTTTAGAAGTAAATTAAGATTGGAAATGGTAATAAATAATGAAGCGACAACAAGATCAGGAACAACTAATACAAAAAAAATCATTAAAAAATCATAGAAAAAGTTTCATTTCGAAAATAATGAACGATCAAAATTTGCGACTCGAAGAAGGAGAGCGTATGGGAAAGAAAGAGACATAGTTCATAGCATTTCCCATACGCTCTCCTTCTTTGAGTCGCAAATTTTGATCGTTCATTATTTTTGAACTGAAAGTTTTTCTATGATTTTTTAATGATTTTTTTTGTATCAGTTGTTCCTAATCTTGTTGTTGTTTCATTATTTTTTTTTGTATTAGTTGTTCCTGATCTTGTTGTCGCTTCATTATTTTTTACCATTTACAATCTTAATTTACTTCTAAACATTACTAGACTGCAAGAAGTTTCCCCTTTACGACGACATAAAAAAGTTTATGTGTAATTTTTTAATGTTGTTTTATTAAGGTTTAACAGAAATATACAGCCAACTTCACAGTGACATAAGGTACACCATGATGGCTTCATAAAAGAGTGAAAAATTGCTCATGAATTTTCAAGGTGTCGTTGTAAAGGGATGACTCCAATCTTCATGTGAAAGATTCTTTCGCGAAATTTTTTTTTGAATGTTTTTACATAGGTTTCAATTTACAGCATGTTTTAGAAAAAATAAGTCTTTAGTTTCCCACTCGCCACATCATATAAGAATATCTTAGAGGAAAATGAATACTGGTGTGCGGAAGTAGAATCTTCAAGCTTTAAAATGTATCCAAGTTTATTGTTGTACCATTATTTATTACGGAATTATAACAGGTTAAATATCAATAATTCCTTGAGAATCATAAACTCAGTGTTCTAGTACTTTTTGAAAGATGGTTGTGCAGAGTAAAGATACTAAATATATTTGAATAAACTACAAACTATTAACTATGGAAATCATATTTCGTTACATTACACGTCTTGCTCGCACACACATTCAGAACGGAATGAACAACGCATTTGTCCGGAAGGGACCATACACCAATCTTATTCTAATCACTCACAGGTGTCGCGAACGTCTTACAAAACCCCCACTTTCACGACATCTGTGATAAGTTTTATAAACCTATTCTTACTACAAGATTACAGATTTCAATCCAACAGTTTTTATACACTCAGCATGTTTAATAGGCTTCAATCCTTTTGTAAGTGCATCCGCCGGATTCTCGTTTGTCGAAATGTATTCCATTTTCATAAGACCTTATTGCAGCTTCTCTCTTACTATGTGATAACATATGTCAATGTGTTTCGTTCTCGTTTTGTCCACTTTACTTGTAGAGAAACCTATTGCTGCCTTGTTATCACAGAACATCACAAAATCTGTAAAATAATGCAATAAATTCAATTCTTTAAATAACATGTTAACTATGCTAATTATTAATTACTTTTGTTTATTATTCGCACCCTTGGAGTCCCACCGATTTTTTTTTCTAGAAGTAGACGTAAATATGAACGTTATAATCCTAAAAAAGTTTGCCACTTTTTGCGACTTTCTGAGAAATAAGGTCAAAATGCTTTTGGAAAGCGCGAGACAAACGTTTTTTTCGGGTTCATATTTATTAAGCTTAAGACTTTTAAAATCAAGAAAATTAAAACAAAATCCGAATGATGTGGTTCAGTTTTTTTCAAGAACCACATGATCAATGCAATAATAATTAAAATAAACGGCAATTAAAAATAATGTTATCTTGTTTATTCCTTCTCCATTAATTAATTTTTTCATGTATATATTTCATTTTACATAAAACATCATACAATATCATAATATCTACTATACATAGAGTTTCCGACGCGTCGGACGAAAAACAAAATGATTTGATTCTCCTCCGACCATCGTCCGACGTAGGTTACCCCATGGGGTAGTCCCATTGAGACCCTTCTCGAAGCACTTGAAAAGGTTCGGCTGCCGCAGACCTCGACCGATTCGTCCGACATCGGGCCCACTGTGAGCACAACGTCCGACGAAATCGGCCGGCGCGTCGCGTCGCGTCGCGGCGGCCGTACCGCCACCAACACATGTCTCCCGGGGCGCTCGAAACGCTCGTGCGTGTGTGCCGAAGTCGGACGTCGGACGAAAACGGCGCCACTGTGATTCCTGCCTAATAAAAATTCTTATAATAAATTTAATTGAGTGTAATTTAAAATAGTAATTATTTTTTAAAATTAATTGAGGAGACAGCAGCATCTACGGCTCGATAGGCACGAGTGCGACTCACTAGCTCGCCATGATGCGATGTCTACAATTCGAGCAGCGAGCTCTCAAACGACGACGACGACACAGCATCATCAATCGAGTGGGCAGAACGACCTGCAAGCATCCCATCGCCTTAGGCCCGCTGCACACGTGCATTTTTTTAACGTGCATCGACCGTGCGGTACCGCAGTTGCGGTCTGAGGTACTATAAATTCTATTAGACGCTGCACATTTGTTTCAACCGTACTCACGGTCGACGCACGTTAAAAAAACGAACGTGTGCAGCGGGCCTTATTCTGGCAACTCTGGTTGTTGGAAGCGTTGAATCACTGATTGAGATCAAAGATTTGTTGACAATATTTCTCAATTTGATACAAAATGTGTCATTTCCAATTTAAGCAATTAAATGATTCCGTTTCCTACTGATAATGAGGTTATTTTAAATATCTGTAGGCTATTATCATTAACGATCTACTCTGATAATACACTTATCAAATATTTATCCAGACGGAAAAGACAATTCGAAGTGCTAATAATAAACAATAAAAAAGTACTGTATTTTGCAAAACAAAATTAAGTTCGAACTGAATTTGTTACACGAAAACATACAATTCTTTTAATAATATTATGAGGGATACAAATAAGGTGAAATTACCAAGTGCATCATAATGATAAGTCGAACATACCAGTCAACATCATCACTAAACTGCGAATATTTATGCAAAATAAAAAATGTTTAAATTGATTGCAAGATATAAGAGGCAAATAAAAATATCTTTCTTCTTTTAATTACCTTATTAAGCTGAAACTAATACACTGATATTCTTTTTTTTTTCATATGTTCGCTGTTTTACGAATGGCGAACAGATGTTCGAGGTCGTTTCTGGCACGAACCGTCCTAGATAAACCCACAAATCTAGCTGTTTAGCTAAGAACCAAACATGCACCCCTTCTAACTAGATAACGGCAAAACGAATGTGACCCAGGGTTTATGACAGACTCCACCTGTTCATAACAGACACTACCCGGTCATGATAGATTCCATACGCTCATCTCAGGTATATAAACCCCTGCATTTTTACTCTCTTTGGTCAGTACTTGTTCAGACACGAGTAGTGTCACGTGAGATCGGGCTAAAGTTCCCGTTTGATCAAAGTTAACCTTACAGACTCCGCGAGTCCGGTATAAAGTCTATTTGGTAGTTACAAGTATTGTCAGACCCCGCATTGCCAGTGCCTCAACACCGAGCATCTCAGCTAATAGTAATTTCAACTATACACTTCCAATTCACATTTAAATTCAATCGCGACACTAACATTTCTACAACACATCTTAATCAGATATTTGTGTCATCTGTTAACTCGTGCAATTCTTAAACCCTTAATTATCGACCAATATCCTAATCTAGTAATTGAACGTACCCTCACGATACAATCTTACGGCTCGGATTGTATCAACTTGATTATACTAGTTACGAGGCCTACTAACAATCCTAGCGACTCCATGATTTCGCATCAGGTTCGTTCGCAACATACCAATAGTCCAAACAGAGATTTATCCAACCTAATGGCTCCCTACTTTCCCACTGGGTTCGTCCACGAAAACTATACCCTCCTAGCAGCTCCCTGATTACGCATCACGTTCGTCCGCATCCTAGCAGCTCCCTGATTTCGCATCAGGTTCGTCTGTGTTTCATCCCACCGCCCAGCGGCTCCACACAACCCTTCACCGGCCTCTCGCGCTGCTCGCGGCCCTGTCTCGTAACAACTCAATCCCATCTAACTTCGAAAACTGTCTGACCGTTTTTACCACGTTTTTATTAGCTCGCTTTCTTGTCTGTCTATCTGTTTGTTTTTTTGTCTGTTCAGTACTTTTGCAATTGATTTTAAACTAACTTCCCGATGAGATAAAGACTTGAAATTTTAAACATAGCTCAGAACTGGATGACAATGCAATATTTAAAAAAATTTTTTTAAAAATGCCTATGCGTTAGGATATATAAATTATTAATAAATCTAACCGTTATATCCCATCGCGTCCCCACTCTACTACGTGTTCCCACTCTGAGTCATCCCCACTCCACTGACCCGTTTCGCACCGAAGGAGCTCAGTGTGCGTTCGAGGTCCGTGCGGTGTTTACAAAGTTACTAAGTATTATTTGTTTACCAAGCGAAAGAACAGTTACACCGAGATTCTCCGTCGAACCTTTATTGAATAATGTTGGTATATACCAATATGGCGGCGCCCATATCTGTCACTTTCTGAGGTGAAACAATGAAAATTACTATAAAATTACTCAACTTTACATGCTCAAAACTTTTTAACTAATTAGATAATTGATGCATGAATTGTTCACCTAAGTCAGAGCTGCCGTTTAACGGCTCGCGACGGCCGATTTTCGAAGGCTACGCCCCTCGACCCGGCCGCGCGCCTCGCCCCCCGTGACGGTCCTAGTACATACTCGGAGCCGCTCAGGTGCGTACCATAGCGTAGGCGCTATTCGTGGCGCTTCAGACCTACACGCGTGACAATAGGTTTCCGCATTACCATCGAGGTACTATTGCCAATGCGTTTTTTTTTTGGTTAGTGGTATCCCCTGTAGGCCTATTCCACTATATCGCACAATAATTTCGGACAACAGCTGTAGAAAATTAATTAGATAAATAAATTCGTAAAATAAATTTAAAAAATAATTATTAATTCTATTGATCAAATTTTAATACCATCTGGAATAGCATGATTTTGGCGCATGTTTAGACCTGCTTGGCAAATTGGTCAAATCTACTGGAAGTTTAGATGTGACTGTTCGCATCGCAGACGCGAGCGAAGAATCATTTAAGGATGTGCGGTGTTCCGATTTAATATACCGCATTTTTGAAAATGAGCATTCGCATAAATAAGTTGATTCGAACATTGAGAATATTCGGATCGCGAAATTTCTAAGAATAGGGTATGTCGATTCGTCCAGTATTTTGAAGAATTCGGCACCTTTTTCTTCCCTCGTTTTCAGAGAGATGTCGTGCTGAAGGTCGCACAGCTCTTGCTGAAACTCGATGGCTTGATCTGCAATTTTGACAGTGAGGGGATGCTCAAAGAGAATTAGATCATTTCTAAACGAGTCGAAGTCGATGAAACGCTTATCGAACTGATCTATCATATCAACGAATGAAGAATGTGAAAGTGGTTATCAAAATCGCAGTTAGTGCCGAATTTTTCGATAATTATTTTACAGGAAGGAAAGAAGAACCAAAGTTTTGGTTGAGAATTCAAGTGGGTTTTGAAAAGTAAAAGTTGCCTACGGAAAGAATCAACGTGGCTACATAATTGAGAAATAGTTTGGGTGGGGCGTTGCAATTTTAAATTTAATGAATTCAAATGATTTGTTAAATCAACTATAAATGACAGTTCGCAAAGGAAACTCACGTCTGTCAATAAGGAGGAATGCTCTTCTGAGCTCAGTGTGGGATTTTCTTGCAAGAAAAGGAAGATCTCTTTTCTTATTGTAAAGACCTGTACTAAACATTTCGCCGCACTGAGCCAGCGAACGTCACAATGCAAAGAAACATCAGTGTAAGCAGCGTTATGCGTTTCCAGAAAACTTATAAATTTTCTGTGAGATAGAAATTTGTTGCCACCTTTGATGGCATTGATTATCGTAGTTACCTTTCGCATCGCGAAAGATAACTTTACGTGATTACCGCATAACGCTTCCTGATGAATAATGCAGTATAACGTGGGGAATTGAAAACCGCGACTTTTAAATTGGCCACATAGCCCTGTTTTGGCACCTGTCATGGCTTTTGCACCATCGGTTACCACCGCGGAACATTTCGAAAAATTGAAAATATCTTTTCCCGTCGTCGTGCCATGCAAAGGCACGAAGTCCAAAAGCTCCTCGACATACGAAAAATCAGGTTGTACAATTCGAGCAAAAATACTCAATTGACTCGTATGTCGGTTATCGGTGCTTTCGTCCAGACATAATGAAAGGAATGACAGGAATTCAGCAGTGCAGTTAACTTTTCTTCAATAGACGCGCCTGAACTGACCGTTGTTCTACTAAGTGGAATGCTCGCAGCTTCTTCAAGCGTTATAGAATTACCAAATATTTTTACCGCTTCAATGAGACATTTCTTTACGAAATCGCCCTCAGTGAACGGTTTACCTTTATTCGCTATTAAATAGAAAATAGCGTAAGAAGCATTGCGAGCTTTAACGGAAGAGGAACACTCCTGAATATTCGTACGAGATTCCATATGCACTAACTTGAGCCCTTCTATTAAATCAATTTTTTCACGGCCTTCATATAACGAATATGGTTGTGCATGAGTTTTAGAAAAATGCCGTTCAAGATTAAACCTCTTAACTACCGCAGGCTCAAATCCGCACAGCAGGCATGTCGTACGATTAGAAATTTGCGCGAAAAAGAAGCATTCCCAGACCTTATCAAAATTATCGCGCTGTACCTGCGTTTTAGGCATATTGTTCTGTAATACAAAATTAACTATGAATACTGCTCGAAAGTCTATTGTCCGAATTTATTTTAATACGAGACGAACGTACTTACCAAAACTTGACTTCGTACAAATCTATACTACAGAAACTCGCGATCCTTACCGTTCAATAATCCATTCGTGACTGTTGACACGACGTTCCCAGTTAACGGATAAAAGTGGGAAAATAACAAATGACTGCAAACTGTGTTACTATGTAAGCGTCGCGCGTTGGCGATGCGAGCAGCTACGTTCAAACATCCCGCTGTAGATCTTACCAATTTGCCAAGCAAGTCTAAACGTGCGCGAAGATCAAGCTGTCCCGGATGGTATTAAAATTTCAACAATAGAATTAAAAACTATTTTTAAAATTTATCTCACGAATTTATTTTTCTAATTAATTTTCTACAGCTGTTGTCCGAAATTATTGTGCGATATAGTGGAATAGGCCTACAGGGGACACCACTAACAAAAAAAAACGCATTGGCAATAGTACCTCGATGGTAATGTGGAAATATATTGACACGCGTGTAGATCTAAAGCGCCACGAATAGCGCCTACGTTATGGTACGCGCCTGAGCGGCTCCGAGTACTAGAACCGTTACGGGGGGCGAGACGCGCGGCCGGGTCGAGGGGCGTAGCCTTCGAAAATCGGCCGTCGCGAGCCGTTAAACGGCAGCCCTGACCTAAGTCACTAACAATTTTATTGCATTACAAATGACATGAACTGTTGTATGTGTTTTCTCAACGGCAGCTACTCTCTACACTCCTTACTATTATCTTTCGCCCCACGTTTTTCGTTTTAAATCTTACAACTATTTTCATAGCTATTAAAAATTCACAATCTCAAATTTTCAGGACTATCTGTATAGAGTTAGGAATCTGTATGTTGTTAGGAACCTGTAAGGGGCTAGGAAAAATTATTTTATACTTTTTAGTCCGTTTTTTAAACATATTTTTTTAAAAATTATTTTATACTTTTTCGTCGGTTTTTTAAACATATTTTTATTTATTTGTGTTTTCCTTATCAGATCCTAACGCAGAAAATATACGGTAGAATATGCAAAACAAACGTAATTAGTTCTAGAACTTCCTTTGATGTAGAATACATTAAAATATACATATGTACTGTTGAGTGCTGACAAGAAGGTCCCCGGGGGGGGGGGGGGCACAGAGGCAAGAGGGGTCTCCAGCTAGCTCCGCCCATCCCCACCTCTGACGCTCCCGTAGTCGCCGCGTGATCACGCCGCTTCGATTGCTTACGTCACACGACGCACAGTATTTAGTAGGATTCCCGTATTTACTCGAGTAGTGTGTGTGACTGCTTCGGCCAATAGAACGCTCTAGCCGAAATTGCGTGTGATCCTAGCTGCGCCCCTTCCAAGCCAACCAATCGGGTGTGCATTCTTGCCTACGTCACCGCATTCCTGCCAGGGATCTTCTTGTCAGCACTCAACAGTATGTATTGCGGAGTAATCTGTTTCAAGCCTTCCATCTCGAACCAAGTTATCTCGAAACACGATGACTGAAATAGGACAGCTTTATAGAATACATTATTAAACATGAAATTCGAAAAATCTCAGTGTAAAGATGATATAAAATTAATTTATTTATCTTTTGTACATTATGCAGAATTTAAGAATATAAATAAGCAACGATTTTTTTGGCTGTTTTATAGAACAACAATGAGCAACAAGTTTGGTCGTGCGTATTTCACCTAATTCGTAGGGGCAAATGCGATGATAGGCAAAAAAAACGTTTCTCAAGGTAACTGTTTTCGAGATTTCAAGGTCAACGTAGTTTTTTCAAATGGGACAACATACTTCCATTGAAATCTCGAAAAAGTGACCTTAAGAACATTTTTATGCCTATCACCGCCCCTTCAAACCAAATACTCTTTTTCTCCGACCTTGTTTCCTATCATAAAAATAACCGAGATATTTAAGATGGTCAACTTGGGTGAAATACGCTGACCACTGTTGTAGCTGAGGTCAAGACGAATTCAATGACCTACTATAGTAACTATACCCAATGACCTTCTATACTAACTATTGTATACTAAACTCGATTTTCTCGAAAACGGAGCTCATATGAAAAGATTTCATTCTACATTTTCGACTTATCTTTTTTTATGTAGAGTCACCCCGTTTTCGGTTGCACCATCCGTGACCGATCACCCTGTAGAAAGAAAGGTATGCGAACATCGAGCGCGACAAGTGGCGCGCAGAGAATTCGGTCAGACGCAACAAGTAGTTTGAGCACATGTAGAGCATGATCCAGCTCGGCGTCACTTCGGATCGTGGATCGTGGATCGCGTGTGTTCCACGATCGACCCGACTGGTTCGCGCGGTGTCCGCAATCGCCAATCAATTTGAACGTACGCGTCGTCTAGAAAGAATTTGCGGAATTCGAAGAAGAATACATGAACGTGTGGGAGGCCGATGACGAATTCGAGAAAAAGTTGAAAAACAGAGTTACCGTTTCCATTAAATGTGACAACTGTTATACAGTGATCGTCGACGGTTTCCGTAAAAAATATTTATTTATTTATTTATCTATTTACATATTTAAGGGCGGATCCTGTTGAAGAGAATACAAATTTTTTTTACTTTAATCAACAATAATATATCTAGACTAATCGTGCTGAAATTGTACACCCATATAGTTTATTACATTGTTTCGTAGATGAACCAACAAAATAACTACATTAATTAGCAAAAAGCTTCTTTTGTATAAACAAAGGTTATTTGTTTGGTAAAAATCGAATTTTCTTTATCAAAGTGCCCCCATTTCGTCAATTTATAACTTATGTCCATTTTTTCATCGACAAACTGTGTTCATAAAGAATGAGAATATTTATCAGTTTTTCGTTTCAGACCAATAAAAATATTCTTATAATTTTATTATACTATCTTTTATGTACTAGAAAAATATTTTTATACTGTTTAATTAGTCAATAAAATACCCCTGAGGTTTCCAAAGTAAATATTAAATACATTTTTTTTAATAAAAAATTCCTAAAATTTACATTCGTTTTACTAATTTACTTCAGGATTCCTTCTGAAGAGACCTGTCTCACGTAGACGGATAAAAAAATCGATTTTTTTAAATCGGATTTTGTTAAAGTATATTCCGGGAGAACGTTGTTTCGGAGTAACTGTGTCAGTCAGAGTAGCCAGATGGGGGGGGGGGGGGGGGAATCAGGAATCGAGGGGAAAAATTACCCTCTTGCTGCCGATACCGGATTAATCACGTGACATTGAGACCCATGTACAAATGAAACGCGTCACGTGACCGGGCCGCAGAGTTAGGCAAAATTTTCATCTAAATAAAATTATCGGATAAATAAAAATAAATTTTTATTCATTATTCGATGGTTCAAATTGTATAAAAAGTATCTTTATTCGACGAGCATGGAATAAATAATTATATTCGACAAGAATTTATCCGACGAATTGAGATGATTTTTTTATACGAAGTAGCTTTATTCGAACTTCGAATAATTTTTTCATCTTTTATCTGTATATTTTATTAGGAGTCTTCGAATAAATCTTTCCACAACTACTGCCAACTCTAATAAACGCGAACCATCGAATAATAAATAAAAAAATTTTTTATTTTTTATTCGTTATTCGAAATTTTTATTTAGATGAAAATTTTGCCCAACTCTGCCGGGCCGCTGTGGAAGCGTGGGGTATAGCGTCGTAGAAGGGAAAGGTAGAGTGGGGACACAAGTCTTGATGTGGCGACTCAGTGGAGAAACGGTTGTGTAGAGGAGATAACGGTAAACGTATCGAATAAGAATCATTCCGATTTTTTTGTTTTAGTCCCCTCTGATATTCGAATCAAGAAGCAAGTAATTAAGACTGTATATAAAAAATTGTTCTGAATGGCCAAAGAGTTGCTAAACCAACTACAAAAAAGAAAGATTTATTACGTAAGATTCGTCGCTTTAAAAAAATACATGAAATTGTTTTTATAAGATTTTTCCATTGCTTACAAAGAGAATTATTCGGGCCTGTCGTATAAATGATGACATAATTTTTTTACCATTTTTTCTACTATAATACTGTTTATATGTTACTTGTTTTTCAGTAGTACTTGCAGATTAGACCTAAACCTCGGAAAAATAGGAACAGACTTAATTAATTGGGGAAGAAAAATATAGAGGGAATGAACTATTAAATAGAATAAATTCTACAATCGATGTTACTAATTAAGAGATTTTATTGGTTTCAATACTTTCAGTCACTTATGTTGCATGAAAAATAGACCCACGGAGATGATGAATCTTTGAACGGATATATGAGTGGCTGTTTGAGGTACCTGGCCTCGGTCAGATGGAACCTTGCGATCACTTTGACTATATTTACACACCTGATCCGTGGCTCTGCTACAATTATTTTAAAAAATTTGTTAACGTTTTGAATATTTGCACGTACGTCAATACCTGCTTGAATTGTTGGGTTTTGAAAGCGAAAAAATCAAAGATTGAAAAAGTTCTTGAACTCTTACAAAGACAGTAAAACTTGTTTTTGGAAAGCATCGTGTTATAAGTTCCGATGAAAGTGGATAAAGAGAAATTCTGGAAAGTAGTAGTTTTAGTTTGAATTGAAATTGCAAAATAAAATAAAAATTCTTCTATTGTAGGGACGAATATTTTGTACATCGATATTAAGAGATTATTGTAACAAATACTGAATGATATTCAATAAGTAGCACTATAACAATATTAAATAATTTTACAGTTCCTCTTATGGATCTTGTTTAATAAGCATTCTAAAATAACTTGTTCGCATAAAACTTGTATTATGTAATACAAATTCTAAAATATTTGTTCTCTAAAAACACTTTTTGAAGAAACTCCCTAGGACAGGGGTGGCGAATTGCCGGCTCGCATGCCAGTTGTAGCTTCCATTCTCTCCGGCTTAGGCAAAGGAGGGTAGCCCCCTCTACTTGGCTGCTGAACGGAGGTGCGAGAGTGGGGTGTCATGCCCAGAGTGGCCGGATGAGGGGCGGGAGCACGAATTGAGAGGGAAAAGTTACCCTCTATCTGCCAGCACCGCGCATGTGCACGACAGAGATGAAACGCGTCACGTGACCGGCACGCGGCGGAAGCGTGGGGGATAGCGTCGTAGAAGGGGAAGGTAGAGTGGGGACACAAGTCTTGATCTGGCGACTCTGGTCTTAACTGGTCGGGTCTGCCGAGCGACAGTTGTAGTAGAGGTGCTACTGGAACTGAGGTTCGACACTTCCACTCTCCGCCTATCTTTCTTTTCCATTCGCCGTTGTCTTTCACGTCCGAAAATATAATCGCTTATTACACGAGTAATTATAATCGTACTACATCGTATTTGGTGTCATTTTAATTAGAAAAAACTTTTATAAAAGAAAAATCAAAAATTAGAAAAGTTGCATCGTTTTCTTCACTTGCATTAGTGTGAGTTTCCCCGATACTCGGCCCCTCCCTGGCCCAGTCAACGAGCGTGTTTACCGCTTGACTGGTTTCAAGAGGGATCCCCTAGTGGTGGGGATTATATTTTTACAGTTACGGTAGAGACCTTTGCGACAGTTACGGAGATAACACTTGTATAGGTAAATTAAAAATATTAAAAACTATCCTTTTGACGGGTCTCGTAAACCTAGTATTAAAAATGTGTACTGAGGCTTCGTTGACTGACTAGGTTACAGTTGAAATTGTTGTTGATATGTCGTTGAGAAATACTAAATCGAAATGCGTAGAAGTCTTTAGAGTTTAAAGGAGGCCGTCGCGGGAGGAGTCACGCGTCTTTTTGTCGTGTTTCGAGTTACGCGTTTGCAAAAGAGACGGAAAGTGGGGGAATAGATGGTTAACGGCGTGGGCGATCGAGAAACAGCTGAGAAATTGATGGTTGTGTTCCGAGGTCGCGTGCCTTTCCCAGATAGAACCGCTTTTACTGATGCATCTCGAAGAATATTTTTGGCTTCGGGAAGATCCTGCGATGCATCGTTCCGATAACTAATTTTTAGAAACAGCTTTTACTGTCTCTTTCACGCTCTTTCTTCGCCGCTTCTTTTTCTCCTGCTTTTTTTTCATTCTTTTTATTTTTTCTCGAATTAAGAAACGTTTAAGTATTAAGGGCTTCATTTTCGATAGTTACCCAAAAATTCGTGCGATTCAATGCTTAAACTATTATTATATTCTGATATCCTTTATTTAGATCACGGACTTTTAAACACAATAGACAATTTAGGGTTTAGGAATTGCATAAAATTTTATTTTGACTATTAATAATGTCATCTGACGACTCTGAGGCACCATTAAAAACTGCTACATATTAAAAATATTTTTTACATTATTAAATTTGTTTATATTTAAGAAATTACTAAGCATTGATTTTGACTATTAATAATGTCAACCGTTAGCACACGAGTGACCACTCTGAGACACCATTAAAAATTGTTACATCATTATTAAAAATATTGCTAATTATTTAGAAGTTTGCCCCCTTCACCGATTTTGATGACCTCGAAATACGTTGTCAAGCTCATCATTCTGAACAATTTTTCCCTATACATGTTACGTATAGGCGATCGCTTAACGGCGTTCGCAACGTATTCTGCTTCTTACAAATTTTATGTTTTTGTGCTTTTTTGGGTTATCCAAAATGAACAACAGGTATACAATATATAAAAAGGATAAGAAAGAGTGGTTGGAGTGGGTCGTGGTTAGGTTGTGGTTAGGCGGCAGCCTCTCCCCAAATATAATAGACGAGATTCTACTTGAGATGCTGTAAGATGGTGATGTGAAACCAGACCTAACCCAAACCCCCTACCCGCCAGAAAATATAACCTCAACCCACTCCAATTACACTTTCAATCACTATTCAGTGACCATTTTTCCTAGAATAAGTATATCTCGAAAACTAAAACCAAGCGGCAGTAACATGTATAGGAAAAAGTTGTTGAGAATGATAACCTTGACAACATTTTTTATGGTCACAAAAATCGGTGAGGAGGGCAAACTTCTAAATGATTACTAAAATATTTTTTACATTAGGGTCATTCCATGCCAAATCGATCACTTTTTGCGGTCACCATCTTCGATTTTGTTCTAATAGAAATATGTTGTAGTCCATGTGAAATTAGGGGGGGTTTAAGTCATCGTTTTGCCGATTTCGAATTTTTTTAGGAATGGCAGGCCCTCAAAGTTTGCGGGATTTTTGCCCATTTTGGCGAAAATGGGCCTCACTTACGAATTTTTATCTCAGGAACTGTTTGTCCGATTGAGCTACATTTTTTTTTGTTTTATTCGGAAAGGATTGGGCTATTGCGAAATAATTTTTTCAACCTCGCAAATCATGGTTATATTCCCTGAAGTTTATCCTTTAAAATGAGACCTTGGAAAAGATGGAGCCATAAAAATTGGTGTCACAATGAGCTGGTAAAGTACGCCGTGTACCTCCGTTTCAGGTAGAGACGAGTCGAGCGCACCGTTGTTGTTAAAACACCAGCAGACTGTATATGACTAAATGACCCTATTTATACCTGGAGAACAATATTAGTAACCACTCTTGGCCAACGACACCTTTTTAATCATGACTTCATTTATATGTAATTTTTTGAGTAACTCATGTGTCATATTCAATCCGCCATTTTGTTTTTTGAAATTTTGAAATCAGATTCAAAATCAGCAACCCCAAAAATATGGGAATACTAAATTTGAAGTAAATCCGACAATTTTTTGAGTAACTCATCTGCCATATTGAATCCTCCATTTTGTTCGGCACGATTACGATTTCCGTGGTCCCTCGTTTTGAAGTTATATTTGTGTTCTTGGGGTTATTTCAAGAAAAAAATGTATAAATAAGATGGTGTCAAATCGGCCTGGTTTAGCCGGTAAAGCAGATTTCCTGATTTTTATAAATCTGCAAATATCTCGGAAACTGTGCGAAATATGGAAAAATATCAAGAGACCTTTTTTGTAGGAAATTGAATTTGCTATAAAAAACGTTAAAATGATGTTAAAATTCCATTTTTCACGAAAAATATACTAAAAATTATGTATAATGGTAAATATTACGTTTAGGGGAGGCAGCTCCGATGACCTTGACCTTGACATATGTTGTCAAGGATAACATTCTGAACAACTTTTTTCATTACAACTAACCGGTGTTCGGTCTTAGTTTTCGAGATATTTACAAAAAACGATTGCTAGTACTAAATTGAATTTTCCGTATTCAATTTTCCGCTTTTAGTTTTCGAGATATTCACAATTTCGTCTGCGTGGTCGTGCTGGGCTGACGGCCGGCCCTCTCCACCCCCTCCACGACCTAACCCAGACCTCACTCTGTTCACATAAACTCCCATCTTAGATGTCTTCCAGAATTTGATCTTTTCAGAACGGAGCCTTTACGTTCCTCCGACCATTATTTCGGGGAGAGGCAGTTGTTCTGCAAATTCACCGAAATATAATTATACTCTGAAACTGCGCAGCTGATAGAAAAATGTCATACAACATAAATTATTATTGGAAATTTAATTGTCTACAAAATAGATCTCTTGATATTTTGCCATATTTCGCATAGTTACCGAGATATTTGCAGATTTATAAAAAACAAGAAATCTACTTTACCGGCTAAACCAGGCTGATTCGACACCATGTTATATATACATTTTTTTCTTAAAATAACCCCAAGAACACAAATATAATCTCAAAATGAGGGGCCACGGAAATCGTAATCTCCCCTTTCGTTCTTTGAAATTTTGAAATCAAATTCATAATCAGCAATCCGAAAACCCACGGAATACCAATTTTCAACTAAATTGAAGAATGTCTTGGATTTTTTGCCACGTTTTGGCGACTTCAAACCACTGTGCAGCGGTGCGCTCGACTCCGCCTCTACCTGTAACGGAGGTACACGGCGTAGTTTACCAGCTCATTGTGACGCCAATTCTTATGGCTCCATCTTTTCCAAGGTCTCATTTTAAAGGGGAAACTTGAGGGAATATAACCATATTTTTCTCAAAATTTAAATCACTGGCCCCTCATCGAAAAAAACGTAAAAAAAGAATTGATTTAAATTTTTCGACATTATAAAGCTGATTTCCTAGGTTGAAAAATTTATTTCGTAATAGCCTATTCTTATACTTCATTGTGTTCCCCTAAGGGATTACAATCCTTACAACTCTTTCGCTACCTTATCACACTAAACCTTCCATGTGTATTCTTAACCTAAAACGCTCGCCGCAATCCGCTTTCCCGTTTTTCCTACACACACACACACACACACACACACACACACACACACACACACACACACACACACACACACACACACACACACGAACACACGCACGCACGCACACACACACACACACACACACACACGAACACACGCACGCACACACACACACACACACACACACACACACACTCGCCAGTTCCCCTCCTTTTCCCTCCCTTAATTTTTTCTGGTACCCCCACGCTCTTAAGCCCACCCTCCCCCTCAGCAACTCTCTCTGCAACTCCTCTCTCACCATATATCCTGATGTACACCTATCCACTCCCAGTACCCACTTCAGAAACCTTTCCTGCAATTTTTCCAACCGTTCCCTTTCTTTCCATCCCCATACTTCTACCCCATAACTCGCTACTGACCAAACCAGTCTGTCAAACAACCATAACCTCCTGCCCCAATCATTCCCGAATCTTCTTTTTCCTATTCCCCACACCTGCCCCGTTACCGCCGCTCCCTTCCTCACTCTTTCCGCCACCTGCTCTTCCTGACTCCCGTCTCTCTTTATCACATATCCCAAATATCTATATTTTTCAACCTCTTCCAGTACTTTACCATTCCATCTCCACACCATCTTTTTCCATCTTCCCCCACCCCTCCTGCATCTCATCTCTTTCGTTTTTTCCGTATTCACCTGTAGCCTCTTTTCTTTCATGTACCTCTCCAATGTACCCATCATTGCTCTCATTTCATCTTCCTCTTCCGCCACCATCGCTATGTCGTCTGCATAGGCTAACGTGTAAACCTTCCTCCCCTCCACCTTTACCCCCTCCCCCCTCAACTCCACCTTTACTTCCTCCCCTTCTCACCTGCCTGTTCACCAAGAAGTTCAGCACATAGATGTTGTCGATGCACCCCAAACCTTTTCTAAATCCCGTCTGACTATCCGGCAGCAACCTCTTTTCTTCCACCTCCTTTCTCAACCTCTCCGCTAACACTGCGGCGTATATCTTATACGCCGTTTGCGTCAGTGTTACCCCCCTATAATCCCCCACCTTCCTGCTTTCCCTTTTTTTCGCAATCGGAATCACAACACCCTCCGTCCACTCTTCCGACCATCCTTCCCCCCTACATACCCTATTACAAACTCTCCATAACCACTCCTCCACCTCGTCCCCTCCATACTTCCATACCTCATTCGGCATCCCCCTGCCGCTTTTCTTTCCTTCATACCTTTCACCACCCTAATAACCTCCTCCCTTTCTATTTTACCTTCTCCATCCTGCTCTCTTCCTATTGACCCTCCCTTTCTCACCCTCCATTCTACTCCTCCCTATATCTCTTTAAAGTGTTTATCCCACTCCTGGATCCTTATTCTTTCGTCCACCCTGGAGGCTCTCCTCCTTTCCTTTCTTATCAGCTACCACACTTGACTCTCCGTTCTTATACTCTCCACTTCCTTTTCCCATTTTTCCCCCTCCTTCTTCTTCTTCTCCTCGCATAGTACTCTATATGCTCTCTTCTTTTCCTCGACTTCTACTCCCTCCCCTCCTCTTTTCCTCCATCTTCTCAGTTCCTCCCTTACCTTCTTTTTCCCTTCCCTACACTCTTCGTCCCACCATCCTTTCCTCTCCCCTTTTCTCTTTTTACCCATCTCCTCTAACACTCCTTTTATTCTTTCTTTTAACTCTTTCCAGTCCTCCTCCCCTCCTTTCTCTCTTTCCCCCCTTTTCCCAAACCTTTCTCTACATTCCTTCACCTCTTCTTCCGTCCATCTACCCAATATCCTTCTCCTCCTGCTTATATCCCTGTTTTTTCCCTCTCCAGTTTTCCCTTTGATCCACACCGTCAAGGGCAAGTGATCCGAGTCCACTCTTTCCCCAATCTCCATTCTTTCCACTCCTTCTCTTGTCTCTTCATTTCCCCACACATAATCTGTCACCGAATTCCCTCTCCCTCCTATATACGTCCACTCCCCTTCCTCGTCTCCCTTCACGTTTCCATTCAATATTCCCCATCCTCTCTCCCCCAGATACTCACACAATCTTCTTCCCTCCGCGTTTATCTTCTTATCTTTGGATCGTCTTCTCCCCTTCCCCTCTCCCTCTTCCTCCTCTTCTACCTCTCCCCCTTCATTTCCCGTTCTCGCATTAAAATCCCCCCCCCCTATAATCACTCTCACTCCTTTTTCTTTTCCTTCTACCCATTCTTCCAATCTCTCCAGCTTACTTTGCAAGTCCCCGCTCACATATACTCCTATTACCCTCCACCATCCTCCCTCTATTCTCATCTTTATCTCCATTATTCTTTATCTCCATTATCTTTATCTCCACTCTCCTTGCCCACTGGGCTTCTCAAATATACCCCTTAGGCAACCTGCTCCTAATCTGTTCCCATCCCCCCTCCTCTACCCACGTCTCCATCATCATTATCACATCCCGTTCTTCCAATCCTTTCCAAAATTCCTCATCCTTATTCCTCAATCCTGCCACATTCCAGAAAGTCACCTTGACTTCCTCTCTCCTCTTCTTCCCCCCATTCTCTCTTCCTCCCTCCCCTGTCCCATCTTTACTCGTTTCCCTGCTCCTTTATCCAGCACTCGTCTATCTCATCCCAACGCTTAATCTTTCCATTCACCCAAATTTTAAAATAACCTATCTGGACATTCTTTCCTTCCATCCTTTCCTTCTCCGCTTCCTTAGCTATCTTCCATCTCGTTCTCCTATCCTCCTCTGTTAAGTCATCGTCCACTCTTTCCTTTCTCCCTTTCATTTTACTCTTCTCCCCCAACACTTTCCTTTTCTGCTCCCTATCCTCCAACCTTACCAGCACCATCCCTCTCCCATCCTTTCCTACCCTCCCTATCTTTATCACCTCTCTGACCTTCACTTCCTCTAACCCCATCACCCCCCACACTCCCTTCACCTCATTCTCCACGTCCTTTCCCTCCACTTGTATCCCTCTTATCACCACATTATTTCTCCTTTTCTCCCTCTCCTTCCTGTCCTGTTTTATCTCCAACATCCTTATTCTCTTCCTGTTCTGCTCTATCTCTTCTTTCACCCTTTTTTCCTCCTCAAGTTGCCTCCCTCTTTCTTGATTCTCTAACCCCCCTAACTCCCCCCCTGTTTTTTCTAACACCTCCTCCAGTCTTTCCACTCTCACCTCCATCATTTTCCTTCTTTCTCTCTCCTCTCTCCTTTCCTCCTCCCACAGCTCTCTTTCCCTCCTCCATTCCTCCCTTTCTCGCTTCCATTCCTCCCTCATTCTTCTCAAATCACTCCCTATCTCCTTCAATTCTCTCACGTCGCTTCTTATTTTCTTCAGTTCCTTCACCTCCCTCATCAACTCCCTTACCATACCCTCCAAATCTCTCATTACCGCATCCTTCTCTTCCCTTTTCGGCGATCTCCTCATCATCCCCATCTTCCCCCATTCCCCTCCTCCTTTTTTCACTACTCATGCCTTCTCTCGTCAGCAGTTCCAGATTCGACGGCCTCCCTACTTTCCTCCCCTCTACCTTCCCTCCTTCCCTTCGCTCACCCTTGCCTTCTTCACCTCTGTCACACATTTCTACGCCTTTCCTCTCTCACCACACTTCTTTCCCACTTTTCAAATTTCCCACTTTACTGCCTTCGTCTATCGCCCGCTAGATTACGCTGCCGCTCACTCCTTCACTCACACGCCAACCTAACCTCCTGAATCTCACTCCTTTTCTATCCCTTTTTTTCTCCCAACCTCCGCTCCTTACCCTTCTCCCTATTACCCCCCTCTTGCACTCTCACCTTGCTCACACTCCTCCACCACTTTCTCACTCTCACACCTCACTACTCCTCACCTCTCTCACAGATTTTCTCTAACTATTTATTCACACGATCACCTCTCACACAACCGGAAAAGGAACTATTCTTTTGTTTATAAATATTACCATAAGTCATCGTAAATATCATTATTTAATCATTTGAAACACGTAATATGTAGTATGAATGTAATTGTTTAAATTGAAACTTTCTATTCCAATAGCGATTTAAATTAGTAGAGAAACACCCTTTATTCTTGGAATGTCTCGTGGAAGAATCGAACGGAAATTGTATGTACTACGAACCTCTTTAAGAGGAAACCATTATTTTAGTCAAAAACCAAATAGTAAGAGCGCCATAAAATTTTCACGAAATGAAATCAATTGTCTTTTCTCATGAATATTCCCTTCATTTTCCTCATTTTTATAAATCCTAAATTAAACCCATCTTAAATTGTTCCAAGTTATTTTCTAAATTTTCAATATAAGAAAGTTGTAAAAACTAACCTTTAGTATTTTTTCCGCGATTTCGAGCAATTGCAATTCTTACGAAATTTCCTTTACATGTCCTTGACTCTAGTAAACTAAACGTTCTATTTTCTCTCAAAAAAATTTATGCTGTTCAAAAAATAATTTTAAGAAAAATATTTTTAATTTCCTTAATTTTCGGTTCCGTACTGTGACATAGTTCGTGAGGGGCTCCCATATTTTTGTGACCGTGTCGACCACGCCGAATGTAGAAAAGGACAGCGCATGTAAATACGGACCGCGCGCGCGGCCGAAAACTTGCTCCATACCGTCAATTACAGTTGAAATTACATCGTGTTTAGAGTCACTTTAATCAGAAAAATGCCAGAAATAAGTTTGTGAAAGTTCCATAAAAAAATTATGAAAAATAAAGAAGTTTTGTAATTGGATTAGTAGTGGTTCACACCGATATACCCGACTCGGTATCGGATTACGCGGCATGTTTACATTGCTCGGCGACCGAGGCGTCTCGAGCTTCTGCTATGTCCCCCAGTGGACGGGGTAGGTGAACTAGCTTAGAACTACCACCTCCATCGCGCTTATATCGCGACTTTACTGTATTTTGCCTATATGTATTTACCGGTAATAATTTCGGTTTTCCCAATGTATAGGATACATTAACTGCTTCACGATCATAAACGAGATATTCCGCGACTCACATGTCTTATTAATAATTAATGTTCATACAAATTGGGTAAATATTTACTTTAGGGGAGGCATCTCCGATGATCTTGACCTTGACGTATGTTGTCCAGGACAACATTCTGAACAACTCTTGTCATTACAACTACCCGGCGCTCGGTCTTAGTTTTCGAGATATTCGCGAAAATAGAGTGATTGAAGTAGGTTACATTGGGATGGATGGAATTTCACAATTTTGTCTCAGTGGTCGGGCCGGCAAACTCTCCGCCCCCTCCATGACCTAACCCAGACCTCACTCTGTTCGCATGATCTTTGCATTATAGTTGTCATCCAGAATTTGAAATAGTACTGGAAAAATAATGCGAACAGAGTGAGGTCTGGGTTAGGTCGTGGAGTACAAAGCGTAGCAAACAGGAAAATACTAGGATGTTAATTTTCTTTATTTTGTTGATCGTCAATGTTTTAATAAACTTGGAATAATATTATTGGCGCGCAGGTTCGATCAAATCCTCGAATAGAAACCAATTCTATAGCAAACGTGGTCTTATGACGCACTGATTCAAATCTGAATCGATACGTTTGAGTTTACTACAAATTAGCTATATATAGGGTAGAATTTGATCGAACCTGCGCGCCAATAATATTATTCCAAGTTTATACTAGGATGTGTTAGGAATACACCCAGTAGAGCAATGGAAGCAATTACTCTGGACATTAGAATAAAAGAACTAGCGCTAAAAACGGCCTATAGGCTAATAAGCTGGAAAAAATGGAATACGCTGGGCTTTGGCCACTCAAATATTATTAAAGTAGAGGGCAATGAGGAAATTAATAACCTGTGTCAAATGCCAAAGGATAGTGACCAAAAGAGATACCTATATCACAAATCATACAAAACGGAAATAAGAAAAAGAGAAGAATGGGACAAGGGCATGCCCGAAGATATAAAAGCCACGGAACTCTGGTTTACGGATGGTTCCAGAAAGAACAATCTAACGGGAGCAGCATGGACAAATAATAAATGAATCGATAACTACCTGAAGTTAGGAGAGTATCCAACAGTATTCCAAGCAGAGATGCTGGCCGTACAAATGCGCCATGGAAATAAAGAGACAAAATGGAAATTGCAGAACAATCACTATCTGTTCGGATAGTCAGGCTGTGATAAAAAGCCTGCAGAAAATGGAAAGCAGATCCAAACTACTGTGGGAAACACACGAATCACTTAACGATCTCTGTAAGACAGGAAGAAATGTTAAAATCACATGGATTCCAGCTCACTCTGGACACATGGGAAATGAAAAAGCGGACAATCTGACAAATCTGGGCTCCGACTCACATCCAGAAGGTCCACAACCCATGATAGGAGTACCCATGGCAAATTTTGATGTGCAAGTCAATAGATGGTCAAGATCAAAAAAAGACAATAAATGGAGGGAAACAAGAGGCCTGAAACACAGTAAAAGTTTCCTAGAAGATGAACACTGGCCAGCTAAGAAAGTAAGAGGCATCACTAGTCTCGGCAAGAAAGAAACCAGAAGAATGGTGGAAACAATAACTGGGTTTGCACCGATAAACTATCATCTAGAAAAAATTGGGAAAGCGACAACGAGTTTATGCACATTGTGTGAGGAAGAAGGCGAAACGCCCGAACATATAGTAAGGAACTGCCCAGCAACAGTCCAGAAAAGGATAACACTGCTAGGCAAACACTCCATAGAAGAAATATGTAAATGCTTTCGGCGCAAGGTTCGATCATTTCAAGAAAAACAGCAGTATTGCACTAAATAATCATTAACGTTTCGATCTCAATACAGACCATCTTCAGAACGACATTATGCGTCTAGAATAAACAAAAAAAGTTATTAATTGAACAACAATAGTATCACAGCCATGAATTTTCATAGAAAAATAAATTTATAAAACACTTACTTGCTGTGTAACAAAAAACAAAAACAATTAAACATATATTAAAGAGTTACACAACCGAGCGGTCTTCACCACATGGCAGCAGATGTGTAACTAACCCGCGTTGACTTGAACATCGGAAGAAACGATGCTATGTATGTTACTTCATTAGACAATTGGTTCTTCGATATCGATCGACGGTGATTCGTCATCATATTGAGCGGCAAATTTGAACCGTGTAACTGAGCATTCATATTGACGTAGATAAAACGAGACAACACAATACAAAATTATGAACCATAAAACAAAATTAAAAACCGTATATTTTATTTAAAGTAATAGAACAAAAACAGCATTGAAAGTGCAAGTGCAACATAATTTTATCTATAACTACCATTTACGAAGTTTGATATGTACAACATGAAGTTGAAAAAGAAAAAGAAAAAATATATCTTTTTGGTAGAATCTAATTATTATTGGAAATATCATCATAAAAACACTACCGATTCAGTAATGCCGCGTAAAACTCATGTATCATAGGTGTTTCATACCTAAGATTAACGCTTTGTTGTTTAATCATATGAATGGTTTCCAATAATAATCTACGTTGTAAATTAGATTCCCTGTCAATAACTTTCACGTTGTCAAAATCGAACCTGTGGTCAAGTTCTATAGAATGCTTCGTCAATGCAGTGTGTTGTGTCGGAGAAAGAAAAATGTTACGTCTATGTTCAGTTAAACGTGTGTCCAATTGTCTGGATGTTTGACCTATATATGTTAGGTTGTAGTCTTTACATGGTATTTCATACACAACATTGCAACTTTTTGTTAATGGTAATTTATCTTTTATAGGGGGAAACCATGCTTTTAGATATGACGGTATGTTAAAGATGGTGTGGATGCCTACCCTCCTAAAAATTCTTTTGATGTCATAAGAAATATTATCTATAAATGGGATTACTACAGTGTTTCTAGAATTGATAGGACCTTTTTTCATAATTTTTTCCTCTTTTAATTGAGCGACCAAAAAAGGATGAAAAATCTGAAAAACTCTTTCCTTGATAATATCTGAAACTAAAGAAGTGGGAAAACCATTCTTTTTGAGCACCTTTTTTACAAGAGATAAATTATCAGATCTGAATTCAGTGTTGGCGAGTGAAATGACTCGGTCAACCAAACCTTTCACTAGACCCACTTTATGTTGTAATACTCCATAGAAGGTAATATTCTGGAAGAAACAGAATGGAGGAAAATAAAAAGACACATGGAAGATATTAATCCATGGAAAAACTGAACAGAAAAAGGAAAACATCATTCTAGGAGGAATGAACGCTAGGAGACATAACAGGTGCGCTGAGACGGTTAAAGTCACTGATGACAAACACCTGTCGTATTGGATTCTCTTTATCCGATACTCCATCCTAATCATCCTAAAAACATGCAATACCAATGCTGCATATAACAATATCTACATCAATAAATTATAAGACAAATAAAATACACTGAGGAATGCATAAATTAAAAGAGGGGCGTAAGCAAAATTATAATATGTAATGAGGCCAACACTACCACATATGAACTATCAGTGGCACTCATATGGGGGAAACGGAGTGCTCGCTCATCTACACGATAGACCCATAGCAGTCGGTAAACTACCCGTGAGATAACACTAATAGGAAAAAGAACGTAGAGAAATATAACAAAACAATCTCATGGTTGTAATAAAAAGTCATACTGAATTCAAAGTCTCTAAGGCTTCCAGGAATAGACTCCATGGAGCAAGCCACATACGATAAATAAGTGATAGACCATACCAATCTACCCACAGGTGGAAAGGAAGTAAACTGGAACACTGAACTCATCCCTGTCGACAAGAAAGGGTCCTGACACCCTGACCGCCTTGCCACAATAATATAAAAAAAAAACAAAATACACTATTGTAGTTTTGAGACTGCAAGGAAGTAGTATAAAACAATCAGAATACAATTAATAACTGTAAAAGAGAAACATAGACACAATAAAAGAAAAAGGAAATAATTAAAAGAACAAAAATAAAGGAAAGTCTTCCTAGTATAACCGTAGAGCACTAGTCTATGGGAGTAGACTCGGTGGATTACTCCATAGGAAAAAAGGGGAAAAAAACAACAACAATATAACTACTGTAAGTAAATCATATATAGACACAAAGGAAAGAAAGAACAACCTAACAAGCTAACCTGGCTAATTATTGACAAGCTTCTACTAGGGGCAAGCAAAGATACTACAGAATAAGAGACAGTTTAAAGGTTATAAATAACCAACCAGCTCTTCGAAAAAGGTCTGCAGCAACACCAACAGAAACTTAAAGAAACCTTTAAGGGGTAGGTCTGGCGGACGGAACTAATGGTTGAACGTCGACTGATAACCGAGGATACTAGAATGCGTCAAGCCCACCATAAGAGGGACAACCCGACATAATCGATATTAGATCTCTTAGGAGACAAATTTCGGTGAAATCGGCGCACGGGCCCTCTTAACCCCAACGCGTTGTAAGTCTCGGCAGGTGAAGACCGCATGGAATTGATATCTCGGCCCAACCAAGATTTCGATGAAGTCGGATCGGATCTGAAGTTGATAGCTAGCTTCTTCCCAATGAACAATATAATTCGCGGTCCCTTGCTCTTGCAACCCTCCACCCATAGAATCACAGAATAGGTCAGGCATCTAACCCAGAGATGTCAGGGGAAGGGAGAGGGCAAATTTCTGGAGTATCTGGAAATAGCGCTTAAGGAAGCGCTTAAGGAAGCGAGGAGTGACCGATTCGCTCTTCCCCGGCGCGGCGTACCGTTACTACTACTACTACTACTACTACTAGGTCGTGGAGGGGGCGGAGAGCACCGGCCCGACCACACAGACGAAATTGTGAATATCTCGAAAACTAAAAGCGACCTCCCTATATTGGAAAAGGAAAAAGTTGTTCAAAATGTCGAAATCTATAACATATTTGTTTAGTAGGCGAATTGTCGCCGGGCCGAGTCAAGTTAGGTGAAACTTGACCACCCAAAGGATAGCCGTTCTATTCTGAAAAGGATCGGAGTGAATGGGTGCCGAATAAAAAGGCTCTCGTTGGTCGTCTTCGGTTTAACGGTCGAACTCCACTTTATTAGCGCGATAGCGTCGCGATTAGAGCACGTATGGAAAAAAGCGGGCGTGAAACTGCACGCGCGAGATATTCCGTCGAACGACAAAGATTTCGGGAATTTTATACAAGGCCCGTTCAGCGAGAGCGAGAGGAACCGTTACGGCGATCGAACTGTTATGCCGTGAAGAAAGAAGGATAGGATCTTCTCGGGAAATAATCCTCTTCTTATTTCTAACTTGAAGTTATTTATTAAGATGGTCTATACGCACCAACAGATTGTTTACAAAGGAATATCGCTCTTACAGAAAATACCTTGCTTAAAGTATGAGCGCAGACTTAGAACTGACTTCTGCTCGATGAGGATGCTCCCTATATAGGTGTCTAATAGGGACCTTTGATACCCAAAATGTGTCACTGGACATGTCACTGTGTCGGACTTAGTCCAACCAAACAGTTGACTCAGCTTTGGGCAAAAAGGGCGAAGATAAGGTTGCATTCTAATCTAAAGGATGATGCAGCATAACACCTCCTCCCTTATGAATAAGAAAATTCCTAATCAGTTTAAGGTTAAGAATTTTCGTCTAAACTATAGGTTTGAGTAGTATTTTCTTTTTACAAGGTTTCGACAATGTAAGGGGTTCTTTTTCGATCTCTGCAAATGCTGGTATAACATAACTGATGATGCATAAGCGAAATACATCATGAAGACTCCTGTGAGGAATCTAGAACAGAGTACATGTTAGCGTATTTTAACCTATTTAAATGTATTTTATAATCCTTATTTCTAATGTTTATTGTAGCATTTAGGTTGTCTATCTGTTTAACAGGGTAAGGTCCTAACCATGGCATTGTTAACCCGGCTAATCTATCGCGACCCTGGTTCTTTACCCATACCCAATCACCAGGTTCTAGTGACAAAGGTTTTACGTGTTTATCATAAGAGACTTTCACATGTTCTTTTATCTTAATTAGGTTTTCTTCCGCATGTTTCCAAAGTTTATTTAAATGAACTTCTATTGACGTTACTAAATCACAATAAGTAGTCTCAGGTGTCTCATTATGCTGAAGCTGATCTAGACTGGGTGGTTTTTGTCCGTATACTAATTCGTATGGTTTATAATTAATGCTAGTATGTTTTGTAGTATTGTAAGTGAATATTGCAGCTTGTAAATATTCGTCCCAAGTTTCACAAGTTTCATCTAATAAAACATAGGTTTTTAAAAAGTCCTTGATTACGGCATGCGCTCTTTCTAAAGATTCATTTGATTCCAGTCTGAATGCAGTGGTATGTACCAGATCTATTTTGAAGAGTTTAGTTAATTCTTGCAATATTCTGCTGGTAAAGTTAGCTCCTCTATCGGTTAAAATTGTTTTTGGGAAACCATATCTTAACAACCAAGTATTAGTAAGTGTTGTTGCGATTGTTTCTGCCCTCTGATCAGCCAATGGTATTGCTTCTATGTATTTACTCAATTGATCTTGAATTGTTAAAATATATTTGTTACCTTTTAGACTTTCAGCTAATGGACCTACTATATCTAAAGCTATCTTATCATTAAACCGTTTTGGAGTGTCCGTTATGGTTAGTGGCATTCGTGTAGGATGTCGAACTATTTTTGCTCTTTGACAATTTTCGCAAGAATTAATAAAGTTAGTTACATCTAAATATATACCTTTCCATACATAATTATCTAATATCTTATCTACTGTGGCTTTTATACCAATGTGACCAGATGATAGTGATCCGTGACAATTAGACATTATTTGTCGTTTTTCACTTTCAGTCACTGGTGTTTTTAATGGCTTAGATATTAAAATAATAGTTTGATCTGCTCCTCTAAAAGTGTTTATTAACAATGATTTTAATTCTTTTTGTGATAAGCTGGAAATACTTATTAAATTATCAAAATCAAGGGAAAAGTTATCCTGTACATTCTCTGCAATCATGTGGTCACAAAGTCGTTCGAAGTGTTTAGTTAATTCTAAATCAGTAAAAGCTACATCTTGTATTTCTATGAGTTTGTTTTCTACCATAAATTTGACTTCCTCCTGATTTCCTAAACTAAAATCTAGATAAATACTTCCTTCCGGCTTATGATCCATAAAAACTATGTTTTTTAACCATGGATTTCTATTTACTGTGGTCAATAAAACAGGATTTCTACTTAATGCATCTGCATTGGAATTTAAACAACCTTTCTTATACTGTATCTCATACTCGTATTCTTCTAGTATTACACGCCACCTAGCTTGCATCGATGTTGGCTTCTTCAGATTTGCTAACCATTTTAAAGGCTGATGATCTGTAATTATTGTAAATTTCCTCCCATACAGATATGGTCGAAAATGTTTGACGCTCCATACAATTGCGAGCATCTCTCGATCGGTGGTGGAATAATTTTGTTCAGCAGCATTCAGGGTTCTGCTTGCAAAGCTAACTGGTCTCTCCTTTCCATTTTTATCTTTTTGAGCTAATACTGCTCCCAATGCTTCACCCGAAGCATCCGTTGCTAAAATGAACTCTTGAGCGAAATCTGGATAGGCAAGAACTCGTTCTCCGCATAGTTCCGTTTTTAAATGTCTAAATGCTTCTTCCTGTTGCTCTTTCCATTCGAACTTTATATCCTTCCTCAGTAAGGTGTTCAATGGTTTGACAATTCTTGAAAACTCAGGTATAAATCTGCGGTAATACCCCGCCAGTCCTAAAAACTGCTTTATATTTTTTTTTTCTTTAGGTCGTGGAAATTCTTTTACTGCTTTTATTTTATCCGAATTTGGTTTTATCCCTGCAAATATTGCAATTCCGGCTTCAAATATTCGCACTTGTCAGGCTGTAATTTTAATCCCGTATCCCGAAATCTTTGAAACAAAATCCTCAGACGTTGCTCTAATTCTTCTAGACTTTCGGCAAAAATTATGACGTCGTCCATATAAATAAAACATATTTTGCCAATCAATCCTTTAAACCCTTGATCCATCATCCGTTGGAACGTGGCTGGTGCATTCTTCAAACCGAAAGGCATCCTGTTAAATTCAAAATGCCCTGCCGATGTTGAAAATGCAGTCTTGGGTTTATCTTCCTCTTTCATTCCGATTTGGTGAAAGCCATTTGCCAAATCAAACGCGCAGAACCATCGGGCTCGCCCTAATTGGTCTATTATTTCCTTAATATTGGGTAACGGATATGCATCGTGTAGAGTTTTCTCGTTCAAACCTCTAAAATCAACGACTACCCTCCATTTCTTTTTCCCGCTTGCATCTTGCTTCTTCGGGACAACCCACAGTGGTGAATTATATGGTGATGTTGAATCACGAATAATTCCCTTTTCCCTCATTTCTGTGATTTGTTCTGTAATCACGTCTAAATGTCCCGGCGGATATCTGAACTGCTTAACATATACAGGGGCTTCATTTGTGACAGGTATGCTATGTTCGGTCAATTTTCTTTTAGGCAGTGCGTCGCCTGGCAAAGCAAAGATGTCCTCAAACTCTCGCGATACTTTCCTAACTAACTCGATAGCTTTCGGATCTGTCAAATGGGCTACCCGTGTATTTTCGTCTAATAATATTAAACGCTTCTTTCGATCCTCAATCGAGTCCTCACTAAGATGTAGGATCCTATGCAAAGTACCTGTTAACTCTATCGTCCTATGCTTGGTGTCTATCTTGGCTTCCTCCCCCTCAAGGAACGGCATGCCTAGTAACCCGTCTTCTTCATAGGAAAACTATCCGGTACTATTGCTAATACATATGTTCGGTCCCCCATTGTTAACTTGGCTTCTCTCTCAGTATGTATTTCTTCCTTATTGATTCCATAGAATGCATTGACTTTAGCTCGTGTCGGTAAAACTACAGGTGCTGATTTTTTTATTAAATTGAGTCCGGCTCCCGTGTCGAGTAAGAATATTCTGTTTGAAGAGCTGTTTCCCATTCTGACACTGATTGTAAGTTTTCTTCCATTTCTATCTCTTTGTCGAAAGTCGCTATTTCCGTTAGCTGATCGTTCTCTTGAATTAGCGGTTCCGTTGAGGCTAAAAATTTGACGTCTGGGGGTTTCGAGATTGGTGGTCCCAAATTGGCGAGGAGGAATTCCTGACGTAGCGGACTGACGCGCAAAATCTGGATTACGGCGATATGAAGTATCGGTAACTGTCTGTCTTTGTGATATATTCCTTAATTCGTTACGGCGTTGTTGTTCATATGCTATCTGTTGGGCTTCACGTAGCGATTTTCGTCTCATATACTGAACGTCTTTAGTAAGAGTATCATTAAGCAGTAATATCTTCTACACGTAATGCAGCACGTTTTTCGGGAGCAGAAAGGTTTGGTAGTTGATCAAGAGATCTTTTTATGTCCCTTTGTAACAAGTTGAACCGTCTAGTATATTCCCTAACATCTGTTCTTCCCTGTTTAAGCTGAGTTCGTTCTTGGACTAGTAAATGAAAGCTTTTAGTCAAGCTATATTCTGTTGTCAATATATCATAAAGGTCCTCCAAATCAAATAAATCATGTTGATCTAATAGTTTTTTCGCGTCTCCTTTTATTTTATGGCATTTAAGCATATTTAAATATATTCTTTGATCCGGCACAAGTTGACTCATTTCGCGTATTTCTCTTATAAATTTCTCTACGGGCCTATTAAAGCCATCGAATTCTCCTATCATTTCAAGCGCATGCTTTGTATCTTTCGTATTCTTCACCAACTCTCTTCTAGTTTCGTCGTTGACGCTTGAAAAGTCATCCGATTCATCTTCCGTGATGTGAGATCTTCGAAGGCTATTAAGTTCTGAGCGTTGTTCTTCAATAATTCGTAAAAATTTCATTTGATCTTCTTGTAGTTTTTCCAATTTTTGTTCTATCGATAAGCTACTGTTAGCTCCGGTTTGACTCGTGTTTAGCGACATTCTAATTCGACTTAATCTCTTATTTATCTCAATAAATAAGCTTTAATCTTCAAGGCTCAGTTTCAATTATAGGCTTTGAATTGTGGTAAGTATCAAATGACATGTGACTTACCCGAGCCAAATCTTCATAATTTCTGCTTGTAAGTGAAATTCCTTGTTGACCTCGGTCCCTCTGTTGAGTTTGGTAGACCAATCCCACCGCTGCCACCAAAAGTTTGCTTCTGTTATGCCGTGAAGAAGGAAGGATAGGATCTTCTCGGGAAATAATCCTCTTCTTCTTTATAACTTGAAGTTATTTATTAAGATGGTCTATACCAGGGGTCGGCAACCTGCGGCTCGCGAGCCACATGCGGCTCTTTAGTTCCATACGCAAATATTATTTATTTTAAAACTTTATTTATGCGAGTACTATTTATTGTTGGCAAGAAAATATTTTGTGGCTCTTTAAAAACTTTGAAATTTGGTAAATTGTAATTTTTGACTCTTCCGACTCAAAAGGTTGCCGACCCCTGGTCTATACGCACCAACAGATTGTTTACAAAGGAATATCGCTCTTACAGAAAATACCTTGCTTAAAGTATGAGCGCAGACTTAGAACTGACCTTTGATACCCAAAATGTGTCACTGGACATGTCACTGTGTCGGACTTAGTCCAACCAAACAGTTGACTCAGCTTTGGGCAAAAAGGGCGAAGATAAGGTTGCATTCTAATCTAAAGGATGATGCAGCATAACAGAACTATACTTGTACGTGGTAGACAAAGAACAGAGACGTTCGAACCTGTAATCGAGGCGGTGATCGATAGATCATCGGTTATTGGTCGTTCGCCGTTACGATTACGTCAGCTGGGCGACACGCATGCGTGACTTGGTTACGCGTCGCGATTAGTCGAATCGGACCAAGCCGCGTGCTCGCCCGGGTACTTTGATTCCGGAACAATATTTAAATTTGTTAAATATCTATTTGAAAATATATGAATCAAAATCCGGAAAATTCTAACGAAGTTTTTTGCAATTTTCTCGAAAACTAAGACCGAGCGCCGGGTAGTTATAATGACAAAAGTTGTTCAGAATGTTGTCCTTGACAACATATGTCAAGGTCAAGGTCATCGGAGATGCCTCCCCTAAAGTGAATATTTACCGAATTTTATAATATGTATGTTTTTGCTAATTGTTCCCCTCAGGATTATAATTACATGCCAAACGCGCTGCACGCCCCTTTTCCACCACCCCCACCCACTGCCTATCTAGTTGGACCTACAGTTTATTAAGATGGGTTCCGAACCACCCTGGCGCTACAGTTTTGTATCACTTGAGAAAAATCTCAGAGGTGCCGGCGGGATTCGAACTCAGGACCACGAGTTCGTAGCCGCGAGCCTCATCCACTTGAGTCACTGCGCTCCCTGAATTTTATAATACATATGTATTTGTTAAAATTTTAGTTACTATTAATGCGATCTCCCGCTTACAGTTACGAAACAATTAAGAATTATGACTGACACTGGAAAACTACACATAACCAATAAACTAGTCATGTATCAATTATCGACTGATACATATAAACACTTAATTGGAAGGTACAGGGTGTATAAAAAGTAATGGTCATCCGTCCTAGGGGTGAATCTACACCTCTGAATCGGTGGACAATTGCAAGGGAAACTTGCCGCAAAATTGTTTAGAACAAAGAAAATTGTTGTTAAAGTTTTTTTTGTTACATCAACACCTTGTACTCATCGAGAAGAGAAAAAGTCTGAAAGGAGCCATATGTCGCAAATAAAAAAACAGAAAAGTAAGGAATAAAACTTACTGAAAATTAACAGCGGCGTAAGGCAGCGCCAAGGCCGCCACAGAGCCATATGTCGCAAACAAATATAGTTATTGAGATATAAGCTGCTAAAGTTTTTGCAAAATTTGATTGTGTGGCATTATACGTATAGACAAAAGCCTACTACTACAGTCCACCCGACCATGTCGATGAGACAGAACATGATTGTGTGCGTGCCTCGAGACAAACGAAGTTTAAAGGGACATTCGTCGCTAGCCCCGTGCCAAGTCATCGTCTGTCTACCTGCCCAGTCAGATAATCTATTTGAAGTTGCAAATACATAAGAATACTAATCCTACATAATAAAATACTAACTTAAAGTATACTTACATATTTTTCAGGGTCTTCTGTTCCTTCGGCGAATCCACAGCACACTGTTATTTACTCACGCGAATACATACGTGCCAATAATTGTGCTTGTTTTCCGAGCTCAATGCGGGCACACTTTCCGATATACTTTCTCACATATGTATGTCCACTTTATTTCTAACCACTTCAAATGCGTTTAAAATCTTGTCTTTTATATCATCTATTTAAAACACAACACTTCTACACGATCACTTAACACTACACAATACACTTTCCGAACTCGTGACCGCGAACAAGAAGAAATTACTCCGAACACGATCAAAATAAATCTGCGCTCCGCGGGAAGACTCTGCTCTCCCAGCAACAATATATTCGAAGGAGGCTGAACGATTGAAACAAATGAAATCGTTTCCCAGGAGATATTGATTTTTCGAGAACCATCTGGAAATATTGATTTTCGAGAATCATTTGGGAACATCGATTCTTGTGAGTTCAGACATCCGATTCCTTCAAGATTACATTCTTAAATAGATGATATAAAAACAGGATTTTAAACGCATTTGAAGTGGTTAGAAATAAAGTGGACATACATATGTGAGAAAGTATATCGGAAAGTGTGCCCGCATTGAGCTCGGAAAACAAGCACAATTATTTGCACGTATGTATTCGCGTGAGTAAATAACAGTGTGCTCTGGATTCGCCGAAGGAACAGAAGACCCTGAAAAATGTGTAAGTATACTTTAAGTTAGTATTTTATTATGTAGGATTAGTATTCTTATGTATTTGCAACTTCAAATATATTATCTGAATGGGCAGGGAGACAGACGATGACTTGGTACGGGGCTAGCGACGAATGTCCCTTTAAACTTCGTTTGTCTCGAGGCACGCACACGATCATGTTCTGTCTCATCGACACGGTCGGGTGGACTGTAGGAGTAGGCTTTTGTCTATACGTATAATGCCACACAATCAAATTTTGCAAAAACTTTAACAGCTTATATCTCAATAACTATATTTGTTTGCGACATATGGCTCTGTGGCGGCCTTGGCGCTGCTTTACGCCGCTGTTAATTTTCAGTAAGTTTTATTCCTTACTTTCCTCTCCTTACTTTTCTCCTACTTTTCTTCTTTCCTTTTCGGGACTGAGTCTTGAGACACCAGAGAGTCACGAGTCGTCTTAGAGACAACAAGTCTCAAGCATACAGAACACATTTGCTCAGTATTCCGAATCTTTATTATTACCAGTTTCTCCACAAATTGGTGACCCCGACGTGATTCGTGTGCGATAGTTACCGCGATTCGTGATATTGTTAACGCGATTTGTGATATAGTTAACGCGATTCGTACAGATTTTAAGAACTGTCGTTTGTTGTGTCCGGACGTGCGAACATTATTGCCGCAACAGTGTATATACATATATAGTGAAGGTTTTTGTGTTAAGATAGTTTAAGACTTTTCCGTAGACATTTACACTAGACATAGAACATTAACAATGACTGATCCGAGCAGAAGTCAAAGTTTACCGGTTGTGTCCACGGGTTTGTCTTTGGAGCGCGTCGCGGTTCAAATACCGGAGTTCTGCCCGTCTGATCCGGAGATATGGTTTTCCATGGTAGAGCGCAGTTTTGACGCGACTCGGTATGCCGCGGAAGTTCGGGATATTATTATGAATCCGCCTGCCGTAGACCCGTACCAAAGGTTGAAGGCCGAGTTTATTCGGCGGTTAAGTTCCACGCAAGAGCAAAAGACGCGGCGCTTTCTGGAGCACGAGGAAATCGGGGACAGGAAGCCGTCACAATTCTTACGGCACCTGCGAGAGTTGGCCGGTACCTGGATTGACGACAACGTTTTGCAGACACTTTGGGCGGGCCGTTTACCTGCTAGCATGCAAGTAATCCTTGCTACGCAGCGGGACACCGAGCTGGATAAGGAGGCCGAGCTGGCAGACGCTATAGCGGAAACGCTGACACCTCGGGCGCACGTCACCGAGGCCGCGGCCCCTAGCGCGCCTTCTACAATCGTCACCGGTCCCTCAGGGTTAGACCAGAATTTGGAAGCTCTATTAAGCCTAAAGATGGCCCAGCTCGCGGTTAAACTGCGGCAGGAGATATCCGCGATCCGTCAAGATTTTGCTTCCTAGGCGCGTCCTCCTCGTCGAGGCTGGTCGCGGCGCCGAAGGCGTTCATCTTCGTGATCTATGGATCGCAGCGCGGAGGAAAATAATTATCAGGGCAAGTGCTGGTACCATTGGCGTTTTGAAGAAAACGCACATCGATGTGTACAACCCTGCAGTTGGACGTCGGCCCAGGGAAACGGCCAGGGCAATCGTTGATGACGGCCAACGACCCCCATCCAGCGTCACGCCGTCTATTTGTTACAGACGTCAGGTCGAAGATGCAGTACTTGGTCGACACGGGAGCCGACCTCTGCGTTCTTCTGCGTCAAGGATTGCGCGGACCGCGAAAAAAGTCAACATACGAGCTGACCGCGGCGAATGGGACAACGATTTGCACATACGGCATGGTGATGCTCAACTTTAACCTTGGACTTCGGCGGGTGTTCACATGGAGGTTCGTGGTGGCGGATGTGACGAAACCCATCATTGGGGTGGATTTTTTGGACCACTTCAGTTTGATGGTGGACATCCGCAACCGTCGACTGGTGGATTCGATGACCTCTGTATCCGCGCGAGGTCAAGCGGTAGTCACGGAGACACCCTCAATTAAGACGGTGGTTGGTGCATATATCTTTCACCAACTCCTTGCCGAGACCCCGGAGATCACTCGACCAAGGGGATTACCAACCGTGGTCAAGCACGCAACCGTGCACCATTTGGAGACCACCCCAGGACCACCTGTCTCTAGCAGGCCACGTAGGCTTGCCCCGGACAGTCTCGAAGCAGCAAGGAAGGAGTTCGAGTTGATGATGAAGATGAGAATCGCTCACCCGTCCAAAAGCTGCTGGTCGTCGCCTTTACACATGGTCCCGAAGAAAGGCGAAGACGTATGGAGGCCCTGCGGTGACTATAGGGCGTTAAACGGAAAATCAATTCCTGACCGTTACCCGGTGCGCCATATTGAGGACTTTGCGCACATCCTGCGGGGTAAGAGGGTATTCTCCACCATAGATTTAATCCGCGCGTATAACCAAATTCCCGTCGCCCCCGAAGACATAGAGAAAACGGCAATTACAACGCCGTTCGGGTTATTCGAATTTCCCTTTATGTCTTTCAGGTTACGTAATGCTGCATAGACTTTTTAAAGATTTATCGACGAAGTTCTCCGCCATTTTGATTTTTGTTATGCCTATATAGACGATATTTTAGTCGCGTCGGAATCCCAGGAACAGCATGTGCACCACATTAAATTATTATTTGCGCGTTTAAGAGAATACGGTATTGTTGTAAATCCTGCCAAACGTAGTTTTGGGCAAGCGTCCGTAAAATTTTTAGGGTGTCCGAAAACGGTACGCAACCTCTATCCGATAAGGTGGAGGTCATAAGATCTTTTCCGTGTCCGAAAACAGCGAAGGATTTGCGACAATTTTTAGGGATGATTAACTTCTATCGCCGTTTTATCCCCAATGCTGCCCATTGTCAAGCCCCTTTAAATGACTTGCTCGCGGGTAATATAAAGGGTAAGGCGCCTATAGCGTGGACGGAAGAGGCTCGGCAGGGATTCGTTACCTGCAAGGAGAGCCTAGCTGAAGCGACCCTGCTGTCGCATCCTAAGCTCAATGCTCCGTTGGTGGTTACCTGCGATGCCTCCGATTTTACGGTCGGAGCCGTTTTACAACAACGCATCGGCAATGATTGGCAAACCTTTGCGTTCTTTTCGAAGAAGTTAGGGTCCGCCGAACAAAAATACGGTGCTTATGACCGTGAATTACTGGCAATATATCTCGCCATTAAACATTTCCGACACATGATCGAGAGTAGAAACTTTCTTATTTTCACAGGTCACAAGCCGATTACTTTCGCGTTTAGACAAAAATTAAATAAATGTTCACCAAGACAATTCAGACACCCTGATTTCATTTCACAATTCTCTACCGATACCCAACATATTTCTGGAAAAGATAATGTCGTTGCCGATGTGTTGTCGAGAATAGATGAAGTGCAAACCCAGCTAGATTATGAGGCTTTAGCGGATTCACAAGCCGAGGATACGGAAATTCAGACATTCCTGTGCGAAGGATCAAATTTAAAATTAAGTAAGATCTTGCTGTCCGGCTCGAACAGAGAAGTGTTTTGCGACGTCTCAACGAACGTAGCAAGACCCTTCCTCACAGTTCCTTTTAGACGCACGGTATTTAACGCAATTCACGGTTTGTCCCATCCAGGAATTAATGCGACGGTCAAGCTCATGACGCATCGTTATGTATGGCCGTCAATTAAAAAGGACGTTCGTTTGTGGGCACGATGCTGCATTCAATGCCAAAACTCGAAAATTTCGCGTTACGTTACTTCGCCATTAGGTTCTTTCGTACCGCCTTCTGCGAGGTTCGAGCATATACAGTAAAAGCTTGATTCTTGTCCGGAGCGTGGACACTATTCTTATCCAGAGCTTACCCATTCCACTTCCTGGCAACGCCGAGTCGCTCCGCAGGGCGGCGATGATTGATGTCGGCTCGGGTATATCGGTGTGAACACCACAACATTGACTCGAGGAATCGATTTTACAAATCTCTTAATTTTGTATTTCCATCTATTCCAAAAATATTTAATAATTTATGAAAAATCAATTCATAATATTTGACATTCAAACAAAAATACTATTATTTAGAAACATAGTTACAACTATGGTTTTCATGATGCTACTATAACCCGCATATAAGTTGGTTATTCGGATTATAGAAGTCTTGTGTAACCCGCCTGAGCGGGTTACTCGCGAGTCCTACCCGGAACCCGGTTCGGTTCTCCTAACCCGAGTAACCCGCTTAACCGGGTTACAGAATTGTCCTGTACCCGGTTACAGGAGACTTCTAACCGGGTTAGGCGGGTTACTCGGGTTACAAAACCCGAACCTGGTTCGGGTTAGGATTAGCATCCCTGGTTAGAACCGATGCTTCAAAACCGATTTTGCAACAAGCTTATGAAGGCCCGTATACAGTAGTTCGTCGAGGCCCAAAAACCTTCGGAATCCTCATTGGAGATAAAGAAGTTACCGTGACCATTGATCGATTAAAGCCCGCCTATATAATTGTGGAAAACGATATTTCAGAGCCTGTCATTATACCGCGTGCAGATCCACCTAGAGCAAACGTTGCTACGGATGTACCGAATACGGAGCAGCGGGTTAAGGCCTATGCACACAGGGCACGGACACGGTACGGACACGGTACGGTCGGTGAGATGCTAGATACAAAGCCAGGGTAACCAAGAGAGACGAAAGACTCGTCCGAGCCGAGTCCGAGCCGAGTTCGTACCCTATTTTATCAGCTCGGCTCGGTCGGGCCATAAACTCGAACGTTTGACCATTTCTAAATGGCCTTTCGAGAGCGCGGTGGCAGTTCCCTGCTGTGCATGGCACAAAAAAAGGTTTTTAGGGTCTTCACAGCTTCTTGAGTGAACTATCGATATCTCTCCTCTACAACATCATGGAGATAGGAAACGGTGGTCCTGCCACTTGGTGAAACAGCACCATACACCGGAAAATTACAATTAAATTATTATATTAATTCTTCTTAAATAATTTATCATTTTATACGCAAATGTAATTTTTTTTATTTAATTGTTTAATGTTGCTCCAACATCTAAGGTCATTAGCAACATGGTACATTTTCTTACAATACCTTATACATTTTTGTATCCTTGATATATGTACTGGCTGAGCTAATGTAATTTCTTAATGAAAATATATTAGAAATATGTTTGTTCTGAAAATTTTACCACTGATTCAAGTGTGAAAAAAATTTGAAAAAATAAGGCCGTATTCTACGAGTCTAGCGAACCTCTTCTGCCTTCGGGGAAAGTAATAAACTTGTAACCAAACTCCCTGCATAGCGACGGGCCACCCGGGGTTGGTGCTATAAATTTGGGGAACTGGACGCATCACTTGAGGTTCGACACTCAAGGATGCCCTAATGCCAAAGTGCGTGCGTCTGGTTCGTGTCTTCAATGTTTTGTAAAAGGCAATTGTCTAATCCTGGGTGGGCCCGTCTGGAAATTTCCAAGAACTATCCTCATTTCCATTTATCCTTCCCATGCATTTTTCCACCACCCCGAGGACAGGAGAGGGAAGCTTCCCTTTAAAAACTGGGAGATCTCGATCGGGAGAGTCAGTTGGCTAAATTCATTTTACCGATCAACAGCTGTATCAGATTTTACGGAAAGTTCAGGGTCTACATAAATGTGTGTGTATAATTAAAATCTGTGGTCACTATCTTCTTAAACCTTACCCCAGGTAAATTCCTTTAATGGTTTGACCAAAAAGTAGGGACTCTCGGTACGTAACAATAAAAATATAAACGATATAAAAATTATTTCAGATACACAGAAAAATAATAAAATATTCATTTTAAGAAAAACAATAGTGTCATCTCGCCGACTAAAATACTTTGCAACTTCATTTTTAACCTTTACAGCAAACACTGTATAAAAATTTCATACGGTACACATGGGGTGTGAAACATCCCAATAACTACAAACGGCTGTCAGATTTGAACTATTTATTATTTGGGGTCCATGAAATTGTTGAATATTCTTTAGAGTTTAATTTGTGGACAGCGCCTGTCCTAAAATTACAACTTTCGCGTAGCAAAAAGAGAAGGGACCTCAGATGTCATTTATTTTACCTAAACTGTTGTCGGGGTGTCGTACGCTCCGAGTGTACAGGAATGGTTACTACCATCCATAGTACAATGGGCATTGGTTTTTCCAAGCCTGCCGGTGAATAGCGGTCGATCATTCGGTGTCTTACAATTAGCTGAATTTTGAAACTGCGATTAAAAAACGGAATTTCAAAAAACAAATTTTCAGAGCAGAGATATTTCTAATATATTGTTATTAAAAAACCACATTTGCTTGCCCAGTATATAAAGGACACAAAAATATATAATAAGGTATTGTAAGATGTTGGAGCAACATTAAACTGAAATTTTTACTAATTTTAATTTTTAACACAAGAGTGCACTTTATTGTTGGCAAAAACAATTAGATAAATTAATTGGAATTATTGAAAATCATTAGATAATTGTTGGACATTCAGAAGGCAATACAAATTTATTAGAACTCAATAAGTTGACTTTTTTTAAGCTGAATGTCACTGAATTTTCCCAATCCAACCTTCCGAGCTCCTTCCGAGCTCCTTCCGAGCCTTCTGTGCTCCGTGAAAATTTGGTTGCCTCCAAGATTTTCCAGTTTCCTCGGAGGGTTCTAGTATAGGCATCTCCTGAGGTTGGGGGGGGAGTAAACGGTCTTTTGGGACCCCTGGGTTCTGGTGGCAAACGACACGCTGTGCCTTTCTTCTGGGCATCTCGAACCCTCTACATTGGCTTTCCGAGCGCACGGATTCTGTTGGCATTGCCGAAAAAGCATCCGTGGTGCACGGTCGCTGTGTGCAGAGGTCTTTACTGGTTCTGGTAGACATGTATGTTTTCCTGAGCGTTACCAAGCAGACCTTCGTTAGTCCGTATGCGTTTTAGAAATAGTCATGTGTATACCGTGCTTTTGGATTTTGTTTCGTTCTGCGTCCTGCATTCTATATAGCGATATGGCGCGAGTGTTTTGTAAGTGTAGCGGATTGTATTATGTATTTTTTGAAAGTGCGTGTTTATATTTAATGTTAGGGTATTTGTGTTTTAGTTGTGTGATTAAAGTACGATCGCGGATGGTAATAGCGTGATATTGAATAGCATTATTTGATGCTATATTTTTATTGTATACGTGTTACATAATTATGTCAATTACTGGCAGGGAGGTACTGTGGCGGCCTTGGCGCTGCCTTACGCCGCTGTTAATTTTCAGTCAGTTTTATTCCTTACTTTCCTCTCCTTACTTTTCTCCTACTTTTCCTCTTTCCTTTTCGGGACTGAGTCTTGAGACACCAGAAAGTACGAGTCGTCTTAGAGACAACAAGTCTCAAGCATACAGAATACGTCTTCAAAATAAACTTGTGTTGAGGAAATCATTTGCTCAGTATTCCGAATCTTTATTATTACCAGTTCCTCCACAGCTCCTTTCAGACTTTTTCTCTTCTCGATGAGTAGAAGGTGTTGATGTAAAAAAAAAACTTTAACAACAATTTTCTTTGTTATAAACAATTTTGCGGCAAGTTTCCCTTGCAAATGTCCACCGATCCAGATGTGTAGAGTTATCCCTAGGACGGATGACCGTTACTTTTTATACACCTTGTACACCTGGAAGGTCTTTGGCTTTATGTTTTTTGACGACCACGGTAGATACGTCGCACAGTGGGACAAATCGATGAAATCTGTGCCAAAATCAAAGAACTTTCGATAGAAATGAGATATACCATTGATTGTTTTTTTTTTTTAAATTAAAGCTGAAACATTGTAGACTGTAGAGCATGGAAAAAATAGGGTGATTATGGTAGGAACGTTTTTTAACCTTGAAAATGTTGGTTAAACTTGCAAGAATTGCAAGAAAATTGTGGTTTATCCAATATCACGTGCGGATACATTTTTTTTGTCATGCTACACATCATTTCCCGTAGATTTTGTCACGCCAATTTCAAATACGGTCGACAAATTTGTCTACAACCACAGGATTTTGAAAAAACTCGATTTGTTAATTATTACGTTTAGGGGAGGCAGCTCCGATGACCTTGACCTTGACATATGTTGTCAAGGACAACATTCTGAACAACTTTTGTCATTACAACTACCCGGTGCTCGGTCTTAGTTTTCGAGATACATAATTGCAGAAAACTATTGCTAGTAGTAAATTGAATTTTCCGTATTTGTGCACGCTCCGTGGTAACGTAAGCCTGCTCCGACGCAGCGTCAGTTTACTGTCTTTGTAAACACGTTGTGGAGATGACAGAGAAAACAGGGTCTCACTCTACATATATAGGGTGATACATATACATATATGTATAGGGTAAGCTTTCAATTTTGAAAGACTACTCCTGGTATTTCGTATGCGTGGACGGGCCGGCCCTCTCCGCCCCCTCCACGACCTAACCACATCTCACTCTGTACGCATTATTTTTCCAGTACTATTTCAAATTCTGGATGACAACTATAATGCAAAGATCATGCGAACAGAGTGAGGTCTGGGTTAGGACGTGGAGGACGTGGAGGATCTATAACAAAGAACCTTCAATTGACCTTGAACCTCAACACGAATCATTGAAAATTTAGTAATGCAGTTACATACTCTCCACACATTTTCGCTTCGTTTTACGGGTGAGGGTCAATTGAAGGTATTACTTTATTATAGGTCGTTCAATTCGTCTTTTTAAGGACTACAATGTAGCAACAAAAAAATATACAGTGTCATTTGAAAAACTCAGTCATCTTGATATCTCAAAAAATTTCGTAAAAAATCGAACTGTGTTTTTATAATGAGCCCCCTCGGATGCAATAAATTTAATTTCAAACATTTTTTGATAAAGTCAATAAATAATGAGTTATTTTATGAGCAATTTTTAGTGCCTTACCCTGTATAATTGATACAGAATTACAAAATGTATTTTTTAAATTTTCAATATAGACTCACATAAAAAAGTTGTAAAATACAAGTTTTAGTATTTTCTCTGGAATTCCGACGAATTGAAATTTTTTCACGTTATGTAGTGGACTAATTGTTCTAACTTCTCGAAAAAATCCAAGACGTATGGCCCAATATTTAAAAAATTATCATCTTTTTAAGAGTATCCAAATATTAATAGGAGTCACTGTACATGTAGGTAGCAAGCAGTGAATCCAGTACTGTTGAGTGCTGACAAGAAGGTCCCCGGGGGGGCACAGAGGCAAGAGGGGTCTCCAGCTAGCTCCGCCCATCCCCACCTCTGACGCTCCCGTAGTCGCCGCGTGATCACGCCGTTTCGACTGCATACATCACACGACGCATAATAATAGGATTCCTGTATTTACTCGAGTAGTGTGTGTGACTGCTTCGGCCAATAGAACGCTCTAGCCGAAATTGCGTGTGAGCTTAGTCGCGCCCCTTCCAAGCCAACCAATCGAGTGTGCATTCTTGCCTACGTCACCGCATTCCTGCCAGGGATCTTCTTGTCAGCACTCAACAGTACTTGCATTGGCGGAATAGGATGCTTGAACTTTAAATGTCTGGTATGTAGAGATTACAATAAAGTGACAGATTGTGTAGGTTGAGTGACGAAGTCGGAGGAGCGAAGAGAGAACACTTATGAGATACCCCCAAGGCTGTCAAAAACAAGGAAAAAACGTAATACAGTAAATGTTCGATAAACGCGAAAAGTTCTATACGATAAATGCGAAAAAAATATCCCCTCCAACTTAGTTATCTGATCTCGGCTCGGTATATCGGTGTGAACACCACTACTAACGCGACGCGGAGAATCGCAGTCGTCGGCACAGTTCAAACGCCCGTGCGTCATCACAATGTAACAGCAATATTTAATCTTCTTTATTTTTCATTATTTTTTTATGGAACTTTCAGCAACATATTCCTGGCATTTTTCTAATGCAAAATGATACCAAACAACGATCGTAATTTCAGTGATTTAATTGACGATGAAAAGAAAGAGACGCGGAGAGTCGCAGTCGCCGGCACAGTTGAAAGGCCCGCGCCGGCACAGTTGAAAGGACCGCGCGTGGTCTCGCTTTACACGCGCAGTCCTTCTCTACGTTCGGATCGGCCTTTGAAGTTCCACAAAATAGCTCCCCTCTACGATAAATGCGAAGAAATCCCCCCGAGGCGTTCGCGTTTATCGAACATTTACTGTAAAGTGTTTATAATGATTGTGGGTGTTGTCTATCCTGAGGGGGAACAATAAACTCTGTATGAATTTGCTCTGAATATCCAGGAATACACAACATTACCCCCCTCCCAACAATGTTTTCATGACGGTGCGGAACCTTGTAATTTGTTTTTTATAAAAACCACTTTCCGAACCGTTTATTTACCCCTGCACGGGTTCAGGAGATATCGGTTTTCTGCTTTGAGAAACATTATACGGGATGTCTCAAACATATGAAATTTCCATATTGGCTGACTTTAATTTAAATAACGTTTCGATTGTTAATATTTTGAACAGAATGTTCAAGTTATAAAATTTATAGTACGGAACATTTTTTATTAATATGATTAATCAAAAGTTTGTTTTACTTAACAATTGAAATATTAATATTATATATGTGAAATATAAATATTAACAAGTGAAACGTCATTCAATCTCGAGTGAATGACCGTGACACGGTACGGTGTCCCCAACCATTACGGAATTCATTCATTTGATCGAAGTAAATTGTGGTTTCAGGACGTTACGTGGGTTCCCGACCTATAAAGTTGCGCAAGAGCTCCTGGAAGCAGCGAAATTTGGAGTCGGTCCGGAAGAAGGAGAAAGAGAAACAGGCGTTAATTGGTCTGCTGACCGGCCGGTGACGCAACATAACCCTCGTTCGTTCATTTCCATGGGTTACTGTCGCTTTCATCGCCACGGACAGTTCTCTCGAAACACTGGTCACCCGAGCCATCTTCCTAACTGTGAATCATTAAATTTACTTTTTTCGTTCCGGCACGCTCCTGGCGAGAAGCTCTCCGCGTGGAGGGGATGGAACAAAATTAAAATTCTACGGCAAGCTGATCGTTTATTTCAGGATGTTTTCTGTGTACAGAACGCTAAAGCGGAAAGATTCGTTTAGAATTTTGAAATAATAATATAAGAAGAATTTTACATGACAAGGAGCCAAAATAGTCAATCCATAGATTTGCTTTCTCAAAGTGTCGTTAGCCAATAGACGATTTATTGTCTCTGGAAATGTGATTGACTTCTGTGGAAAATTCTGCGTATATACATATTAAGGAAAATAAATTCTTATCGTAACTCGATTCTTTGATTTTCCCATTTTGTTCCTTTCATGGTTCAACCCTCGCTGCTGACGAGTCGAAGAGGATGCAAGACAAAGGCAAGTGCATAACTGTTATACAGATTGTCCCAAAAATGTTGTTTTCCCTTGGAAAGGGTGATTCTTTTCATATATGGAAGAAAAAGGTAATTCAAAAGGTCATTTAAAATAACTTTTTCCTTTACGAAAATGTCGAATTCCGGCTCGACCAATGCCAATGCCACGCTCAGCGTGCTCAGCGGGTCTGTCGCCAAGCGGGAATCCGTCTGCTGTAGCCCAAAGTCGCCAGATTACGACTTGTGTCCTCACTCTACCTTCCCCTTCTACGACGCTATTTCCCACGTGATGCGTTTCGTCTCTGTCGTGCATGTGTCACAACCAGGGCTTGAAAACAGTTATGATATCGATTTTGGTCCTTGAAACAGTTTTGAAAGACCGATATTCGAAATAACTGTTATGAAGGACCGAAATTTAGGTTGATGTCAGTTTCGATTACGGTCCTACGTACATGAATATCGGTCTAGGACCGATATTTTTTCGGTCATATATCGGTTCTAATAGTTTGTCGCTCGGCCGATGCTTTAGGCACGGCCACTTCTAAGGGTCGGCCGATGCTTTGGAATTGGTAGCAAAGAGACTGGCACCTTATTGTCGATTGCCAACGCGACCGTTGACTCGACGTCATCGGTGACGCTTTTGCGGGGATGCCAATCAGAATGATTTCTGGTAAATAACAATAGATATGAATATACAGTATTCACTATATTTAGCGTGAAGGGGAGCGAAGGGGAAGAAGGGAAATATATAATGGAACTGTAACCCTAAGGGGAGTCAGAATAAAATATTCACTATTTTTACTTTTTTATTGTAATTTTAATATCATCTATAATATTTCCTAACATACTTGATCTATGTGGAGATAAATTGAATTTTAGTGCAGAAAATAATCTTTCCACACTAACTTGAGTTGGCGGAACAGCCAAAATTTCACAGGCCACCTTGTATAATTTAGGTAAATTATTTTTTTTCCTTCCCAATACTGGATAATATCCATCGTCTTCGGTACTCGAGGTTCTTGGCAATACTCATTGAGTTCATTTTCAATTGTTAAGCATTGCAATGTGTTGCTCGATATGCGTTTCGCTGCCGCATCTTGCAGTAACAATTCAAAATCATCTTCCTCTTGATTATATGTATCAGTGGCTGCTTTTAAGTTACAAGTAGAAACGTCATTTGATGTGCTTGCTCAATTACTACACATTTTGTTAACTCTTTGAAATGTAAGTAATATACAATTTTTTGCTTTCTCTATTTCCTCATCAGATAATATAATGTTGGGTCCAAATCTTGGGTCCAAAAATATAGCTGACAGAAATGTATCATTTAGAAATAATTTTTTTTTCCTATGTTCCATGTTACTAACAAGGAGACCCCGCGTATTGAGACTCTCGGATCGCAACGAAATTTTGTGTGAACAAAGCTTAGACACCCTCATGAACTATCCAATTGGTTTTAGCCGCCAACGCGCTCCCGTTTTCGAGATACATAATCGATATTGAAATGCGACATGTGTGGTATATTCTATGAGTGAAAGCCTCTTGTCACAGCGGTTGGTGGCCGAGCGGGTTGAGCGAATGTCTACCACACGAAACTGGTCGGGGTTCGCGTCACGTGTCGGCAGTTTTTTTAAATATTTTTTTTCACTTTCTTTTTTATTTTTCCACGTGCTACACATTATTTCTAATATAATAAATGACAAGTAATCTAGTTTTACTAGTTTTACGATGGACAAGATATATGTTTCCATGCGGGGAAATTTTTTTTTAATTTCTTTTTCGATGTTTTTGCAATAATATACAATAAGTTTACAATAATCAAAAAATTAAATATATTAACACCACGATTCCCGCGTGCACGTAGTGGGGTGATGGGCGTCGAAAAAGCACCCGAAACATAAATATTTTCTGCACCACGAACACCGCACAAATGCTGTTGCATCCTCGTTGCAGTTGTACTTTTCTTTTTTTAAATCTTCCGGAAACGCTACCTGGTTCACGTTGGCGAAGATTTCTCTATCCGCTCGCAATTTGGAAGCGTACCACGCGTATCTGATAACATATGATAAAATATTGTTAATTATACCGTTAGAACTGCATTATTACATAAAAGGAAATGTATCTGGATATTTACCTTAACATTTTCTCATATATGGGAGCCTGCAGTTGATTGTGTATGAGGGAATGAATTTTGATGACATCCTCCCTCGATGTTAATTCCCGGTTGGATTGTAGCAGAGACGGGCAATTCTGAATACGCCGTAAATAGTTTTTAACTTGGCGATAAAAGTATACATCGCACGGCTGGCAAAATGGAGTGCACTTTGGAGGAATAACGGCTAACGTGCACGTTGGATGTCCTTGTTCGTCCATGAATTTTGTCTGGTGCAAAGACACGGATGTCTGCCCGCTCCAGGAGTCAATAATATATAGAAATTTGTCATGTTTCACATACGGTTTGATGACACTGTCGAAACATTCCTCGCATGTGTCCCGCTGCAATTCGCTTGACATTCGCTCAACCCCCTCGGCCACCGACCGCTGTGACAAGAGGCTTTCACTCATAGAATATACCACACATGTCAACAATTGGATAGTTCATGAGGGTGTCTAAGCTTTGTTCACACAAAATTTCGTTGCGATCCGAGAGTCTCAATACGCGGGTCTCCTTGTAGTAAGTATAAGTAGATTGAATTCATTTTCGGTTTTACTTGTTTTTTAATACATCTCTCCCAGATTTCATAAAGGTCGCCAAGAGTTAAGTGTTCGCGTTGTAATTTCTTAGTCGCTAATCGGGCAGGTGTCAAAACCTTAATTAATTCAATAATTTTACTCCACGTTATGTCTGGCAACTTTAATTCCTCATCATCTATTTACAGTATAAAATTGTTTTAAGTCGACCAGTCTTTCCAACAAAGTCTGTCCAAAGTTGAATTCCACCTTGTTGAACAATCCAAAATTGCATTTTTTTTTACATAATGCAGATAATGTTGATTTTAAAATTGGTGTTAGGTCAAATAGTTCTATTACACCTAAGGTCCGAATTTCAATTTGTTGTGCGGCTATAAACTGAATATTTATCCCCAAAAATGAACGGCCCATACATGTTGCGGCATCTACTTTTAGGGACACCAATTTTCCACTAATTTCGTTTTTAATTTCTTGTCTTATAATATTTGCTTTTATCTGCAAGAAAGTAGCACGATATTAAATAATTTAATGTAACGTTTTAAAAATAATTTTTATTCTGCTCACTATCTATACTTTATTGTTATGTACATACCATTACTTGTTCTCGAACTTTGTGTGAATTAATTAATTCTTTGTTGGGTATCATATTTATGATATCGTGGAATGCTTTGTCATCCATTAAAGAAAAAGGTCTACCGTGAATTGTTATTAATCTTATACAAGCATTCATTAAATCTAATTTTACTCTCTTGTTCTTGTTACTATGTTTAGTGCTTGTAGCTTCTTCACAACCTCTTTTTCGTACCTCTTTTTCCATCATAACAATGGTAAATCTATTGGGGTGAGAATTTTCCAAGTGTCTTAATAAATTTGTGGAGTGGTTCTAAAATATTGAATTTACAAAATTAAGGAAATGTGAAAGAGCTTTAAAATTTTTTTTTAAACTAAAATAAAAATTGAAATATATTGTATACATACTGAAATTTCTGCAGAACAGTTTTCAATTGTGCACCGCATTTTCTCAATGTTGTTATCATCATTTTTGAAATATTTACGTACAATATCGCATTGTTTTCTACCCATTATGATTATATAAATAAAGTAACGCTAATATAGTTTAACAGATAACTAATTAATAATATTGTTACGATCGCAAACTCGCGACTAAGTAACTAAACTAATATATTAACAATAGATGGTGTGTGTATACAAACGAAAGTTGCCACTACGACAGTTGCTGAGCTTCTCTCTAGGTCTAGGTTTTCGCTTGAGTGGTGAGTCTTGTGTTCACGACGATCAACAATAAGGTGCCGGTATCTTTGCCACCAATTCCAAAGCATCGGCCGACGCTTAGAAGTCGCCGTGCCTAAAGCATCGACCGACCGACAAACTATTAGAACCGATATCCATGTACGTAGGACCGTAATCGAAACCGTTATCAACCAAAATTTCGGTCCTTCATAACAGTTATTTCGAATATCGGTTCTTCATAACTGTTTCGATCAAGCCCGAAATGAAACAGTTTCAAACAGTTATTTCCGGGACCGTTTCAAGCCCTGGTCACAAGTCGTGACTCTGTACCTAACCCGTATGGCAGAGTGATGGACATGATACCCCACCCTTCCACTTCCATTCAACATGCAAGTAGAGGAGGCAACTCTCCTTTGTCTCAGCCGGAGAGGAGAGTGGGGATGGGAGCCACAACTGGCTCGCGAGCCGCCAGTTCGTCACCCCTGACCTATGGGATCACTTTGCACCTAAATTGAGAAGTTATTCATTCACAAATAAAACAGAATTAATGGAAACAATTGTAAACAAATCGATGCCACGCAGTCATTAAATCCAATATGGATTTCCAACATCAAGATTATTACAACAATTAGAGATATTTACACCCAGCTGTCTTTGTTAAAAACTATTATAAAACTCAAAGAAAATATGTTTTCAATTCTTGTCACAAAGCTTTTCATTTGTTTTCTAAATGTATTTTAATTGTTCACCTTACGATACACGAGTATAATCGAACAAAAATTTTCTGTATGCTTATACATACAGTGTTATCTTTTTTATTATCTTTTATTTCAACCACTGTATATCGGAAGAGAAGAAATATACAGTAATTTTGAAACGATCGTTATGTTTCTTAAAGTCAGTGAGCGCAAATAGTGCTTTATTACAGCGTACTTGGAAGAAGAGATTGACCCTAATACATATATCCTTCCCTTCTTTTTTAGAAAAGCAATTTAATAATTATAGTAGCCTCTTTCAGCAGAACGATTGTACTTTCGAGAAAAAAAATCAACTTTACAACATACAGTGGATTCAAAAAGTACTTGAACACCAAGTAACTAATTCCCCAGAAATTGACGATATTTAATCCGTTGCAATTGCGTAAAAAATAATCGTTCAGTAACAAACCTGGACTCGTAATAAAGCCAGAAGACTATTTTCACACGCCAGGGTTAAACTTTACTTTAGGGGGCCAAAAATTGTAAACTTTTTTTTATCCAAGTTTTAATGTTAGGAATTCTTTGGTTCAAAAGTTATTCTTTTTCTTCTAAGAGATGTGTGCATGATGTAGCGAATGGGAGACCTCTGAAACATTCAAAAATAGTTTTCATTAATGAAGCTTACATGAAGATTGAAGTTGACAATGACTCTTCAAAAATGGAAGTACAGTTTTTTTCACTATTTTATGGATTAAAAATGGAGAATGGTGTATTATATGTTACTGTAAAGTAGACTGTACACTTTTCATTCAAACCTCGACAAAGCGACTAGAAAATTAAGTTTTTTCTAAAATCTAATATTTTTCTGTCGTAAAGAAGGGGCTTCAATCTTCAAATCTATGGTGGATTCCTTCACGATAAAAATGTTTCAACGTTTTTAGAGACTCCTCAATTGGTAACAATTTCGAGAGAAAACGTGGCTTTGATTTATCTCCAGTCACGACATACAAAATTATCTTACTTATATAGACAAAAATGAATGATGTAAAATTAGAATCGTCAAGCTGTAAAACGAGACCAGATTTTTTATTGTATTATTTATTTTTGTTGAGTTGTGGAGCACATTCAGTAATGCTTTACTTCTTATAAATATCTCTAAACCAAAGAGAGCGTTGTCGTTGTCTTCCTGTTCCGACTATGTGTATAAGCCTATGAAAGGTTAAGAATGCTGTGCAGCTAAATCCGCGTGTATAAAGATAGTGTTTTATGTTGTGTTGGAAATATTATTAATATAATACTGTATAATATATATACATTAGGGGTGGGCGGATACCCGAACCCCGATTCGGCTTTTGATGACTCGGGTCAGGCTGGGACCCGGAAATTTTGGCTACCCGAAGTCGAATTCGGGTCGGGTAGTGCACTGGTAGGGTTGGCCAGCCGAAAATCTATGACATTCGGGTATCTGAACATTATAAATTTATCAATAAATATATTAGAAAAAATATATAATAAATATATTACTCTTTTAGACTTACAATTAGACATTATGTGAATAATTTTTGACAAAATTATCATAATCTGAAAATTATAAAATCCAATGTTCAAACAATTTTTGGATTCACTGTATGTATGCTTGATGCTTTTCCCTTTCCAAACATGTGTGCCGTCTATAGCGCACGGTCCTCATTTTTTTTTTAAGGTTATGAAATGAAACTGTCAACTAAATGAAATATGTCGGAATATCCTGGCGAGAAAGGAGAAGAGGAAACAAATCCTTTGGGAGTAAGTGTCCTTTATTTGAAAATTAATTATCCTAATGTCACATGGAAAAAATATTCTCAAAACACAGTAGTGCCTTCTGCTGTAATTCCTCTACCTAGAGAGACAACGTAAAAATGAATCTAGTTGATAATAAAGATTTTTGTTTATTATCCGCTTTGAGTAATCATGATATATACATATGAACTTTAGTGGTCCCCTAAGGGTTTCAATACATACACCAACACGTCTCCTTTTCCCTTATTTTCTCCTCCCGCCGATCATTAGCCTAACCTTATTACTAACTTAAGCTAACTTACGCTATCTTATACAATTAACTTAAATCTAACTAAAACTAAAAACTAAAGAGAGAGAACGAGAGATATATGTATACAAAAGAATATCTTAAAACTACTCCGTACCGTTCCCTACCCGTCGATCTCCTCTTCCGGTTGCTCATCATTCATCCCAGTCCTTCTTACCTCATTCTCCCTCCTATCCTCACCCACTCTCCTTCAATCCCCCTCCACTCCGCCTCATCCACTCCTCCCCTGCCCCCATCTTCCAACACCTCCCACATCCTCACCTGCCATCCTCTTTCCAACATCATACCACCATCCCCCTGCTCCTGAAACCAACTCTCCCCTATTTCGTCCCACCGCTTCACTTTTCCATTCAACCACGTTTTCATATACCTCATTTGTACATTTTTTCCCTTCTGCCTCTCTTTCTCCGCTGCCCATCCAATTCTCCATCTTACTATCCTAACTTTCTCCGTTAAATCATCGTCGAGCCTTTCCGTTCTTCCGCTTAAGTTACTCCTCCCTTCCATCACCTTTCTTTTGTGTTCCCTAATTTCCAGCTTCACCAGCACCATCCCCCTCTCATCCCTTCCTACGCTCCCTATCTTTCTTATGTCCTTTATTCCTTCGTTCTTCATTCCCATCCCCTCCCATATCCTCCTCACCTCCTCCTTTATCTCCTTTCCCTCTATCTAAATCCCTCTTATTATCACATTGTTCCTTCTCCCCTCTCATGCCTATCCTGTTTTATCTTTATCTTCTTTCATCTCACTTATCACCTTCATCTCCCTTATCCCTTTCATCTCTACTCTCATCTCCCGTATCGCCTTCATCAAATCCCTTATCATCCCCAACAGCTCTCCCTCCCCTTTTTGCCCCTCCTGCGGAGACCTCTTTGTCACCGTGCTCCTTTTAAATGCGGCCCTTTCTTCTTCGGGTCATTCTTTTTGGGGTCACCGTCTTCGATTTTGTTCTAATTGAAATATGTTGTAGTCCATATAAAATTAGGGGGGTTTAAGTCATCATTTTGCCGATTTCGAATTTTTTTAGAAATGGCAGACCTTAAATGCGATTTTTGCCCATTATGGCGAAAATAGGCCTCTCTTACGAATTTTTGTCTCAGGAACTGTTTGTCCGATTGAGCTGTACTTTTTTTGTTATATTCGGGAAGGATTAGGCTATTATAAAATAGTTTTTTCATCCTCGATAATTAACTTTATAATGTCAAAAAATTTAAACAAATTCTTTTTTTATGTTTTTTTCAAGTTTGGCCAGTAATGTAAATTTTGAAAAAAATATGGTTATATTCCTTTAAGTTTCCTCTTCAAAATAAGACCTTTTCAAATATGTCATCTTTCCTGTAATCGTCACAATATGCTGGGAAAGGACGCGGTGTGCATGCGTTTCAGGTATAGGCGAGTCGAGCGCACCGCTATTATCGTCAGTTTTCTATTCCGCTGGTCTCAAAACAATACCAGCAGACCGTATACGACTAAATAACCCTATTTATACCTCCAGAACAATATTAGTAACCAATCTGGGCCAACAACACCTTTCTAATCATAACTTCATTTATAGATACAGTGTTCTCGCGATAAATGTCCCAAATGTCTGGACGATAATTGTCCCTGAACTATCCCCACTCCTGCGGGGTATACCCCGTGAGGGGCCCTAAAACTCGAGAGGCCACGGCTGCCGAAAAGTGTAACATGATACGGGTGGGGTATATCGGTGTGAGAGCAGGAGACCACTACTAATCCAATAACAACACTTCTTTATTTTTTATTATTTTTTTATGGAACTTTCACCAACATATTTTTGACATTTTTCTAATGTCCAATGATATTTGCGTGTGTAATGGACGATGGAAGTTTCGTGCGCAAGGAAGGACAGCGTATGGGAAAGAAAGTGACGCGGAGAGTCGCAGTCGCCTGCACAGTTTGAAGGCCCGCCAAGTCCTCACAATGTAATCCCAATAAAAAACTTTTTATTATTACTAATTTTTTTATGAGACTTTCACCGATATATTTGTGACATTTTTTTGATTAAAATGATACTAAACACGATATAATTCGCATCATATTTACATTAATTGCCGTCCATATAATTTTATTGAGAAGTTACGCGGGGTCATCCATTACACACGTAAATATAATCGGAATTATATCATATTTGGTATCATTTTCATTAGAAAAATGCCACGAATATGTTGGTGAAAGATCCATAAAAAAAATAATGAAAAATAAAGAAGTTTTGTCATCGGATTAGTAGTGGTCTCACACAGATATACCCGACCCGTATTATGTTTACATTTCTCGGCGACCGAGGCCTATCGAGCTTCCCAGTCCATTTCTACGTTCGGCACAAGTCAAAGAATAGTATCCCTGGACGATAATTGTCCCTGGCCGGACCCGTGGTTGGGACAATTATCGAGAGAATACTGTATGTAGTTTCTATACGAATTGTACATGTTTTACAAGAAAGGTGTCATTGCTCAATGGAAACCACGAGAAGGTGACGGTTTTCTTCCATCAGGAAGGGATAAGGAAGGGTCAGAAGTATGTATTGGTAGGATCATTGAAAACTATTTCATTACACTGAAAACAGAGCCATGATTATCGCACGAGCAAGTTTTACATAGCAGTTCTTTATTTGATAATGAGGTAAAGCTATGAAAGCTTCTAGTGTCTGTAATAGATAATGCTGTTGCAAAGCGAGCTTGTAAACATTCAGCATGTTTGTTATGTTCGTCTTGGGTGACGTAATTAAATTTTATATTTGAAAAAAATGTTTCTGCCCATTCAAATAAATTTTTAGGGTCGAGAATTTGATTATCTAATGGTCTTTGTAAACTAGTGCGCATTGCAAGTCTTTTACCATGAGCCGTTGCCAAAAAATGCCATTCAGTAGGAACACCGAAATCTTTAAAATGATGCGTTAAATTAATGAAATTCTTTTTGTTTTTATATTGCGTATTCTGCCACGTCAGAAAAGTTTGTAATCATTTTTATTTTTACCGTATATATATGTTTAAGATATTCTATTAACTTTTTTTGAAAAATATGAATGGCAGTTTTAACTTTTAATTAAAAAGGTGTCGGTGGCCAAGAATGGTTACTAATATTGTTCTCGAGGTATAAATAGGGTCATTTAGTCGTAAACGGTCTGCTGGTATTGCTTTGAGATCAGCGGAATAGAAAACTGCCTTGCCTATACCTGAAACGCGGGTACACCGCGTCCTTTCTCAGCATATTGTGACGATTACAGGAAAGATGCCATATTTTAAAAGGTCTTATTTTGAAGAGGAAACGTAAAGGAATATAACCATGTTTTTTCAAAATTTACATTACTGGCCAAAATTTAAAAAAACAAAAAAAGAATTTATTTAAATTTTTTGACATTATAAAGTTAATTATCGAGGATGAAAAAATTATTTTATAACAGCCCAATCCTTCCCGAATAAAACAAAAAAAGTACAGCTCAATCGGACAAACAGTTCCTGAGTTAAAAATTCGTAAGTGAGGCCTATTTTCGCCATAATGGGCAAATATCGCATTGAAGGTCTGCCATTCCCTCTCCCTTGTCCTCTTCACCTCTGCTACTCATTTTCCTTCCACTGCTCCTCTTTCCTTCCTCTACCTTCTCCACACTTGCCTTACCCCCTTTTAAACATCCCGCTTCCACTGCCTAGAGTGCCTCCTTCCTATCGCCTCTATCCCCCACCAGATCGCGACAGCTCTGTTCCTCTTTCTCTCTCTTCCCGCGTATACATATTTCCACAGCTGCCTCGCCAACCTAACCTTCAATGTCACCTCTTACTTCCACCTTATTCTCCGTACTCACGGTGTATTATAGAGGTGTTCGGACTTCTCTCGGAAAGGTGTGATAGATAGAGGCTATTTTCCTGGCCGCCACCAGATGGAATACTAGTCATCTTCACGGTTTGCATGTATATACGTGTGAGAATGAGATTGTGTGTAGCAGCGTGCCAACTAATACAGACTGATTCGTACCTATCTTAGTATGTATGGACACGCTGCTACACACAATCTTATTCTCACACGTACATGAAAACCGTGAAGGTGACTAGTATTCCATCTGGTGGCGGCCAGGGAAGTAGCCTCTATCTATCACAAAACTTCAGCCTTACAGAGGCGCTTAGTCGTAACACCTCTATAATACACCGTGTCCGTACTCTACCTTCCTACCCTTTTGCCTTCTTTCTCCCACTTGCCCCTGTGCCTCACGCACCCTACTCACTACACCTCAACTCCACACATACACCCTGTACCCTCCAATCTTTTCCGCAAAGTCGCACACCGCTCTACACACTCCACTTTTTCACGTAACTGGAAACGGAAGTCCATGATACGTAATATGACTTTTGTTTGATGCATCACAGTCGTTCCATTTTTAACATACAAATTTTACCGGTATTAAGTCCCTGTTTTTAGCACATAATAAATATTGTCAAAAGTTTCTGAACACACATTAACAGCTTTGATATTTACTTTTAATGGACTGCGCAGTTAATACAATACAGGCGATCATTTGTATGTACGGCACAGTTTATTAAAAAAAATTTATTAACGTACTTGTTCAAGTTTCATTTCATTTAAATTTCAACGGAATACAGAGTGAGTCAGGACGGCAAAATCCAGGGACGGCAAATTTTTGGGAAAATACCAAAGGCACAATTCACAACAATAAAAACAAATAAATAAAAATGTTAACCAATCTAAAAATGATAATAGGTCTATGTCTAACTGAATAAAATTTTAGATGCATACCAAAGTTTATTTCATGTTAAAATAAAACAATGTTATATGTCGATCTGATTTTTAATTTATCCAAACCCACTGTTGAACAAAATTAGGGTAGTACTAATGATTTTATGGCTTATGTTATTGATAAACTTATGGGGAGAAAGCATAAAGGGGAGCAGGGGCATCGAGGAAGGAGTTGTTTCTGTTTCGGGAGGGGGGGGGGGGGTGTAGACGGCAGAAGTATAAATCCGCCACTGGTCCAAATAGTTAATACAATATGAAATAGAATGGAAACAAAACTTGCCCTTTTACTTGTTGTTACATTCGTTTATAATTGTAAATAAACAATTAACGGATACGCTAATTGGTCGCCAGATTGAACCTGTTCTTAAAATCATTACAACATTGACAAGAGCGTCATTATTTCGTAACAACAATAAAATTATCACCCATGTTCATAATTTTTTAACATAAGTAGCTTAACACATTTTTGTAAAGAATATCAAGATGCGTCAACTGATACAGTAACAAATCTATACTCCTCTTTAAAAAAACTTTAATGACCTCCATATGACTTCAACATGTTCATCTACCAAAAAACCATTAACACAGAATTACGTCTACCTCGAAACAATATAAGTTTTGTTTGAAACATTTTGCGATAGCATTAATAATTTCAGATATATTCGAGTGGTTCACTTCGAATGGAACACCCTGTATAAACATTTATATCATGTCTCGATTAAGCAATTCCAATAACAGAATTACCTCCCGCTATGTATACATGTACATATGGTATGATTCAAATTTCAAACATCTGTAGCTATATAAATTTTACTAATACAGGGTGAAATTACTTTATACAGGGTGAGTCACCTAACGTTTCCACTTCAAATATCTTTGTTGTTTTTAAAGATACGTCAAATGTCGCAAGGACATGTTTGAATGGTTCGTGAGGCTCACACGATGCCATACAAATATTTGTTTTTGTTGGTTTTGTTTTTAGAAATCTCAACTCAACTTCATTTTTTTAAACGGGACCACCCCTTTTCAAACACCTACGATTATAGTCCCTCTCATTAGGAATTCAGTGACTATAATTACTCAAGAAAAATTCATGGACAATACTTATATGCATACACTGATACTGTAAAACTATAAATGATGTCGCTCTCAAACTTCAATGCGAAATCTGAATTTCCGGTTTTCTTTCAGGTTTTTGATTTTTTACACCCAAGATGTTCTACTTAAAAATCTGAATTAATTACAGTATACAGTATTTAACATCCATTAAATTTTTTCAGAATTTTCGCATATGATGAAATAGGGAAAATAGGTCAAAAACTAATCTTTTCCATTTTATGCCATAATTGCCCTCCCGGTCGAGATGTAGAGTTAAAATACACAACATTGGTTTTCTCGATGCCCTTTCGAATGGTTCATTAGTTTATTAATATAGATTATAACATATATTACATATATTAAAGATAACATAGATTTAAAAATTTTTCCTGAATTTGTTTTTAAAATTTTCTACCATGCTCAAATTATAATTCTAAAAATCTTTTTATTTGGTCCAAGGGCATTTCTGCCCTTATTGATTTTGCTCATCGACAATTCGTAAAACAAACAGGCTAATTCCAGTTGTACGATGGTCAAAGGAACGAGAAATGTGATAGACATGGACATGGAAAAGCATTGCTCCCGAATGGCGACATGTACGTGGGCCAATACTGTAAAGGTTTGCGGCACGGCCGAGGACTTTATGTGTTCAAAATTGGAGCCAGGTACGACGGTGACTGGAGACATGGTGTAAAGTATGGCCAAGGTACCTTCTGGTACCCTGACGGAACACGATACGAGGGTACGGAATCACCAATCAAAATAGAATAGTCTGCCTCACACTCAGAAACGTGTGCCCTTACTAGTACTTATATGTATGTATGTATACAGGGTGAGTCTCCTAACATGACGACCTCAAATAACTCGTAAGGTATTCGTTGTACGAAAAAATGTTTCAAACAAAAGTTGCATGGTATCTAGGGGGACATGCAGTGCTCTAATCTGTTTTTTATTACCTTACTTTTTTATTGAGATATTAGGGTCACCTTCAGTTTTTTAAATGGAATGTGTAATATTTTTTTTCGAATTCGGATAAATCATCAAATTTTGCGTAAAAAAGTATTAACCTTCATATATTCTAAATCTAATAGTTAACAAGACATTATCGAATTAATTTTCCATATGTACTTAGCATATTCTAGTTGAGGAATATCAGTTCAAGCATTGACCAGGTATATGAAGGTCAATACTTTTTTACGCAGAATTTTCTGCTTTATCTGAGTTCGAGAAAAAATATTGGGCATTCTATTTAAAAAACTGAAGGTGACCCTAATATCTCAATAAAAAAGTAAGGTAATAAAAAACAGATTAGAGCACTGCATGTCCCCCTAGATACCATGCAACTTTTGTTTGAAACATTTTTTCGTACAACGAATACCTTACGAGTTATTTGAGGTCGTCATGTAGGAGACTCGCCCTGTATATGCTATTATTTCCGTAACACACGTAAGCTTACTGGTTCGGCATTGAATAGATAAACGTTCGAGCTTATTAATATAAACGATATAAACGATCGAGAGTAAACCTCACATTTTTTTTCACACATAATGACACTGTAAAAGAAAAAAATTTGTTTAGGGAACATTAAGCAACGTTTTAGCTTTATTTTAATACTTTTTATTACATAAAATTTCAAAATGGTAGAATTGTATAACATCACCTATAACTCCATGTCCAACAAAACCTTGGTAGCTTGCTCTTGCACTTGCACCCAGCGCAGAGGTTAAACCCAGATAGCACAAAGACATCTTAAAGACGTCTCAAAGACGTCTGTTGTTAGATACGGAGACGTCTTGGAGTCGTCTTATGGGAGGTATGTATGAGGTTGGATGAGGAGAGTGGATGGCAGGAGAGGATGGGGGAAGTGTTGGAAGACGGGGGGAGGGGAGGAATGGATGAGAAGGTTGCAGGAGTGGAGGGAAGGTGAGAGTGAAAGAAGAATGGGTGGGGTTGGGAGGGGGAAGGAAGGAGAAGGGAATGGAGTGAATGGTGATCGACCGGCAGAAGGGGTCCAATGGTAGGGTGGGGTAAGAAGTAGTTTTAAGGTAGTTTTAATGTAGTTATAAGGTAGTTTTAATGTAGTTATAAGGTTTGCTTTTGTAAATAGGTCTTTCTCTCTCTCTCTCTCTTTTTAGTTTAGTGTGTATATTTCAATTTCAATTTCAATTTCAATTTTAATTTTAATTTTAATTTTAATTTTTTTAATGTTTTTTTAAAGTTTTTTTAAAGTTTTTTAAAAGTTTTTTTAAGTTTATGGTAAGGCTAGGATAAAGAAGAAAGGGATGAGGATAAAGGAGGCGGGTGTATAAACATTGTAACCCCTAGGGGAATTCAATAAAGTTATATATATATATATACATATATTGTATACAGGGTGAATTCGATAAAGCAGGACACCTAAATATCTCCGTTACTTTTCGTTGTACAAAAAACCTTCGTAGGACAAAGTTACACTGTTTGAAGGGCCACATATAACGGTGTATGGGAAAAAAAATTTCAAGGTCATTTTTATGAGATTTCAAGGTTATCGATGTTTTTTTAAATGGAATGATATATTTTCGTTAACGTAATGTTGTAGCTGACAAAATAACGAATTCATGCATGTAACACAATATGACCTTCACATGACCTTCAACCCAGAAAAATGGTATAAATAAAATTCAACGTGTAAGATTCATTTGATGTATTTCTGTTACGCCAAATGTTCAAAAATATTCCCTTGAGCTGCTATACATTCATTCAGCCGTGAAGTTACAGAACGTACTGCTGCGTAATTCATTTCTGAGGAAATCGACGCACAAGCCTGGACGATTCTTTCTTTCATGTTGTCTATAGTCGTTGGTGGTTCACTATGAACATCGTCTTTCAGTTTTCCCCATAGATAAAAATCAAGGGGTGTAAGGTCTGGTGAGCGAGCTGGCCATAATACGGGTCCGTTACGTCCAATCCAACGATTTGGAAACTTGTTATTTAAGAATTGTGTTATGACACGGGAAGTATGGGCCGGACATCCGTCATGTTGATACCACATATTTTCACGAATGTTCAAGGGTGTATTTTCCAGGAGAATTGGTAACGATTCTCGTAAAAATGCAATGTATTTTTCTGCATTTAATGTTCCGGTAATAAAGTGAGGCCCAATTATTTGGTTATCTAAAATTCCGCACCAAACATTGACGGACCATGGTCTTTGTTTGTCGACTGTCCGTAACCACCGCGGATTTTCAGATGACCATTAATGCAGGTTTTTTAATTGTCTCAATCCCCACTGGAAAAAGTTTACACGATTTACAAAGTCTCTACCATGAAGTTCTTGATGAATTGATAGGTGAAAGGGGTGAAATTTGTGTTCCTGGAGTATTTGCACTACACATTTTTGACTAATGCCACTTCCTCGTGCAATTTGCCTCGTACTAGCATGAGGGTTTGTATTCACTGCTGCCGGAACATTAATTGTGTTTGCTTCATTCCTTACAGTCCTCACCTTTGTACGTTTTTTATTTTCGACACTACCAGTTTCACGGAATTTATTTAACAAATTGGAGTAAACGGAAACTGATGGACAATTACGATTAGGAAATCGGTCCTTGTACAACTGCACGGCTTCTCTTAAACACTGTCGACTTTCTCCATAAATGAAAATCATATCAATCTTATATCTTCCTTCGAGTAACGCATTGTGAAACGTTCATCGATAAACTGATCGAGAAATCTTAGAAACTGTGGAAATCTGATAGCAAGAAGGTCTTCTGAGTAATTAGTAGTGGATAAACACGATTCTGTACGAACGTATAGGTGAAGCTATATCATAATTGTCCTCCTGTCAACACCGAATCTGTTATTATGTTGTGTATTGCGGATTGCGATACATTTGAATGTATAGCAGCTCAAGGGAATAATTTTGAACATTTGGCGTAACAGAAATACATCAAATGAATCTTACACGTTGAATTTTATTTATACCATTTTTCTGGGTTGAAGGTCATTTGAAGGTCATATTGTGTTACATGCATGAATTCGTTATTTTGTCAGCTACAACATTACGTTAACGAAAATATATCATTCCATTTAAAAAAACATCGATAACCTTGAAATCTCATAAAAATGACCTTGAAATTTTTTTTCCCTTACACCGTTATATGTGGCCCTTCAAACAGTGTAACTTTGTCCTACGAAGGTTTTTTGTACAACGAAAAGTAACGGAGATATTTAGGTGTCCTGCTTTATCGAATTCACCCTGTATACAGGGTGTCCCAAAATGTCTTCAACTCCCGGAAATAGGAGGTTCCTGAGGTCATTTCAAGCGCCATTTTCCTTTTGCAAAATGTTGTCCGCGGCTTTGTTTGGGAGTTATTAACGAAAAACACGGACCAATCAGAGCGCGAGCTAGACGTTCGTTGACATGTTCAGCCAACCGCCTGCCGGCTCGCCGCGCTATATATATGTATATATATATATACATATATAGTCTCGGAAGAAACGTCGTTAAAGACGTCTGAAATAATTCATGTTCAAGGCGTCTAGAGTTAGACGTCTTTGATACGCCTGGCAACACACGTCTTTAAGTCGTCTTACATCACACGATCAAACGACGTCTCTAAAATATGTCTTTACGATGTTTCTGAGACGCCTGAACGGAGACGTCTTTAAAACCGCTCGAAACATCTTTGAGACGTCTAGTGTAAGACGTCATTGAGACACCTCGCAACATACGTCTTTAAGTCGTCTTACTTCAGACGCTCACACGACGTCTCCAGGAAGACGTCTTCAAGACGTCTTAAAGACATCTATTCAGGACGTAAGACGTAAAGACGTAACGGAGACGTAAAAAAGACGTCTCTAAGGCGTAGCGTGCTATCTGGGAAGTGACCGGAATATAAAATATAAAAAATTGTTGTATTAAATTAAACAAAAATAGATTATCTTCAATGTAGCGTACGAGAAAAAATGAGAAAATGGCGACTGTTGAAAGCAAAAACATCTTTTTCGCTGAAGAAAAGCAACTTTAAACATTTATAAAAATCCAGCAAATCAAAATATCACAAGTTTTTGTGTTCATTAATTAACAATTAGTTGTTTTTTATATTCCAGTCACTATTACCGCTGGTTGCAAGCTACCAAGGTTTTGCTTGACATGGAGTTAGATAATGTTATGCAACTCCACCATTTTGTTATTTTATGTAATAAAAAAAATATGAAAATAAAGCTAAAATGTTGCTTAATATTCGCCTAAAAAATCTTTTTCACATATCTGTATTGTGAAAAAAAATTTTAGATTTACTCCATCTTATTAGGCTCACGAGATTGCATACCCCTTAACCCTTAAATGAATTTTTGGGGCCATGCGGCCCCACTCTAAATTCTAATAATTAGACAAAAATAAGGTGTAATTTTCAACAGTAAAAACATTAGAACAATTTAAAAATACTGTTATATTATCTTTAACCTATTAAACATATTAAGAACGAAAATAAATTTCTATTTTACTCGAGTTTGTTGCAATTCAGGTAGAAAATTTTTATTTTGCATAAAGATGCGCTGTCTACTAATAATTATTTGATACGTATAACTATTAATAATATAACTATTTGTGATGTGTGATGAAATGCTACTATCTCATGTTTTTATTTACCATCTCGAAAGACATGAATAAAGTTAGGAAAAAATTTAGAAAGCATAAGTCGGTAAATATGTATAGCTATGAGGGGACCCAACTCGGATCACCTTGATCTTCACATATGTTGTCAAAGACAACATTCTGCACAATTTTTGTCAATATAACTGTCCGTCGCTCGAACTTAGTTTCCGAGATAATTACGATATATCCACAATTTTAGATCAATCGGACGTCGGGAAGGCGTGCCTAATCGAGCGCGAAGTTTTGAAAAAGAAGTAACTGCGCGCTCAATGTGATGAGTATACTGAAAATTCAAGTTAAATATGTTAAACCTCCAAAAATATTATAATTCCTTACATGCACTCAAGTACAAGTGTACTTTGTACGAATTAAGATTATTTCACATTAATTAGCCTGTCTAATTTCTGTCCGCCACCTTCCCGCTAACAAGTCAAGATTAAATATAACATATTTATGTCGAATGTTAATTTCTCTACTTTTTAAATTAGTATAAGAATACAAGTAAAAGAATTGGTACTTTCAATAAAATACATTAGCATAAATATTTATAAAAATATGATAATTGGTTAATTGTTATATTGAAAATATTACATTTTGGTACTATTATAATCAATATTTTGACACAAGAAGAACATTTAGTCATAATAAAAAGTCTTTCCTTCAAATATTTCCATTCCTACAAAATTTCATGTTTTTCGCAACTTCAACGTCAATGAGGCACGCCTTCCCCTTATCCGATCAACTTCAACTTTTGCAGGAATTATTTTCTTACCCAATAGCACAATTTTGGGGGGAGGCGTGATAAAAATCTCTCAAAAAAAATTTCACCAAGTATAGCTAAGGTCCACCCTAATAGTATACATACGTATAATATACCGGTTGATTCACGAGAAACAGAACACCTAAACAGCTCCGTTAGGCATAAAGATAGAAGAAAATATTAGAGAGAAAAGTTGTACTGTTAAACGAGGCAAAAATGGTGATATAAAAAAATGTTCTGATTGTTATCGTTTTCAAGGTATTTCGAAGGTTATCAATGATTTTTAAATGGCACCATATATTTTTAACTTCATAGTGTTGTAATTACTATCAAGACGAGTTCAATGATGTAGCGCACTATGACCGTCAAATGACTTTGAACTTCTATCCTCTAGCCTAACGGAGCTATTTAGGTGTGTTCTGATTCTCGTGAATCACCCGATATAGGCGGAATCGAATGTAGACAGTTTTTCATTAATACCTCAAAAATTAATTAAGAACTGCCATTGAAATTTTGTATTCAGGATTATCGTCCCCCTACTTTCCACTGCTTAAAATCTCAGCTCATAATTTTGTGTGGGTCATACTGCACTAGAGTAAAGTCTTCATCTAACAATAAGTCGGATCCTCGGATCAGTGCTCCGCCATACATCGTGTAGAGCTTGGATGGCCATTTTTGTCTCAATTGAGATAAAACCGTCCCCACAATAGCGCTCACTGTCCCCCACCAGCATCCGTCGTTACTATGGAGGAAGGACGCGCTTCGCCCGTTGCAAGCAGTGCGCAGGCCTCGCGCATTGCGACGAAGGCGCGCGCTGTATGCAACAGAGGTTGGTGGGGGAAACAAGCATTTTTGTGACCTTGCCAACCGCGCCAAACGTACAAAAGGACAGTGCGTGTAAACACGGACGCGCGGACGAATGCGCACTACATACATACTGTCAATTAAGCCAGTAAATATAGTTGAAATTATATCGTGTTTAGTGTCATTTTAATCAGAAAAATTCCACAAATAAGTTGGTGAAATTCCTATAAAAAAATAATGAAAATAAAGGAGTTTTATAACTGGATTAGTAGTGGTTAACACCAATATACCCAACCCCGTGTCGAATTACGCGGAATGTTTACACTTTACACTGCTCGGTGACCGAAGCAGCTCGAGCTTCTCAGCCCCTCGCGGGGTAGTGGAAAGGATAGGCCAAATGACTAAGAGCGTACAGCTCCGTGCGGTTTAAATGAAGACTTTAGTGCACATTTAGTGTTACATATATCCCAAACAACTTTTGTGAAAACGCTTTGTTAATAGCTTCAATCCTTCGCGAGATATTCCACCATTTGGCAATAAGTGTAACACCGTGTTAAATAAAAATACAAAACACTTGGATAGCTATGTATAAGCCAGAAAAATGATTTATTTCTTAATTTTGGTGACGTTTGTAATTTTATCCGTAAATGTCTCCGCTTTTATTGCCTTCGCAGGTGAGTGGAAGCGAGACGTGAAATACGGTTTCGGTGTGTATTATTACGTAAATGGTGACATTTACGAAGGTTCCTGGAAGAAGAACTATCGGCACGGTATGGGATCATATCTTTACGCGGACACGAACACGAAATTTATGGGCACATGGATCACGGATCGTATGCAAGGAGCTGGTCAATTAATACACCCCCGTCACAGGTTTCACGGATTCTGGGAGTTAAATTTGGTAAGGCCGTGGGTGGTTCCGGGAAACGACCAGGTCTGGAAAAATCTAAAAAAAATATATCATGTATTCATTGAAAATACAATCGCAGCCTTATGGCCGTGGGTGTTTTACATTCGAGAACGCGTGCATGCAACATGGCCACTACATCCATATCAAAGATCCTGAACACGATGAAACGCAAGAGGAAATTACCGAGGTTAGATAATATACATCATTATTAGACTCCGGATTTTATGCATTTGTCACAAAAATGAATAGGTGAAATACAAAACTGTGAAGACATTAGACGAATCCAGGGACAAAATTATAATTTCCCCCCCCCCCCCCCCCCACCCACCAAAAAACTTAAAAAAACACAAGCAAGATTAACTATCATCAACAGTGAAAATTAAAAAGAATGAAAAAATGCAGATATCTACCTATGAAAACTCACAACCTCACTTTTCTAGCTTTCATGTTAATTAAATCTTTGTAATTTAATCCTTTGGCTATTCATATTTCTATTGAATTTAGCGCCAAATTCGTGATCCGTTCCGACTTCAATTTACTGAACGACCTTTCACATGATGCTGAGGTTACGGGATTTGTTAAAAAAATATTGGCGCTAAATATCGTCGTCCCCTCCACACCTTCTTTACTGCGGCCCTGAACGAATCTAATAGTATTATTTCACTGTTTTGAACTCGTTAAAATGGTTAAAAGACAAAATTCATTTTTGTCCAATTTCTGTGACTCGGAAAAATTTTTATTTTGCATAAAGATCCGCAGTATAGCCATTGTTAAGAAAATGCAGCATTCTAAATTGCTTGTAAATTGTTCGGTACACGAAAAAGTGGTTGAAACGAAAGTTTTATGGTTGCAAAAGTAGCATGCAATGTAATAATTAGTTTTTTTCTATTTTAATTTTTTTATCGGGATAAAAAGGTTACCTTGAGTACATTGTAAAGGGTAAATTTTAATCTTGTTGTTGAAAAGATATTCAACACTAAATAAAAGACTATTTATGTAAATAATATTAATATTATATTAACAATATTTTTATATTGTTACGAGCCGAGGGTTAGGCAGGCTATGCGTGACCGAGGATTGTTTGGTTATTCATGTGGAGTAGCCAGTGACCGTTTCATCACCGAGTCGCCACTATACTAATAGACCCGGCATAGGTATAGTATGTGTATAGGAAAACCGAGAATTCAGTGTCCGAAAGATGATGGGACACTTTGACGTCACAAGATAAGTCTTAAGATAATTTCTTTCCATGTCTGTGTACATGGCGCACCCGCTGACCCCCCTCTCCGCATGTAAGCCAAGCGTAAGCACTGTCGATGAGCATAGCTTGTACATCTTTTGAAAATGTGACGTCACAGTGTCTTTCAGCTGATTTCATCTTTCGGACACGGAAAATTATCTACGCCGGGTCTATAGGTATATATGGTCTAATTGTAAGTATGGGTAGGAAGTAGGAACCACGGACCTAAAGAACTGACAAGGAGAGCGCAAGGTCGATGCCTCTCAGATTTGATTGAAACTTTGTAAAGTTATAGATCTCGTTCTCCTGTTAACGTGTATACCCCATTACAGCCGCAGATACTCAGTAGTTTTTAAGATATTTATAATTAAAGGTTTTCATTACCATGAATATAGGTTTTATTTCCATGTATATCAAGTACCGTTGTGGCTTGGAGGTAGCGTGCCGGAATAGTACGCCGTTCACCAGGGTTCGATTCCTTGTCGATCAGAGTTTTTTTTATCAATTAAACTTTCCTTATTTGTGTGTACTACTATAATACTATTATTTCTTATAGTGATACTGCTCTTCACATGCAAAAAATGAAAATTTTGTAGCGGACTCTGCACGTGGGAAAGAAAGTTCTTCCGGACGCGGAAATTCTTTCTTTCTTAAGAATGCAGCGTTGTTGGCCGGGTTGAAGGATTGGCCATAAAAACGATGATTGCCAGAACCTTCGTCAGGTCACGTAAAGTCCTTGGCAGTGACGGTTGCCAGATGTGTTAATTCGGGGAAAGAACTTTCCCTGTGTCCTTGAGGGACAAGGGATTTTCCCCTGTTTTTAACCGTTTTCTGGGACCTCACTGGCTTGGCCACCAAGAGCAGTCCCCACGATCGGCAGAAAGCTTTTAGCAGTCTTCGAATGCGCATCGTTCTCAAGACGTCATCATTATAACGTATCTCGCTACCTTTGTTTTAGTAGAGATAGTTTGTTATATTTGTTGTGAAGCTTTTTCGTTGTTTGTGTTGATTTCTGTTTCTCTTGTTCTGTTTCATTAAGTTCTGTTTGTTATTGTTATAAAATATATATTTTCGTTACCTGTTATACAACATGTGTTTACACCAACATATTTATTAACCCGTCATCCTAAAATTTAATTTTAATAAAGCATAACATGGAAATAATGCGTTACATGCATAAAATAACTATAGAGATAAAGTTAATACTCACAAGCATTATTACATGCAGCAATGGTACTTATCATAGAAACATGAAAAGCAAAGCACACAAAAACATCTAGCACATCTAATAAATGCAGGTGCATTACATGCACATATACAGAATAGACGAACTATTCGTAAACAATGAAGGACTTTGCACATCCACAATCAAAATTATTCCCCCCAAATGTACACCTCTCGTCCAGCCGTGTGATGTGTATTTTTACCGGCAAATTAAGAATTTTATAAAAACAATACAAAACTGCAATTATCTGATTGAAAATAAAAGAGAGATAGCAAGCATGGAAGACGCAATAAAAATACACTCGCTCATACATCGGCAATTGTGTGTGCATGGTTTGCATCAGGATTGTCAATAGAACGGGAAATTTTTCAAAACATAAATCAGGTGTATTTCCCAATAGAAATAAACAAAAGCAAATGTGCATGTAATGCACCTGCATTTATTAGATGTGCTAGATGTTTTTGTGTGCTTTGCTTTTCATGTTTCCATGATAAGTACCATTGCTGCATGTAATAATGCTTGTGAGTATTAACTTTATCTCTATAGTTATTTTATGCATGTAACGCATTATTTCCATGTTATGCTTTATTAAAATTAAATTTTCATTTTTGCATGTGAAGAGCAGTATCACTATAAGAAATAATAGTATTATAGTAGTAAAAACAAATAAGGAAAGTTTAATTGATAAAAAAAACTCTGATCGACAAGGAATCGAACCCTGGTGAACGGCGTACTATTCCGGCACGCTACCTCCAAGCCACAACGGTACTTGATATACATGGAAATAAAACCTATATTCATGGTAATGAAAACCTTTAATTATAAATATCTTAAAAACTACTGAGTATCTGCGGCTATAATGGGGTATACACGTTAACAGGAGAACGAGATCTATAACTTTACAAAGTTTCAATCAAATCTGAGAGGCATCGACCTTGCGCTCTCCTTGTGAGCGTAAGCCTGCGGGGGCATCAGAAAAGATGGATGGGGCATGGGGTATCAACTTGTCGGCTATCTTGGCATGGACACAATGTGGTGCGCTCTATAGGCGACTTTAAATACTAGTGTAGTGTCTGTAGCACGTGGTCTGTACAATACACGCGATCGCGGTACGCCAGAACCATTTTGTGCCCGGTACACATGCGGTAAAGTTCAAGGGCTCATTATGAAGGTGAAACTTCGGGGAATATAACCATATTTTTTTTCAAAATTAACGTTACTGGCCAAAATCGAAAAAAAGAATTTGTTTACATTTTTCGACATTATAAAGTTAATTATCGAGATTGAAAAAATTATTTTATAATAGCCCGATTCTTTCCGAATGAAACAAAACAAAATTTAGCTCAATCTGACAAACAGTTCCCGAGATAAAAATTCGTAAGTGAGCAAATTTCGAAAGCCTGTAATTTCTAAAAAAAAATCGAAACCGACAAAATGATGACCCCCACTAATTTCACATGGACTACAAAATATTTCATTTAGAAAAAAATCGACGATGGTGACCGCAAAAAGTGATCGATTTGGCATGGAATTATTCAAATGTGCATACCGAATCCTTGCGATCCTCGGAGGCACACGTACACGCCGACCGAGCGTTCCGTGGTAGGAACATGTAGATTAGCCGGTGTATGTTTCACCACCGGCCACAGGGTCTCTGCGTGTGTAAAGGGACAGTGGACTAGCCGATCTCCGTTTCATCACCGGGCAGTGTTGGGATCTTACGCGGGTTACACGTATCTACGTCTTAAATTTGTAGGCAAAATAGTGGGGAACTATTACTGGTGGGATAGTGCCATAACTATGTATTATATATTATGTGTACATATGTATACATATATTAAATTTTCATATATACAGGATGTTTAGCTACAGGTGGGAGAAAATTTAAGGGGTGGTTCTCGACGATAATATAAGACGAAAATGAAGAATAAAAAAATTTCGATTTCGACTTCGTTATTTAGTTATTAACAATTAAAAAACCCGCTTAAAATGCTGCAACACTTCTGACAAAAGTATACGTTGCGTACGTCACACAGTCGCGCGACAGTCTCGTATCAAGTGACAAACGCATGCATACCTTGGTTCTCATTTGGGGCCCCAGCGAGGTGAAAATGTTTAATAAATAGATTGTTGGACGACATTGAACCTACCTACTCGTTAAAATCCACAAGGGCATTTCTAATATCCACCCTATGGAATTATCGAGTAGAAGGGGTCAATGTCCTTTCACTTTTATTGCTGAGGGGAATGAGGCTGTAATACCGGTATACAAATTTTACCGGTATTAAGTCCCTGGAATGAGGAGAATGTAAAGACCTGGTAATCCTTTAATGTTGAAACACTGCACTTTGTTGAACTTGAACGGACGGAACGGACATCTTGAGGTCGTGTGATTTCTGCCATCGGATCGCGACGGAGATCTTGAGCGGAGCCTGAGCGGGCGCCGCGCCGTCGAGAACGGAAATCTTCAACTCGTGCAACGGAGATCTTGCCGCGGGCAGAGGCACGACACGCGACGCGAACAGATCATAAGCGAGTCGACGATTTTACAACCCTTTGCAATTACAAATGGTTTCCAATGTGATCACCATTTTCATTCACATCTTTGAGGACATGCGATTTCTGCGAACGGAAATCTCAAGACAGCTGATGAGGTCAATGCCTGAGCCCGATCGATAAAACAAATGCCGATCTACAACAGCAAATGCCCGCCCAAACATCGCGCGTTACTATGCCGATACATTGTGTATGTCGTTTCCACGAACTTCGCTATTCTTCTCATTCTAGCTGTGACCGTCAAATTAGTCAAGCATTAGAACGATTTTATTTAATTTATTCTGGTAAACGTTATTTTAGTTTAATTTTAATTATTAATAGTTCTAGTTGTTTTTATTACTATTAGTTTTAGCTACAGGTATCATTTCTTTTTAATTTTTTTCCGAATTTATTGTGATCGCGTTAACGAATTCGCGTAGTTTGTGCGGGAGTTGTTAATTCAGTGTGTCAGTTCAGTTTTAGTGATTTCAAAAATGGAATTTAGTAATGCAGAGTTATCGGACATTATAATGTGCTATGGACGCACAAATGGAAATGCAGCGAGAGCACGACGTCTCTATGGTCGAAGATATCCGAATAGGAATTTGCCGAATGAGAAGACTTTTACTCGGTGTTACCAAAGGCTACGAGACGCGGGATGTGTGTTAGAAGCAGAAGAAGCGGCGGACACGATCTGCGGGATCCGGACTTGGACAATAGGATAATCGAACGCATCGAAGAGGAGCCTGCCATTAGTACAAGAAAAATTGCTTCAGAAGGAGTGAGCAATGCCACCGTATGGAGAATTTTAAAACAAAATCAAATGTATCCATATCACTTCCAAACATTGCAAGAATTGGAAGAAGGAGATAAAGTTAAGAGAGTACAATTCTGCGAATTGATGCTCCAAAAAATTGACGGAGACGCAGAATTTGTAGGCGGTATATTGTTCACTGACGAGGCAACATTTACTAAAAGTGGAATGGTTAATTTACATAATGACCATGTTTGGGCGATGGAAAATCCACATGCGATACGGGAAACGCATACACAGCGGCAATTAGATGAGGATAGTGTGAAAAAATTCGTATGAAAGAATGTAGAAAATTGGCAGCGTGAGTCTCGACAGCTCGACGCGTTCCCTTCCTGGGAAAACACCGGGGCACTTGGGGGTGCGTAAACAGAGGTAGCGAACTTGCTGGCAACAAGGCGTCTTTAGGACTATAGAATTTGCCTGAACAGGCACTCCTTTTGGACTCACTGCTTCAGAAGACTTTTCGGACTACTGTTTCGAATTTTGTTAGATATATTGTAATCTGTAGTGATATATGAACGTATCTCAAAGGATTTATCGAAATGTGGAAAATTGTTGGTTTTACAAACGTGTAAAAAAAAGTGTTAACATTTTTTTCCATTACATCGTAATGGTCAACTAACAAATCGATGAAAATAAGTTTTTACGAAAACTACCTTTACAAAAAAAATTTCAATCACGGTTGTTATTAAGAATAGAAACATTTTAAAAATAATTTATCAATTTACATGCAAATGTAATTTTGAGGTGCAAAAATATCAAAAATGTTTAAAGATTTTCGTAGAAAAGTTTTGACTGGACAAATATGACCGCAGTCTATGATTGTTCCTCTTTAAAATCTCATTTTTTAATTCGTCGACGCTCAAAATTGCGAGCGGAACAGGCCAGCAAAGGACATGGCGCGCGCTGTGGTGTCTTAGCCAAAATGTAGATCGTTTGCAGGGTCTGGCTTCCAAGTCAATGACGATTATTAGTGTGCCATAAACCTTTCGATATGACACAGGTGGATTTGCTAGGTGAGCGACCATCCTCGGACTCGGTGCATCTTGAGGCCACTTTCAAGGGGTCAGTTTCTATCCCCCACGTGTACACGGATCTGCGAATACGAATCCGTATAGACGGATATGCGAACACGGATCCGTTCTGCACAATAACGCCTTATAAGGGCCGATTCATACTGGGGTTTCCTAGGACGGGTTGTCCGAGGACGGCTTGTTCGCGGCTATTTCCCATTTTCGAGCGGAGGTGGAGGAGTCCGCCGTGCCCCTGCTAAGCGTGGCAGAAAAAAAGGTCTCTATGGGCTCCAAAACTCCTTTAGGTAAACTACCGAGGAAATAGGATAGGAACCGTTCCTGCCACTTGGTGACCTTTTTTTTCTGCCACGCTTAGCAGGGGCACAGCGGGACTTGTCAACCCGCACGAAATTTATCTGACTCTAACGGAACTCGTTCATTGGCTAATCCCCTACTCCCCCACGCACCTCTTCCTGGTCACCATTGGTCACCATGCAAGTACAACAAGGCTGTTGCGCAACGACTTGCGCAGTACAAGTACATTCTTATTTGAATCCAAGTGTACCACAGCTCAGAAGTGAAGCGTTTGATGCGTAGTCGATGCATTAGCGGTACATTTGACAAAAGTAGATGCAAGTAAAGCACATTGTGAATAGGGAACTACTAACCGTGATTTATCACAGTGATCGCGGAATCACGATCATGGTCGTGATTTGAACTTCATACACGCCGTGATCGTGATTTTTTAATCTAGAGTGAATTTGCTCACTCTCATCCTAATTCATCTCGATTAAATTGGTTCTTTTTTTAAACATCACTTAGCTTGCATGAAAATATCTGCATTATAACGTTTTAAAATTATATCACGTTTTCTGTATACATATAACGTAAAACATCATGTAATGATAAAAATAAAAAATATTCAATTTTCATTTCCGTATCTTATTTTATTATTTTAAAAAATAAAATGTTAATTCTTCCTCTCGATTTTCGAAAGCGTAGTATGCATATGCATGCTTAAAATTTTACAAAATACCAATGTATTACTTAACAACGCAAATGATAGTTTGAGAAACGTACTTTGTTCAGATGTCCAGAAGTAGTAGTTCACGCCATCCCTAATTGTGAAACAAAGCACAATTTGTGAAGGTGAACAGCCATGTGAGCAGCCATTTTTGATTCGCATCAAATGTATGGAAAAGTGTTCCGTTTCCAAGCGCGAATGATCACGCATCATGCGCATTAACGAAACGGAACGATATCAATGTGCGCATCACATTCAATGCGATCCATGAACGGACCCACGCACAGTGGGGTATTTGGCTTGAAAAAGTGGAAAAAATTATTATAGCGTTATTTATAGGCTCAAAGTTATAATATTATATATCGTTGGATTCGTCTTGAGATCAGCTACAATACTATGAAATCCAAAATATATTTTAGCATTTAAAAAATCAAATTCACCTCAATTTTTTGAAAAAAAAACTTTTTTCCAACTTTCATATATTGAAATTTGTAGACGTCTGAATACTGTTCCTCTTTTGTTTGAAACATTTTTTTCTCAGATTATCGAGAACCCATAAAAGACCGTTTCAATAGCGCAATATTTGCACCGAAAAGCTGAAAAGAATTATAAATTATATTGAAATGATGTAAATTATTATTTTATTTAAATATTATTAATATAAATATAAATATAATTTAAATATTATTATTTAACTTTTTAGTAAATAAATATATATTATAAGAACATTTTTAAATTATTACCATTAACTTTGACAGAAGAAAGAAAAACCTCAGTCGAATGCTTATCTAGAACCTCTTATATGTATACAACCAGGTGCCAGTAATATAAACAGTTCCGCAGAAGAGACTGAAGAACCTCACGCAGCCCAAGCGTAGCCGAACGTGCAGGCGTACGCGAAACGCTGCTAAACGCTTAATACTAAATAAGCTGTAAAATTTGAAGGCAGACATATGCAGATTCAAACTTTCTTGGCTTATAATCACGAATCTTTACCGAATGTAATGACACCAAAAACAGCACGCAGACTCGCGCAGAACTATAACAAAATTGTCAATAAAGTTTTGTAATCGTAAAAAAAACCTACAGAATGATTGGTAATATTCAAATATTAATAACTATACTAATTTAGACGATAACAAAATGAAATTTATGTGAAAGTGCTCTGTACACCTATCTGAACAACATTTGTAATACAAGAATTTACACAATTTTCCTTAACACACTGGAAAATCGCCAATGAATGGACGCTGTCTTAGAGACTGTTTAAGAACGCCAAGAGCGCCTTAAGATCTCTCGACTTTCGATGAAGTTTACTACTTCACGGGTGTACAAATAGAGAAAACAATATTGTAGCCTTATTCTTCAGACCTTTAACTACAACAAACATAAAAAATTTTATGCCATACGCAAAAATTTAGAATTCGACTTTTTTCCACTTTTTCGGGCCAAATACCCCACTGTGCCACGGTCTAAGGCCAGTGCAGTAACTACAGCGACACATGTGGAAAAATTAAGAAGCTCCCTCTATCCTTGTCTCTCCTACAGGGCTGTGACAGAGAGTCGCTCGCAGGAGAGACAAAGACAGAGTAACCGCGAGGCTTGTTTTTTCGATGAAGCCAGAACAATTTTTTGAAGCTGTGACGTTCGTCACCACAGTCCGTCCTGCTCTTGCAAGCCCAGGCCGTTCCTGTGGTATATTTTCAAGGGGCCCGCCCCTCAATCACACGCCACTATTTCAAATCTCATAAGAATAAAGTTTCAAGGGACCGTGTCCCTATTGATACGGTCCGTTCCAGTCTAGTGAGCCTACTACGTCGCAACCCCCACCAGAAGTCGAAATCATCGAGACAGCGGATTAAATCGATCATTAGTAGTCGACAGTTCGAACCGACAACACCACTCCTGCAGCTGAATTATCTCACGAAATACGATAAGGACATAGTCTGAGAACAGAATTATTTCACGAAATACGATAAAGGACATAGTCTCAGAACAGAATTATTTCACGAAATACGATAAGGACATAGTCTCAGAACAGAATTATTTCACAAAATACGATAAAGGACTTAGACGCAGGAACGTCGATCCACCTCCAGTGATCCACTACCCCTTCCACTGGAACAACTTGACATGTGATTGGGACTACCCCCTTCCACCAACGTTGGACTATAAGGGAAGCAGCTGGACACCTACGAAGTCAGTTGAATTCAGGAATCAGTCGAAAGCAGTCGAAGTCAGGAGTCAGTTGAATTCAGGAATCAGTCGAAGTCAGAACCATAGTCGAAGTCAGTCCAAGTCAGGAGTCAGTCGAAGTCACAAGTCAGCTGAAGTCTGAAGTCAGAATTCTTCGGTGCACCATCCAGTGCAACGACTGTTCGCGTTCACCTTCCTCAATCCAACCTTTTAACCATTTACCTACTTCCATCGTTCTCGATGATGAAACCGAGAGCACTTTGAACTATTTGTAGTTCTGGCCTTCAAACTGAGAGGATACACCACCTCCTTCCTAATCCCCTTATACGTCGATATTGCTGCATGCGGATCAGCAAAGAATAGATTCATTTGCGTGTGCGAATGTCGCGTGTATCAAGAACCTTAGTCGTGAGAGGAGTCGCCAACCACTTTTTCACCCCTGTCCTATACCTACACGTTCGAGCTCGGCGGACTGGGTCCAGCCTCTCGAGCTCCCCCACTACCACATTCTTGGCGGACTAGGTCCAGCCGTTTGTGCGTCCTTCAATTTTCCCTCGAACTAGGCGGACTGGGTCTAGCCGTTCGAGTTCCCTCACCTACCACAATCTTGGCGGACTAGGTCCGGCCGATTGTGAAGTCTCCAATTTTCCTCGAACTAGGCGGACTGGGTCCAGCCGTTCGATCTACCGTACCCACCACAATCTTGGCGGACTAGGTCCAGCCGACCGGGGATCCCATCCCGACATTCTCTCTCTGACGACGGAACAACGTAACTCGCCCTACGTCGCAACGAACCGTGGACATCAAAAGAAATTCGCACGCGTAAAAACGTAACGTCTTCGCGGACCCCGCGTGAGACGTAACAAAGCGAAGAAGCAATATTTTCTAACGTTTCTTTTTTAAAAATATTCTTTGTTCTATTCCGCGTAATCATACAGAGCCCTTTTTTCAATTTAGCTCTTGAAACTTTATAAAAAATAAAAGTGTACATTTTTATAGAAGACATTTTTTTCTGTACACTTTATCCAAAAAGGGCTCTGTACGATTACGCGGAATAATACAAAGAATATTTCAACAGAAAAATTATTTTAAAATATTGCTTCTTCGCTTCAAAAAATTGTTCTAACTACATCGAAAAATGAAACCGCGCGTTACTCTCTTTGCTTGTCCTAGTTTATTCGTAGTTCACCTCTACGCTGATAGAGACACCACTTTCGCTCCTGCGCACCCTTATGCAATTCGCTGCATCGTCAACAGATCCCTAGTACTCTTCAATTTTGAGTAAGCTCTTTGTTCTTGAATAGGCCCTCTGTTCCGGCACATATCGCCGGAAGGGTCAAGAATCACAAACGGAAATCTATGCCTACGTAATAATATCATATTAATAATATCAATATTATATAATAATAATTTTCTATTATATTTGATTATATTTTTTATTATTATTATATTAATATAATATTTGAAAAAAATGAACGTTTTGTCTACTGTTAGTGAACTTGAAATTTCGAATAATAATAATAACAAAAGTTCGGTGTGATTAAGGTTGTATCATTCATACCGAACACAGAATAAAAAAGAAGATGAAAACAAGGATCCAACGGCAGTGGAACCGATTTCTTTGAACACAGGAATTATTGCTGTATGGCGAGCACGCTGCATTACGCCTTATAATCCTGATCTGCTTCCACCTGAACCGGTACCTCTACAGGAGGAGGTAATAAACTATTCCATAAACAGTGCGTTGTGTATTGCGTCCCAACAGTTGCGAATGAATTCTTGCTCTATTTAATGTTGTCAGTCATCGATGACGACTGCAGCAGTGAAGGCAAATTTTGGCATGAAGGCACTTTGGATTTTCATCCTGGATGATTCATCCATGAATTCAATCAGTGAACAATATAAATACGAGGTAAAAAAAATAGTAAGACTACATAATCTAAGAAACAGCACGAACCCGACGGTTTTCTTAGATCAAGACTTTACTGTACTTCGGTTTTCATCTTTCACTTTCACTGTGGATGGTTCATCCGCGATATACAGTCGGTCACGAAAATATTGGGACGCAATATAATTTTGATTTCTAAGCTGTGTATTTGTTAAAGTACAGTATATGTGTATTCCTAAAAAACAGATTGTTTCTTATGAATAATATTGTGTTAGTATAAAAGAAAAATCTAAAAAATGCAAAATTTTATGTCACAAAAATATTGGGACACTGAACTGAAATTTAACCAGTCATTATACTGAAGGTATAATTCTTATTGTATAACCTGAACCAATAAAGTGTCCCAATATTTTTGTGACATAAAATTTTGCATTTTTTAGATTTTTCTTTTATACTAACACAATATTATTCATAAGAAACAATCCGTTTTTTAGGAATACACATATACTGTACTTTAACATAATTTAACTCAGTTTTGTACATAATTGCATATTCATTCAAAATACACAGCTTAGAATCCAGAATTATATTGTGTCCCAATATTTTCGTGACCGACTGTACGTCCAAAGTGATACAATGTAAATTCGCCTTTAGCATGTTAAAAACAGGCACCCTATACATCGTCCGTTTCGGTTTGAAACGAATATCGGAAAGCTGTTTCATAATATCCGGTTTCCGAGATCGTAGCAAATTCGTCCATTGCTTCGAACACTCCGAAAAGCGGAAGTCCTCGGGAACAAGGACGACAAGATGATCGGTCTAAATAGACTGAGAACGGTCTAACGAGAGTTTCCGGTCGCTTTAAGTCCAATCCCACAGCGTCTGAACAGCGCATTCGTCAATGCAATTACAATATCCTCATAAATGCATCTTAAGCTAACAAAGAATGTTCGATTACCTGACTGAAGGTATCGATATTTTATAATTTTAATGATATTTGACAAGTTTATTTTTTATTAGAGGTGTTCAGTTAATTTTCAGTACTAAGAGGTGAAAACATCCCCGAAAATACGGGGACTTCTCGCCTAGCAGCGGACACTTAAGGTTTTCCTTAAATAAATGAAAAAATATATATCTAATTTCATTTGTTTTTCAATTCTGTAACTATGTTCCAGCAATCCGATCATCTTGAAACTTTCATATATGTATGAAATATGCATTAGACTAGCTGCCACCGGCACACCCTCGGCAGCTAGACCCGCTCTCCCTCTCTCCCTCTCCCTCTCCCTCTCCCTCCCTCTCTCTCTCTCTCTCTCTCTCTCTCTCTCTCTCTCTCCCTCCCACCCTCCCTGCCCCCTCTATATAGAGAGATCGTACAATACACACAGACACACACATACTTTTCTGTTTTATATATATTGTAGGGGTAATAACTGTGAGGAAGATTGGTTGTAAGACTGTTTTATTCAATATACCGACGCGTGTCTGACGGCGAGATTCAGACTGGCTGAAGGAACGTTTCAGGCCTCTTATATTTTCGCTATTCTCTATTCAAATCGGCAAATCACCAAAGGGCGCCTTTGCTGGTCGCCGCTCCACGGTGACGGGATCGGTTGTCTTTTCGGACGAAACACTCGGCTCTTTTGGTCGGCAACTACGTTGCGCGCAAAGGCGGTGCGGCGCGTCACCGCCGCGCCGCGCCCCGTGCCCATCGTGTACACAGCACACAGCCAAACCGGCACACGCACACGTACACGCACGTGCGTATCCCTATAATATAGATAGGTAACAGAACATTGTACATACTTGAATTTCTTGGTAGGTGTCACGCAGGGGGTTGCTTGCAACTCACACCACTAAAAAAATAAATTTTTTTTTCTACCCTTTATAACTTGCTCACAATTGTGAAACAAATATGTATATGGAATGTAGGAGTTGAGTAAGATTATTTTCATTTTTTTTTCATCTTAATATCTTAATTAACAACCGAGAAAAAAAATGATAAAGACAAACACTGTTTACCCTCAGATTATCCTTAAATGAGGGATTATCTTGGGGGTTTATCTTTCAATCTACAAGCACTGTTTTCACACGATACCAACAAAAATTGTCGTTGTTGTGGTAATTATTTACAAACTGGTTCTGTTTTTCGAATTTGATTAAATATGTAATAGATCTCGACATTTTAAGTAACTTTTTCTTATACACATAATTGGCGGTCTTTTTTAGTTTTTAAAATATTTGCAAAAAAAATGTGGTAATTATATAGAAAAGGTCTGCCTACTCCGATTTTGATGAAATTTTAATATGTTATAGATTTCGACATTTTGAACAACTTTTTCCTTTTCCAATATAGGGGGGTCGCTTTTAGTTTTCAAGATATTTGCAAAAGACTATCGCTAATACTGTATTGAATTTTTCGTATTCCTGCATGCTCCGCGGCAACGTAAACCTCTTCCGGGGCCGCATCTGTTTATTTTTTGTTTGTAAACACGTTGTGGTGATCAAAACAGAGTGTCACTCTATATAGGGTGAGCTTTCAAATTTGAAAGAGTACTTCTGGATTCCCGCAAGCGTGGTCGGGCCGGCCGCCAGGCCGGCCCTCTCCGCCCCCACCAACTAACCCTAACTAATTCTGATCGCATAATTTTTGTATTCCACATAGCCTTCATACAGAATTTGAACTCGTAATGGAAAAATCATGCAATCAGAATTAGTTAGGGTTAGGTCTGGGTTATACCCCAGTTGGTGGGGGGTAGAATACACCAATAGTATTCCCTGCTTGTCGTAAGAGACGACTAAAAGGGGTGGCTGTAGGACGTTGAAAACCCGCACCCTTTGTATAAAGGAAAATTGGATCATTCCTTAATCTATATCAGAAAAAGGAAGCTCCTCAAACTAAAAAGTAATAAACAAGGGAGTCATTATGTCCAAAGAAAAACATGGTATTAATAAACAAAAACCGCAAAAATCATTATTAATAATGACGGTCTTTTCAGGCTCTATCGTAAACTGCATCCGACACACCTGTCTTGATAAAAGAGACAAATGAAAAATATAAACCCCAGTTGGTGAGGGATGGAATTTACCAACAGTATCCTCTACTTGTTGTAAGAGGTGAATAAAAGGGGAGGTTACAGGACGTTGAAAACCAGCACTCATCGAGTAAAGGAAAATTGAAATACATATTCCTTAATCTAAATCTGGAAAAGGAAAACTCCTTAAACCAAATAGAAATAAATAAGGGAGTCGTAAGGGCCAAAGAAAAACAAGGTATCAATAAACAGTTTTCGAAGGGCTGCGAATCTAGTTCGAGTCAGAGGAACCGTAATAATCATTACTAATAATGACGGTCTTCTCAGACTCTACCGTAGACTAATCACCCCGATGAGAAAACTGCAGTCATCGTATCCGTCCTAAAAAATGACAAACGAAGAGACCAAAGGAAAAAGAGATAGTAACGAATTATCTAAATAATTAGATATCTCGCCAGTCCAGGCTTCAAATCGGAACCAAGAAACAATGGGATCTCTCCGATCTACAATCACTAAAAAGAATAACATAATCATGGCAAAAACGGCAAACTGGAACACTTCCTAATCTGAATCTGAGATAGGATAATCTCTCAAACCAAACAAGGAAACAATATGGGAGTCGCAAAGACCAAATAATAACAAGGTATCAACAAACAGTTTCCGAAGGGCTACGAATCTAGTTCGAGCATGAAAAACCGCAATAATCATTATCATTAATGACGGTCTTTTCAGGCTCTACCGTACACTGATCACCCCGAGGAGGATGCTGCAGACAACACTCCCGTCTTAATAAACAAACAAACGAAGAGACCTCAGGAATATGAGATAGCAACTAATTACACAAATAATTAGGCACATCGCCAGTCTAGGCTTCAAATCGGAACCAAGAAATAATGGGATCTCTCCGATGTATAATCACTAAAAACAAAAATAACAATCATGGCAAAAACGGCAAATTGGAACACTTCCTAATCTGAATATGAGATAGGATAATCTCTTGAACCGAAAAGGAAATAAAAAGGGAGTTGCAAAGACCAAAGAAAAACAAGGAATCAACAAACAGTTTTCGAAGGGCTGCGAATCTAGTTCGAGCTTGAAAAACGGCAATAATCATTATCAATAATGACGGTCTTTTCGAGCTCTACCGTAGACTGAGCACCCCGACGAGGAAACTGCAAGCTAAACAATATACCTTAAACAAGAGGTAATCGAAGAGATCACGGAAAAAGAGACAGCCAAATTTTATCAAACATAAATATGCATCTCTACGGAAAATTGCTTATCGGAAGCAAAAAGCAATGCTATCAATCTGTCAGGTCGATACAGCAAAACAAATACTATAGGAAATACAGGTGGTTCCTCGTTTTCTGCGACTGTCACAGATGAAGTAGCATACATCCAATGGAAACCAGCTCTCGTAAACTAGAAAGCTGGTAACTGAAAAACTCGATAACAGTATATCGTAACGGAAAAATGATGAAACAAAATATCAAGCCAATCGCTAATGAAGACTCTTCAAACAACAGTTTCCGAAGGGCTGAGAAGCTAGCTCGTACATGGGTAAGCTAGACCGGCGTAACAACCGTGATCCTAGCCGATACAGTACGACGACCGTAGAATCGACCAAATCGACGAGGAAACTGCAGTGCAAAGAAATTGCCCTCTATTAGGGGCAAACGAAGAGACCATGGAAACAGAGACAGCTTGAGAGGTTACATAGATAACCGTTTCATCTCTACGATGATGGTCTACACCCACTGTGCAGCGATAAAGACAGACACGGAAGCAAACCTTCAAGGGGAAGGTCTGGCGGACGAAACCACGAGTTGAACGCCGACTGATAACCAAGGATGTTGGTTACATCCATCTTATCAGCCATAATTACTAGAGCCCACCACAAGGGGGAGAACCCGATGTAACCGATATTTAAATCTCTCAGGAGACAAATTTCGGCAGTTGAAGAACCGCATGGCAGTGATATCTTGGCTCCGTCAGGATTTCGATAAAGTCGGATCGGATCTGTGGATTTGCCTATAACTTCTCCCCAATGTATAACAATTCGCGATCCCTTACTTGTACGCCCCTGTAGAATCAAAGATCAGGACTGGGTGGGAGAGGGTGAATTTCCGGAATATCTGGAAATAGTGTAGGGAAGGGATTAACAACTTGACGGTCTCAACATGTAATTATGGTGAAGTGGGGGGGAGTAATAAAGGGCAAGCGAGACACCCTGCAGGTCTGAAGGTGAGATGGTCCAACGTTCACTCCCAGCCCTAAAAAACTCAAAAACTCAAAAATTAGGTAGCATGGCCGTCTCATCAATGATGACCATCCCGTCTAGTAAGTCGACGTTTCTGAAAGCGGCCCGTGCCATATAAAACAGAGACGCGGCGGAAAAACGAATGGATAATTGCAACCTGACATCCTGGGCGGAGCTACTACTACTACTACTAGGTCTGGGTTAGGTCTGGGTTAAAGAATATTAAGGATAGCGCTGAAACATTACAAACATTACAAATTAGCTATAACAATCCTAATTAAAGCCAGCATCGCAACAGGGCATACACCCGAAGAATGGACCCGCACAAAAGTGGTGTTCCTACCTACACCAGGCAAAAAAGATTACGCAGAGGCTAAAGCGTACAGACCAATCTGTCTAACATCGTTTCTACTAAAAACTGCCGAAAGACTAGTCGACCGGCACATTAAAACTATAACATTGAAAGAAAAAGATCTATTTCCTGGGCAGCATGCCTACGGAACGGGTCACTCGACAGAAGTGGCACTTCACAGAATAATCTGTGAAGTAGAGACTGCAAGAAAAAAGAAAGAACATGTAATGGCATGCTTTATGGACATTGAAGATGCATTAAATATGACACCGATAGACACGATCAAGCAAGCACTCGAAGAATTCGGAGTAGAAGAAAATATAAGAAAATGGATCTGCAATCTGCTGGGTAACAGAAGATTACAAGCATGCAGAGGAGATGTAACGGTAACAGGAACCGTGAAAAGAGGCACACCACAGGGTGGTATTTTATCACCACTACTATGGTGTATGGCGCTAGACTCCCTACTCTGGGAATTGAAACAAACAGGTACGGAAATAATCGCATATGCAGATGACGTAGCAATCATTAGCAGAAACAAAAACAAAGGGAAATGTATGGAAATCCTACAAACAGCACTAAATATCACGGAGATATGGTGTAACTCGGTAAGGCTGTCGGTGAACCCTGAAAAGACCGGGGTAATCGAATTCACCTGGTCTAGGGTTTACCCTAAAGACAGCGGGTTAACATATATCGGCAAACCACTACCACTTAAAGACAACGTCAAATATCTTGGCATAACAATGAACAGAAAACTGACATGGAGACAACATGTCTTCAGCAAAATAAACTTAGCGAAGAAGAACCTCATGACACTAAACTAAGCAGAGCAATAGGACCAACATGGGGTCTAAGCCCAAAAATAATGAAATGGATCTATGAGGCTATCGTGGTACCGAGAGTCACTTACGGAGCCGCGTTATGGTGGCAGGCAGCAAATTTGTCCACAGTAAAAAACCAAGCAAACATACTACAAAGAACAGCAAACAGGAAAATCCTAGGGTGTGTCAAGGGATTCTAACCCAACGCCTAACCCTAACCCGTACCCGGTTAACCAAGGAAGGTTACTGTAACCCATACTAACCACGAGGAATCGGTTCCGAAATACCAGAAAGAGCGGGTTAACCCGCTCGTAGCGGGTTACTAGTAGGTACGGATATACATATGAATGGGTAGGTAATATTTGTATCAAATGAAAACACAATTATTTAATCTTTGGCGATTGCTAAAAATAGTATTTATATCTACTTTTATACTATAGTAAGAAACTTATAAAAATATTATAAAAAAAGTAACACTAATAAATATAGATAAAGAAACATAACAAACTATACATATAAAAACATATCTATTATATACATATATGTATAAACGTAGCTATTGTATAAATGCATTTATCCGGATTATTATTATATGGTCTACAATTGAATGGTGAAATCTTGATCTCTGATAATTGAGAATGAATTTTAACCCAGAAAATATTCTCTCGACGGATACTTGCGTTGCAGGACATGCGTGAACCGTATTCGCAAGTATTCGTAATTCTGAAAAATTACTATCCCAAAACTCCAAAATATTTTGTTGTTTATTAATTCTCGGAGATTGAGAAAATGCATTTAACGCCGCAACGATATTGCATATTGAGTGTGACGAGTTTTGCCTTTCCGCATCTTTTTTTAGTAGTAATTCTTCGAGTTTGAATATTTGGCGGGTATGCTCGCTGACTCTGCATGTTGGCAACATTGAGAGTTCGGTGCGGAAGCGTGCGAGTTGTGTGAGAGTTGGCAGAAGTATTCAAAAAGTATTACACTGTGCCTCGCGATAAGATCTCTTGTTTAAAAAGTAAAAATTTATAATCCATTGTAATCTTCGATTGATCTCTTTATAAGTTTAAAGTGTGTTGTCTCAATAGAAAGGCGATCAAATATTATATAATAAAACAAGTTTATTTATTTGCCGAAAATAGAACAACAGCATAAAATTATTAAGAACAACTGCCCACGTTTTACCCAACAGAAAATGTTGTCGCTGGAATTTTCGGTTATTTTTTTATAATTCAAAGACTCGCAATGCTTCCAATTAAGTATTTAATAAATGAGCAGTATTCTGTTCGTTTTCAGATAATACATTTTTATATCTCGGGTCTAAAAATATCGAAGCTAATAAACATTTATTACCCAAAATTTCATTTTCACGATTCTTTATTGTATTTAATAAGACTTTGGCAAAATTGTTATCTATTTTTTCTAAATTTAATTTACACTGTAACCATACTACGTAAAAATCGCCCATTAATAACTTTTCATACTGCATTTGTTTGGTAGCTATTTTTGGTGGTTCAAGACTAGTTATCAATTCCTTAATACTATCCCATTCACTTTCAAGTAATATTGTATCATTCATTTCACAACAAAAATCTTTCAGCTCGTATAACCTTTGCAACATATTCAGTGTAGAATTTCATCTAGTTACGCAATCTAAGATGGGCCTGCGGAGTTTCATAGTATTGAATACAGTTCCTAAAGTAGGGCTGCGGAGTTTCCTCACTAGTTGGTGTATTTTTTGTAATAACTCCTCTATATTGAATATTTTCATTGCATCCTGAACTGCAAGTTGAAGAGTGTGTGCAACGCACCTCACTCCTATTAATTCAAAATTATGATCATCCGAAGAAAATAATTGTTCACCTTCTAAATAATATTCTTGGCGATATTCGCTAAGAAAATCTTCATCCATGTCATTATTTCCGTTAGCATCATCATACTTTCCTTGTTCATCTCCAAGGAGACGAATCATCTTCACCATATTGGCACCGTTATCTGTCGTTATAGAATATATATTTTTAGCAGTAAGATTAAAGTTTTCAAATTTTCGCTAGTATGCCTGACAAATATTTCTTTTAATCCTAGCGTCCTTATAACTATTTTTTTATTTAATACATATTGGGCATTGATCCCAATGAAGGATCTAAATAGTCTTGTTACACCGTCAATTTTTAATGAAATTAGTTTGTTACTCATTTCCTTTTTTATTTGACGTCTCACATTATTACCTTTATTAATAATGGCTTCGCGAATATTAGTTTTATTAATAGCGGTGCATGGCTTTAGTACCTCGAGGATTGGGTCAAGTAGTTTTCGAAAACCTGAGTCCTCCACGATATTCAAAGGTCTCGACCATTTATTGTTACTAATTCTACGCAGGAGTCAACAATAGATCCTATTGTTATTGGAAACGCCGTTGAGGTTGAAGTTGAAGCGGACGTCGACGGTGAAATTGAAATTGTTGAGGAATCTTCAATTCTCCTACTTTTCCGTCTTTCGTTCCACATGGAAACGATCGTAAATTCGTCAGGATGATGGTATTGTAAATGCCGCGTTAAATTAGCAGCATGTTTTCCCTAATGTAATAAGCCTTGCTTTTAAAATATTTTAAAATATTTTATCATTATAAGTTATTATTAATCGATAATTATTATTACTCGTAATTTTATTCCACATTCACTAATAACACACTGAGATTTATTTTCAATCTCTTCGAAACAAAAGTATTGTCGCACAGGATGATCCATTATACAATGCACTTTGAATAAAGTAGAAAAGAAACAGAAACAGAAGTCACAAATAAATATTCACGTAGAGTATAAATATGATATATGTATTCACTAGTGTAAGAAAAAACTTCGTGTCGTATTCAATCTGTATTCCTCTAAATTCGATCGAGAAATAAGTCAGAATCGCATCTTTACAAACATTACTTTGTCGCCGAAAAAGTGACGATCGACGACTGATGACGCTACAAAAAAAAAGAAGATCGGGCTGACGATCGATACGAGCGTCGATAGACAATATTAAAACAATACAGTCATGTTCATTTATTTATTATATCAGGTCATTAAGTATGAAACTTAACAAATAAAACACAAATTTCGAACACATTTGTCTAGTTTCATACTTAACGACCTGATAATTCATGTATTATGTATTTGGAAAAATGATACACAGAGGTATGTATATTTCCTGAGGTGCCGTGGCGCGGCGCAGCGGCGGACCCGGTTAGGGTTAGGATTCCTATCGTCAGAAACACACCCAGCCGCGCAATGGAAGCGATCACAAATATACATGCCCCCTGGATATTAAGATAAAGGTATTGGCGCTTAAAACAGCGTAAAGACTAACTAGTTGGAATAAATGGAAGGAATTAGTCTTTGGCCATTCAAACATCATCGAAATAGAGGGGAACGAGGAAATCAAAAACCTGGCTCAAATGCCAAAAGTTAGCGACCAGAGAAGATATCTGGATCACAAACTCTATAAAACAGAAATTAGAAAAAGGGAGGACTGGGAAAAGGGCCTGCCCGCTGATATAAAAAACACGGAACTCTGGTACACGGATAGCTCCAGGAAGAATAATCTTACGGGAGCAGCATGGACAAACAATGGAGGAATAGATAATTATTTAATCTGCTCGGATAGCCAAGCAACGATAAAGAGCTTACAGCAAATGGAAAGCAGATTCAAACTGCTCTGGGAAACGCACGAGGCATTAAATGATCTCTGCAAAACAGGGAGGAATGTTAAAATTACCTGGTTTCCAGCTCATTCTGGACTAATGGGAAACGAAAGAGCGGACAAACTGGCAAATTTGTGCTCTGACTCACAGCCAGAAGGTCCGCAACCTATGATTGGTATATCTACGGCAGTCTTTGACTTACAAGTTGCTAGATCGTCAAGATCGAAGAAAGATAACAAATGGAAAGAAACAAGAGGCCTGAAACACAGTAAAAGTTTCCTAGGGGACGAGTACTGGCCATTCAACAAAGTAAGAGGCATCATAGGTCTCGGCAAGAAAGATACAAGAAGAATGGTGGAAACGATAACAGGTTTCGCACCATTAAATCATCACCTAACAAGAATTGGTAAAGCAACAACCAACCTATGCACAATGTGCGAGGAGGCAGAAGAAACACCCGAACACATAGTAAGAAACTGCCCAGCAACAGTCCAGAAAAGGATAACATTGCTGGGCAAACACACCATAGAAGGCGACATTCTAGAAGAGATAGAGTGGAAGAAAATAAAAAAATACATGGAAGAGATATCAACCCATGGAAAAACTAAGAAGGGAAAAGAAAGAGACAAGATACTAGAAGACAGAACAGGTGTGCTGAGACAATAAATGTCAATGATGGTACTCACCTGTCGCATAGAATTTTGCCTACCCGCTTGTCCCTCCAAAACCTTTCAAAGAACCGAAAAAGAGCAACAAATACACAAACAAACACAAGCATTTGATAAAAAGACACATAACACAATTTACACACTGGCTAACGTTCCCCGAACTAAAGAATCTGAAACAATACATCTAGCAAAATCTAAAAAAAGAGCGCGCAAATTAGAAATATTCCACATCTAGAACTGACGCCGCCATCTATGTACTAATGGCGGTAATAATGTAGGCGGAGAGAAGGACGCCAGCCCATCGTGAAAGAGGACCGGTGGAACGTGGAACTCTGCCACCAAACTGCGGCAAATACCACTAAATAATAGAAATCAAATGAACAAACTCCGACAGCCCAATGACGGTAATAAACATAACGAAGGAACATACAAATGCTAAGTAGAAGGAAAACACTGGCAGCGGAAAAAAAGAGAAGAAAAAGAAGTAAGGACAAAAAAAAATGAAAAATCAATCACAAAGCACAATAACAACAACACACAAAGAAAATAATAATTAATAAAGAAAAGAAAATGTAGGCAAAACTGCAACTAAACAAATACGAGAACAAAGATAATAAGCAAGGAATGGTGCCCCGTATCGATACTACACTCCTTCCTTGTAAGCATGAATGGTCCGCCCCGTAGTCGATAGGGAAGGGCCCTGACTCCTTGTTACCCTACACTCTTTAAATACGAACAATTTTCGAAGGGCTGCGAACCTAGTTCGTGAATGCGAAACCGAAATACTCAGTTATTGCATCACGACCGTAGGCGGATCACCCCGACGTGAAAACTGCAGCTAAGTTATCAGCCCTATATAAGCGGCAATCGATGAGACGGTGGGAAAGAGACAGCGAACGATTAACACATAAAATCATGCATCTCTAATACTAGGTCAACAAAACTATTAAAGGCCTCTGCACACAGGGCACGGACACGGTACGGACACGGTACGGACGGTGAGATGCTAGATACAAAGCCAGGGTAACCAAGAGAGACGAAAGACTCGTCCGAGTCCGAGCCGAGTCCGAGCCGAGTTCGTACCCTATTTTTCCAGCTCGGCTCGGTCGGGCCATAAAGCTCGAACGTTTGACCATTTCCAAAGGGCCTTTCGAGAGCGCGGTGGCATTCCCCGCTGTGCATGGCACAAAAAAAAGGTTTTTAGGGTCTCCACAGCTTCTTGAGTGAACTATCGATATCTCTCCTCTACAACATCATAGAGATAGGAAACGGTGGTCCTGCCACTTGGCGAAACAGCACCATACACCGGAAAATTATAATTAAATTATTATATTAATTATTCTTAAATAATTTATCATTTTATACGCAAATGTAATTCTTTTTATTTAATTGTTTAATGTTGCTCCAACATCTAAGGTCATTAGCAACATGGTACATTTTCTTACAATACCTTATACATTTTTGTATCCTTGATATACATATGTACTGGCTGAGCTAATGTAATTTCTTAATGAAAATATATTAGAAATATGTTTGTTCTGAAAATTTTACCACTGATTCAAGTGTGAAAAAAATTTGAAAAAATAAGGCCGTATTCTACGATTCTTTCACTATGAAATTTCGTTTTTTAATTCGCTTAGGACTGTTATAAAAATATAAACGATATAAAAATTATTTTAGATACACAGACAAATAATAAAATAAATAATGTCAATATAATCTACTGTCGATCGTTGCCACAGTCTGTCAGCTAATAACCACAGTAACCACAGCTAATAACCACAGTATACGTATGATGGATGCATGCAGCGTTGCCCGAAAAGACATGGTGTGTTGCCCGCCGATTTGTTTATGTCCGGAATAGTCCAATACATTGCCCGTACGAGCGATAGCTGAACAGCAGTAGGCTAGGATATTGGAAACCGTTACCGCCCATTACTATGCGATTGTAGGGGGTGGCAAGACGCCATGAAGCTGAGAAGAATGTCCCCTTGCAGGACTGCGCTGAGGTATCTAATTACCAATGCGCGGCCGATTGGATCACAGTGGAAGAGGCGGGCCTCGTTTCACACGCATTTTCGGCTGTAGTGGAAATATTGACTATTGGCTATCAGCGGTCACACGTACTTACTATGTATATAGCGTGTGACGTCGAAGTCAAAACATTGGGACTGCGAGCGCGGCTGAGGTGGGGATAGGCAGACCTAACGATAGGCACGACTTGTTGTAGGGCTCGGGGTCATTCCAAAATTTGCGTCATGACACCAACAAGTGCGACACTAATATTTCGCTAATAAATTTATGGTTATCAAGAAGATTATTAATAGACGATGTAAAACAAGGAAAAAAGTTTTTTTGGCAGGATATTTTCTGCGCGTACACCGTCAACGTTTTTCAGGACGGCAAAGAACGAAAGAACCAGAATTTCAAAAAACAAATTTTCAGAGCAGAGATATTTCTAATATATTGTTATTAAAAAACCACATTTGCTTGCCCGGTATTAAAAGACACAAAAATATATAATAAGGTATTGTAAGATGTTGGAGCAACATTAAACTGAAATTTTTACTAATTTTAATTTTTAACACAAGAGTGCACTTTATTGTTGGCAAAAACAATTAGATAAATTAATTGGAATTATTGAAAATCATTAGATAATTGTTGGACATTCAGAAGGCAATACAAATTTATTAGAACTCGATACGTTGACTTTTTTTAAGCTGAATGTCACTGAATTTTCGCAATCCAACCTTCCGAGCTCCTTCCGAGCTCCTTCCGAGCCTTCTGTGCTCCGTGAAAATTTGGTCGCCTCCGAGATTTTCCAGTTTCCTCGGAGGGTTCTAGTATAGGCATCTCCTGAGGTTGGGGGGGAGTAAACGGTCTTGGGACCCCTGGGGTTCTGGTGGCAAACGACAAGCTGTGCCTTTTTTCTGGGCATCTCGAACCCTCTAAATTGGCCTTCCGAGCGCACGGATTCTGTTGGAATTGCCGAAAAAGCATCCGTGGCGCACGGTCGCTGTGTGCAGAGGCCTTAATCCGTCGAACGACACAGGAAAAGGCATAGGAATCGAAAAGTCTTCTCGCCTGGTGCGTTCGAGCAAGATTACATAGTGGAAAATTTGTATGGAACCGATCGCTGAGAAACGCGCAGAGACTGCAATTTGTAGACTCGGTAGCAGCATACCGAAATGGAAAATTTTAAGGAAAAGGAAAGCTGCACAAGCACTGCGAGAAGAGGAATATTCAACAGTCTCCGAACAGCCGAAGGCCTAGTGCGTGCACGGGAAAGCTGGACCGGTAGAATAGGACACGATCACAGCTGAAAACTGCACACCCGTAAGTGCGCCACCCCGGCATGGAAAGCGCAGCGTAAGAAATAAGCTTTCGATGTGGGGCAAGCGAAGAGATTAAACAAAGAGAGACAGTTCAAAGGTTACATATAACCAATCTTCTCTGCGAGAAAAGGTCTGCACAGCTCGTGCAGCAGAAGAAAACCTTTAAGGGGGAAGGTCGGGCGTACAGAACTACTAGTACGCCGACTGACAACCGAGGATGGTGGTCACGTCCAAATAACCAGCCATATTTACTAGAGTGCGTCGAGCCCACCATAAGAGGGAGGAACCCGATATAATCGATATTAAGGGGGGAACCTTATGTAAATGGCCTGTTTTTCAAGAATTTTTTTTAAAGAATGTAATGCATGGATTGATTTGAAATTTCAGTTATCATTTATTCGTGTTATAGTATAACAAAAAATATTTTTTTTAAAGTTTAATTGTTAATAATAACCGTGGAATAACGGCTTGAAGTTGGCAATCCGTATTTGCGCGGACATTGTACAGGGCACAAAAATGATTTGAAACAAAAAAAATCCACATGGAATCGTTAGTTAATACATAAGCGCTCAGCATGACATTCTTCTTTTTTTTAAATTTGCCAAATTGCAAAAATGGCGACGTTATGAAGAAAAAAACGTGTTTTCTGATATAAATAATTAATAATAACTTTATTTTAAATAAAAAATAAAAAAAATCGGAGAATGTCATGCTGAGGCTAATTGTTTATAGAATTTATGTACCAAGTTTCATAAAGATCGGGTAATTAGTTTAAGCGCTACGTTGTCCCGCGTGCGAAATTTTGCGTTTCGAGAAAAACGCGTTTAAAGTTTGTGTACCAGAAAAATTGTGAAAAAATCGTAATTCATTCTAACTTACTTAATCTGCGATTCCGGGGCCATAGAACAGATCTTCCTCTTTATCTTTACATCTGCCGACGTATCTTTTATTTTTTTAGCAGAAGCGCTCGTTCCTTCGCTCATCTCTTCACTTTTCCTTTACTTTGTAGGAACGAAGCGTTCAAAACAACTTTTCACTTTATTTTGAAAATAACGTACAAGGACATTTCTGATCGCTTTCAAACTTTTTTAGTGTATGCATAAGGAAATTGTCTATCGATTTATGCAAAAAAATGCTAAAAATTTTTTTTACATAAGGTTCCCCCCTTAAATCTCTTAGGCGACAAAATTTCGGCGAAATCGGCGTACGGGCCCTCTTAACCCCAACGCGTTGTAGGTCTCGGCAGGTGAAGACCGTATGGAATTGATATCTCGGCTCAGTTGAGATTTCGATGAAGTCGGTTCGGATGTGAAGTTGCGGGCAAATAAAAAACTTGACGCATTCAACATGGAAATATGGTGAAGTGGGGGGAGTATAAAAAGGGCAGGCGAGACACCCTGCAGGTCCGATGGTGAGATGGTCCGACGTCCACACCGTGCCGTAAAACAGCTCAAAAACGCTAAAAACAAACTAGGTGGCATGGCCATATCATCAATGACGACCGGCTCGTTTAGTACGTCGACGTTTCTGAAAGCGGCTCGGGCCAAATGAAACAGAGACGAGGCGGAAAAACGAAGGATAAACGCAACCCGAAAGGGCCGAGTGCCGGTACCGCCAATTGTGAAACTGGCGATGAAAGATCCGGTGTGCCGGAAGGAAGCGAGGAGCGACCGATTCGCTCTTCCTCGGCGTACCCTTCAGGATTGTAATTTTTTTTTTTAGGTCTGGGATAGGTGCAGGAATACGAAAAATTCAATACAGTATTCGCAACTGTTTTTTGCAAATATCTCGAAAACTAAAACCGACCCTCCGATATTGGAAAAGGAAAAAGTTGTTCAGAATGTGTTGCTGCATAACATATTAAAATTTCATCAAAATCGGAGTAGGCAGACCTTTTCTATACAGGGTGAATTCGATAAAGCAGGACACCTAAATATCTCCGTTACTTTTCGTTGTACAAAAAACCTTCGTAGGACAAAGTTACACTGTTTGAAGTGCTACATATAACGGTGTATGGGAAAAAAAAATTTCAAGGTCATTTTTATGAGATTTCAAGGTTATCGATGTTTTTTTTAATGGAATGATATATTTTCGTTAACGTAATGTTGTAGCTGACAAAATAACGAATTCATGCATGTAACACAATATATGACCTTCACATGACCTTCAACCCAGAAAAATGGTATAAATAAAATTCAACGTGTAAGATTCATTTGATGTATTTCTGTTACGCCAAATGTTCAAAAATATTCCCTTGAGCTGCTATACATTCATTCAGCCGTGAAGTTACAGAACGTACTGCTGCGTAATTCATTTCTGAGGAAATCGACGCACAAGCCTGGACGATTCTTTCTTTCATGTTGTCTATAGTCGTTGGTGGTTCACTATGAACATCGTCTTTCAGTTTTCCCCATAGATAAAAATCAAGGGGTGTAAGGTCTGGTGAGCGAGCTGGCCATAATACGGGTCCGTTACGTCCAATCCAACGATTTGGAAACTTGTTATTTAAGAATTGTGTTATGACACGGGAAGTATGGGCCGGACATCCGTCATGTTGATACCACATATTTTCACGAATGTTCAAGGGTGTATTTTCCAGGAGAATTGGTAACGATTCTCGTAAAGATGCAATGTATTTTTCTGCATTTAATGTTCCGGTAATAAAGTGAGGCCCAATTATTTGGTTATCTAAAATTCCGCACCAAACATTGGCGGACCATGGTCTTTGTTTGTCGACTGTCCGTAACCACCGCGGATTTTCAGATGACCACTAATGCAGGTTTTTTCAATTTATTTGCCCGTGATTTGTAAACGAAGCTTCATCGGTAAATAATACATTATTAAAAAATGCTCCATCGTTTATCAATTGTCTCAATCCCCACTGGAAAAAGTTTATACGATTTACAAAGTCTCTACCATGAAGTTCTTGATGAATTGATAGGTGAAAGGGGTGAAATTTGTGTTCCTGGAGTATTTGCACTACACATTTTTGACTAATGCCACTTCCTCGTGCGATTTGCCTCGTACTAGCATGAGGGTTTGTATTCACTGCTGCCGGAACATTAATTGTGTTTGCTTCATTCCTTACAGTCCTCACCTTTGTACGTTTTTTATTTTCGACACTACCAGTTTCACGGAATTTATTTAACAAATTGGAGTAAACGGAAACTGATGGACAATTACGATTAGGAAATCGGTCCTTGTACAACTGCACGGCTTCTCTTAAACACTGTCGACTTTCTCCATAAATGAAAATCATATCAATCTTATATCTTCCTTCGAGTAACGCATTGTGAAACGTTCATCGATAAACTGATCGAGAAATCTTAGAAACTGTGGAAATCTGATAGCAAGAAGGTCTTCTGAGTAATTAGTAGTGGATAAACACGATTCTGTACGAACGTATAGGTGAAGCTATATCATAATTGTCCTCCTGTCAACACCGAATCTGTTATTATGTTGTGTATTGCGGATTGCGATACATTTGAATGTATAGCAGCTCAAGGGAATAATTTTGAACATTTGGCGTAACAGAAATACATCAAATGAATCTTACACGTTGAATTTTATTTATACCATTTTTCTGGGTTGAAGGTCATTTGAAGGTCATATTGTGTTACATGCATGAATTCGTTATTTTGTCAGCTACAACATTACGTTAACGAAAATATATCATTCCATTTAAAAAAACATCGATAACCTTGAAATCTCATAAAAATGACCTTGAAATTTTTTTTTCCCTTACACCGTTATATGTGGCCCTTCAAACAGTGTAACTTTGTCCTACGAAGTTTTTTTGTACAACGAAAAGTAACGGAGATATTTAGGTGTCCTGCTTTATCGAATTCACCCTGTATAATTACCAAAAATGTTAGTACCATTACAGCGAATTCCGCCATTTTAATCGAATTTTGGTTAGATACGGGTTAGGTTTGGAGCAGGGGCAGGTGCAAGGGAAGGGGCTTGATATTTTCATACAAAAAAAAAAAAAAGAAATACTTCCCTTAGAACAAAATTACATACAGGTGACCGAACTTCCCTTGTGAGACAAACGAACAAATTATTCTATCCATTAATTTCCATGCTCAATTATTAAGACAACACATGTTTTAGGTTTCCTTGGACTCGCTGCCTGATAAATGTTCGGAAGAGTTGATGGAACGAGAACAATATTTAAAATATCCTGAAGATTATCGCGGGGAAGGTGAGGAAGACTATTACGATGGAGAGAATTACTATAGGTCGATTGTCAATGCAGCACAAGAAACGTGAAATAAAAGAAAATAATCGTTCCTTTTTCATCTAGTCTACAGGGTGGTCCAATAATTTTTACCACCATAAATGTATCCTGTATTTGTAATAATATGCAAAAATGATATATACAAAATTTGCATGGTATGGAGGGGTAAATGTTATGAGGATCAATTTTTTGCGCAGAATTTGATACCCTACCGATTCCCTTTAAATAAATGAAGGTGACCTTGAAATCTCCGAAACACCTTCACCCATATAAAAAATGTTTTCATCACAATATTTACCCCTACATATAATATGCAAATTTTGTATATAACATTATCCAATATTATTACAAATAACAAAAATATTCAAGGCGGCCAATGTTATTGGTCCACTTATATTAGCAAAGAAGGTTTTTGCAATTTAACATTATTGAAACACATTTAAGCATGATTATCAATAAGCATGCATATCAAAGTAATTAATAACACTAATTGTAAGTTTGCAAACTGATTTACGGCAAAAAATTCCATAATTTAAGCTGAAAAAAAACTTCTTGTTAAGCGGGCACGTAAGAGTTGGATATAACACAAGACAACCGAAATAAATAAAAAATTGTATAGTTGTAATTACATTGGTTTACTAAGAAGATTAATAAGCAAATTAAAAGTAACACTTGATAATAAAAATGTTATATGTCCAATCTTTTGTAAAACAAGGATACAAATGCAAAATGTTAATAATCATTTCCAATATATGTTTATGAGAATTCTCAAAATATTTTCTAGTGTTGCAAGGATGGTCAAAGAAAAATACTTTATTTCTCTACTTTGAAAATCTTCAGTTTTCAACTTGTTACAAAGACAGATCTTATTCAAATTATGAGAATGAATGGTTGCAACAGAAATAGGGTTATAAAGTGTACAAATGATTTCTTGTTTAAAATTCTGATAAAAAATTACAAGCTGTGTCTAAAATTATGAAAAATAACTTTAATAATCATTCCTGGTAAGAGAATATATGTAAAGTGTTAATGAAAACCGTGCTCACGAATGATAACATTTGTATAATGCACAAATGTTTTGTGTGCTTGTCTGATACAATCCGAACAATGAATCCATAGAAAGAGGAGTGAAAAGGTAAAAGTACTTCTGTATTAAACAAGGATTATTTTTAAATTATTATACAAAGTGTCCCAAAAATGTTCGAGTTCTTTGGAAGGGGCGGTTCCTGAGATCATTTGAAGCAACATTTTCATTTGCAAAAATGTCCACCTCGGCTTTGTTAAGGAGTTATTAACAAAAAACATGGATCAATCAGAGCGCGGCTTCGGCGTGCGGTGGCGAGGAGATTTCGGCACGGCGCACAGTGGGCCAGATCGACGCGCTAGCTGTTCACGGCTATTTCAGCATTATTTATTAACTTAAAGACCACATTAAGTAGGTCGTTGGATTCGTCTTGGTGCCAGCTACAACGTTATTGAATAAAAAATATATAGTAATAAATGAATAATCAAGGTGACCTCAAATTTTTATTAAAAAAAAAAAATTATTTAAATTTTGTATATTGAAATTTGTAGAAGACTAAGTACCGATTACTTTTTGTACGAAACATTTTTTTGTCACACCACCGGAAATGTCTGAAAACTCGTGTGAATAATGAATAATATTTGAAAACTGGCTGTTCACCATTATTTCAAAACTTAAGACCACGTTAAATAGGTCGTTGGATTCGTCTTGGTACCAGCTATAACATTATTGAATAAAAAATATATAGTAATAAATAAATAATCAAGGTGACCTCAAATTTTTATTAAAAAAAAAAAATTATTTAAATTTTGTATATTGAAATTTGTAGAAGACTGAGTACTGATTACTTTTTGTACGACACATTTTTTTGTCACACCACCGGAAATGTCTGAAAAATCGTGTGAATAATGAATAATATTTGAAAACTGGCTGTTGAGGCTTTCAAACAAGAGTAATCCATAATTTTTGAATTTAATTTATAATTTTTCAGGTAGTTCGTATTCCATATTTCGGTATACACTACCTGTATTCAAATGTTCAAGAAAATACATTAATATTACAAGTAAAAGAGTGAACAGAAAATAATATTTTTTAATATATTATTTAAACAAATAGTAACATTTTAAATTTGTCTTCGTAAGTGTATTCCCCATAAAAATACACACAACTTTGCCATTTATACTATTCATCTATCTTTAATAATTTCCAAGATATTCGTGGAAATTGTTTTCTACCCTCACTTTTGAGGGCTGTTTTCACCTGGTTTCTTTCCTTGTGAAAACTAGTAGAATCGTACATTCTAAACAACTTGTAACATAAGCCTCTTTAACCTCAAGATGCACTGGGTGGTCATCAACGCGTCTCGTGCGACGCGACGCGACTCGCCACATAGTTGCGTGTCACGCGACACTTTAAACTATCATAATTTCCAAACGGGTTTACGAGGGGACGAGATCTTTGAGGGTCTTTTAGAGGAGATGTTGCTGAAAATGTTCCACTTTGTTAGAACACTCAACTCGATAAACCTTTTAACTTATCTCTTGTCAAAGGTGAAAAACTTTTACGATTTTTGTTAGTTCACTAAATATTTTTTTTTATAATAAATTGTGAACAATAATTTTTAGTTCCTGGCGCGTTCTGAACATTCTGAACATAGATATACGTTATTCATAATAAAAAAATTGGGCACATAATGTTCATGCAGTAGGTTCTGCAGGACATCGTTATGAAGAAAAGGAATTTTTTCGGTGGAAAATGGTATCTGAAAAAGTTTGATCTTCGAACGCTTATTGTAACGAGAGTTTTTAATAACTGTAATTAATATTATCATTTTCGAATGTAATGGACATTTAAGAAACATTATACATTCGTTAAAAATCGAAATGAGGACTTTGACTTTTTAGCCCGTGAACAACTAGCGCGTCGATCTGGCCCACTGTACGGCGCGGCGCGGCGCGACGCCACACTGGTCCACGCACTCGATCTAGCTGTTCATTACTATTTTAGCACTATTCGAAAGTTTAAAGGTATAAGTAAGGTATAGGTCGTTGGATTCGTTTTGATATCAGCTACAATATTATGAAGTCAAAAATACATATTGACTTTTAAAAATTCAAGGCGACTTTAATTATTTATGCATTAAAAATTTCTTTTTTAATTTTTTGGATTGAAATTTGTAGACTGCTGAATGTTGATTAAGTTTTGTTTAAATTTTTTTTCTCAGATTATCGGAAGTGTCTGATAAATCAGGTTCAAGTGTTAAATAAACACAATGATCAATCATTTTTTAAGTAATGGATTTTATAAACATAATTAAAAATATTTTATTTGAAATTGTGCAAAAAACATAATACATATTAATTATAAAAAACAAAAATATAATTTTTATAAACAAATGACAAATCATTATTGTTAACATCTTTCAACATTAATTGTCCAACTTCATCATCAAAATTGCGTTTGTTTCTTAAATTTAAAAGAATTGAATAAAATTGCCGCGCCAGAGTATACGTATACGCAAATGCAAGGTTTTACGGGGGCTCGTATTCACGCCTGAATATTGCAATGAGACGTTCAAAACTGGTCGATTATGTTTCCTAAAAGTCCAATCTAGGATTATGCAGAGCCCAAATTGTCAATTTCATGCTTCGCAGAGTAGTGCAATAAACACGACCGGGTAACCCGACACCGGGTCAGGTATATGGGTGTGAATCCACCGCAAAATCAATTCCAAAACTTCTTTATTTTCCATTGTTTTTTTATGGGACCTACATCAACTAATTCGTGGAATTCTCATGATTAAAATGACACTAAACACGATATAATTTGGACTGTATCTAGTGGTTTTATCCGCAGAGTTATTCGAAGCCTTCGAATAAACCCACTTCGAATAAAACAATTATCTGTATTCGTCGCTCAAATATCTCGTCGAATAAAATTATTTATTAGATACTCGTTAAATAAAGATACATTTTCTATTCGAACCCTCGAATAACGAATAATTTATGCAACTCTGCGCACACAGTGGCTTAGATCAAGAAAGGCGATATTTTATTAGAACTCTAGAACCATAAGAAATATGTGGGATGAAAAAATTATCAAATTATGAAAAAAATTATTTTCAATACGTGACGTCAGGTGATACGTATACAAAAGATACAAGGGTTCACGGGAACCCAAACTGACGTGTCAATATTGCAATGCGAAGTTCAGAACTTGTCGCTTATGCTTCTTAAAAGTCCAATCTAGGGGGGAGCAGAGCCCAAAATTTATATTTCTACATTGTCGAGGAGTAATTTGTAATAATCGACAGCGTAGTGCTTGTGACGAGGCGTCCGTAGCAAGCGCAGTGTCGTGATTCGCGTATACACAAATGCAAGGGTTTACGGGAGCCCAAACTGACGTCACAATATTGCAATGACAAGTTCAGAACTGGTCGATTATGTTTCCTAAAAGTCCAATCTAGGATTGTGCAGAGCCCAAAATTCATATTTTTACGTTGTCGTGAAGTTATTTGTAATATTCGGCAGCATACTGTCTGCCATGAGATTCGTACGCGAACTTGCAAGGTTTCACGGGGGCCCAAATTCACGGCTGAATATTGCAATAACGAGTTCAGAACTGGTCGATTATGTTTCCTAAAAGTCCAATCTAGGATTGTGCAGAGCCCAAAATTCATATTTTTACGTTGTCGTGATGTTATTTGTAATATTCGGCAGCATACTGTCTGCCACGAGGCATCCGAAGCAAGCGTGACGTTTCGAGATAGCTGCCTGTTGCCAGAGTTTCTGATGAACAAATTTACGTTCGCATTGAACAATGCACCTTCTGTCAACCACAGACTTCTTTAATTAAAGCATAATTCGAAGTCTAATACAAATGATACATACAAAAACCTGAATTGTCGACCTGCATTATCAACCTTACTTTATCGTCACATACAGTTTTGCTGGGAAAGCGACAGTGGCGCTCGTAGTGATAAATATCGTAAGTTCGAGATGCTGTTTCAGGAGGCCTAAATGTCGTTTTTAGGAGGGCTCGTTTTTCGTGTTTAAACAAATAAGTAATCAGCTGATAATGCATACCACCGTCTTCGTAATTTTTTTTTCTAGGATTATGCAGAGCGTTTTTTTCGATACGAAAGCTAAATCTCTTGATATTTAAGAAAATCTGTCAATGGCGGCCATCTTGTGACGTCACACTTGCTTCGAACGGCATGAAATCGCCGAATATTACAAATAACTCCACGATAGCGTAGAAATTGACAATTTGGGCTCTGCATAATCCTAGATTGGACTTTTAGGAAACATAATCGACCAGTTTTGAACGTCTCATTGCAATATTCAGGCGTGAATACGAGCCCCCGTAAAACCTTGCATTTGCGTATACGTATATGGGGATCTAGCGATGTGTGAGTGGTGATGGTATTAGTGCGCCGTCCCCCTTAAACAATAATAACTTGTGTAACTGGACTGAATTGGATGTGATTCTTGCATGATTTCATAGAGAAAAGTACGCTGAAAATAATGCACTTTGATACAATGGGGGACAATGTGGGACTTGAAAGATATCCTTTACCAAAAATTGAAAACTTTGAAGATTCTCTTTAGTTTATTGAGCATTGTTATTTCAATAAATTATAAATATTAAATCTTAGTACACAAGATATACCCTAAATATAGACAAATACTATTCGTTTGAAACAAAAATGGACACATAATCTTAAATAGATTCCCCAGAGTATCGATAAGAAAAGAGGTAATTTTTTCGGTGACAAATAGGATTTCGATAGAAATCTCATTAATTTCATCGTTTTTGATTGTCATGGACATTTAGGAAGCAATATACATTCAATAAACATCGATTTGGGCAAGTTGCTTTTTTACCAAATGAACAACTAGATCGAGCGCGTGGACCAGTGTGTGGCGCGGCGTCTCAACTGATTACTTTTTGTAGGAAACATTTTTTTGTCACACCACCGGAAATGTCTGAAAAATCGTGTGAATAATGAATAATAATTGAAAGCTAGCTGTTCAGGCTTTCAAACAAGAGTAATCCATATATTTTAAATCGAGGAATTTTATTACAATTAATGAAATAACAAAAACGTGTTATTACTGTCTTATTTAAAAAATTACAAATATTTAAACAAAAATGAGTATTATATTTTAGACAGTTACCGACTATAATCAATTAATCATACGGATTCGCGGCATATAATTATATTTACCTGTTAATAATCAAAAATCTATACAATAATTCTATTTAACAAAGATAAAATACAGGTTTCCAATATGGGAAAACTGCTGTGATGCTATGCTGCGATGTTGATGCTGTGCTCTCTCAAATACAAATGATTCAACTGTGCTAGCAAGAAGTTCGATTATTTATCAATGGTTGTATAATATTAAAAAATTCATAAGATAGGTCTGGGTTAGGTCTTTTCACCCTTAAGAGCCGCTGAGTGGTCGTCAGTGCGTCTCGTGCGCCGCGACTCGCTACGGAATTGCGTGTCACGCGACGCTTTAAACTATTATAATTTAAAGTTTGGTTTGAATTGAGATGTGAATTTTGCAGGATCTTTTAGAGGAGATGTTGCTGAAAATGTTCCACTTTGTTAGAACTTGAACTTTTTTAAACTTTTTAACTTATCCGTTAGCAAAAATGAAAAACTTTGACGGATCTCTTCAGTTCACAGAGTATTTTTTTTTTTAAGTTATTAATAAAAAATTTGTATTCCAAGTGCGTTGTAAATATAGACGCATATACTATCCATAAAAAAATGGGCTCATAATGTTCACTAGGTTTTCCAGGACAGTGTTACGAAAAAAAGGAATTTTTTCGGTGAAAACCGGTATCTGAAAAAGTTTGATCTTTAAACGCTTATTGTGACGAGAGTTTTTAATACTTTTAATTAATATTATCGTTTTCGAATGGTACATTCGTTAAAAATAGATATGAGGACTTTGATTTTTTAGCTCATGAACAGCTACTGCGTCATTCTAGCCCACTGTGCGACGCGACGCGGCGACAGGTTTCACTGAGCGCAGCGTTGGTGTCGCGCCGCGGTGAAACAGTGAACAAGAGAAGGAGCAGAATTTGATTTAATTAGAACTCACTTATTCAGTCGTAAATAAGAGACGAACTGCATAGTTGACTTCAGGTATACGGCAGTGCCGAAAGCTGAGGGTCGCACGATTAGGTCAATGAACTAGACAGCTGGTGGTAGATGACAACCATGAACTTCGAATTGGCACGTGATTAGAGATATTCTCTTTATCGCGGTTCTAACAACACTGAATTTTCGCAACATTTTTCTAAAGAGTTTAGAGAGGCATTATTCATGTCAAACCACGGGGTGGTCAGACAAAAAACACAATACGAGAGAGACCTCTGTAAGACCAGAATTTATGCCAATCACATGTTTCGGTTATCCTGCAGATTGGTATGTAGAGTCGATAGGTAGTCAGATAGGAGTCAAGAGGTAGAAATTTCAGGTACGCGTGGCGTTTATGAGTCTCTATTGTCCTACACCTCCATTAAAAAACTTTCTAAAAGAAGTACAAACGATGTTTTGCCATGTGATTGCTATAAATTCTAGTCTTACAGCGGTCCCTCTTGTGTCCTTTTTTTTGTGTGTTCTAATTCAGGGATCGGAATTATTGAATCGCGACGGCCGATTCTCGAAGGCTACACCCCCTCGACCCGGCCGCACGTCTCGCTCCCCATGGCGGCCGTAGTTCTCGAGGCAGCTCAGGCGCGTACCTTCGGTTAATACCATTTGGACAATACATACCATTAAAAATCATTTTTTTAATTTATCTTCCGAATTTTATTTTCCAAGTTTTTTTCTGCAGCTGTTGTCCGAAATTATCGTGCGACATAGTGGAATAGGCCTACAGTGGATACCACTGACAAAAAAAAGCGCATTGACAATAGTACCTCGAAGGTAATGTGGAAACCTATTGATACGAGTGTCGCCCTAATGCGCCACGAATAGCGTCTATGGTACGCGCCTGAGCTTCCTCGAGAACTACGGCCGCCACGGGGAGCGAGACGTGCGGCCGGGTCGAGGGTACGTATCCTTCGAGAATCGGCCGCCGCGATTCAATAATTTCGAGCCCTGTTCTAATTAAACCAATTTCTGCTCCTTCTCTTGTTCACTACTTCACCGCGGCTGCAACGCTATGCTCAGTGAAACCTGCCGCTGAGCCGGACGCTCCCTGCCATTGTGCGCTGAGGCAGCGCTGTGATTGGTCCGCGTTTTTCGTTAATAATTCCTTAACAAAGCCGAGGCGAATATTTTTGCAATTGAAAATGTCGCTTCAAATGACCTCAGGATCCTCCCCTTTCAAGGAACTGGAACATTTTTGGGTTACCCTGTATAAACTATGGCGAATAATTTTATTTATTGAGGTGTAACATTAATTCATTTGATTATTTTCAATATTTATTGACAAAGTAGAGAATTGCAATCAACCAATTATAAAATCGTCGATTATAAATAGTGGTAATTATATAGAAAAGGTCTGCCTACTCCGATTTTGATGAAATTTTAATATGTTATAGATTTCGACATTTTCGCTATCGCTAATACTGTATTGAATTTTTTAAACCTCTTCCGGGGCCGCATCTGTTTATTTTTGGTTTGTGAACACGTTGTGGGGATCAGAACAGAGTGTTACTCTATATAGGATGAGCTTTCAATTTTGAAATAGTACTTCTGGATTTTCGCATGCGTGGTCGGGCCGGCCGCCAGGCCGGTCCCCTCCCCCCCCCCCCCCCTCCAACTAACCCTAACTAATCCTGATCGCATAATTTTTGCATTCTATATACCCTTCATACAGAATTTGAACTAGTAATGGAAAAATCATGCAATCAGAATTAGTTAGGATTAGGTCTGGGTTAGGTGCAGGAAGGTCTGATGGTGAGATGGCCCGACGTTCACTCCGAGCCCTAACAAGCTCAAAAACTTCAAAATTTAGGTAGTACGGCCGTCTCATTGATGATGACCATCCCGTTTAGTAAGTCGACGACTCCGAAAGCGGCTCGGGCCATATAAAACAGAGACGCGGCATAGGAAAAACGAAGGATAATTGCAACCCGACACTTGTTGTTAACAAGAAGGGCCGAGAGCCGGCAGCGCCAATTGTGAAACCGATGATGAAAGAACGGTGTGCGTTACGGAAGCGAGGGGCGGCACGGCCGCCCTTCCCCGGCGATTGCATTACTACTTCTACTATTTGTACTAAATAGGTGCAGGAATACGAAAAATTCAATACAGTATTCGCGATTGTTTTTTGCAAATATCTCGAAAACTAAAAGCGACCCCCTATATTGGAAAAGGAAAAAGTTGTTCAGAATATGTTGCTGCATAACTTATTAAAATTTCATCAAAATCGGAGTAGGCAGACCTTTTCTATATAATTACCTATGTAAATAGTTTTCATTTAATCACAATTATCTGGATTTGCAATGAGTCACAACCAAAATATTAAAATTAGGACATGTTTATGTATGCAACCGAACAAATCTATTTATTTTTTTTTTATAGTCAAAACAATTATGTTCACCTTATATTATATTTCAAACATTAATAACTAGACAGCGGATTTGTATGCAAGATGAAAATTTTCTAAATCAATTATAAGAAACAGAAATTAAACAGAAATGTATCTTTCTCTTAATAATGCTAATAAACCGACAAGCTCTTGTGCTCCTCCAATATCTCTACTATTTTGTATTTTACTGATTCAGTTTTGTCCTAAATGCATAAATTTCGCAGTCTATTAATCACGACAATCATAGAATTTAAAATGTTAGGTATTTATATTTTTTTATGTGGAAAATTTTTAAGCTTAGTATACTTTTTCTAACACCTACTAAGTAAACTTTCGCAGTATTAAATTATTGCTGCATATATCGCAAACAATATATTCCTACTGCTGATGCAATAAATCCTGTTCTTTTATCTTAATTGTTTCCGCTCCATTATTAAGATCACAATAAAGCTACTTCTGTTTTCGGAAAAATCAGGATGTATTTTATTCTGCTCAGATGTTTTTGTATTTGCCTAGGGTTTATATAATAATATTTGTCTGATGTAATTCAGCTTAATTCTCACGATCTTCAATTGATACGGGACAAGACATCACGCAACCGGCGTCATAAAACAGTTCAGACGATTTAATTGTCGAATAAATTGATTGTTATAGAAAATACAAACGCACACGGACTCGCGTATCGCTTTAAATACCGGTGGTTTGTAAAACCATGCACAGTGATGTTTCATTGACTATCGACCAGTCGTACTGCGAAAAGTGACAATGGGAGCTCCAATGACAGAATTCTTATTCCTGTTTTTACTGGGTATTGCTTCGTGGTCGCGTTGTGTGGTGAGTTAACTCCAAATTACGAGACCAGATAGAATCAATGGTTTGAAATTTTTATGTCACAATTTTAATGTTTAATAAATATATAAATGTACAGTGGGTGATCAAATTATTATGAATATTATTTTATTGCAATAGTGTGAAATATTGTAGTATATTTCTAAATATGTATATGTATTACTCATTTTATCATTATCTGTATGATATAAAATAAACATTTTCAAAATCAGCTGTAGGAAACAGAAATTAAATAAAAATTAACTTTTTTGAATAATTTTGATAAGTTGAAAATAGTATGCCAGCACTTTCAACTTCTTCGAATGTCTTCACAATTAACCTTAATTTTGAAACCTATTAATATTTATCATAAATGCATAAAATACGCAGCCTAATTAAAGTATGAATTACTAAACTTTTCTTCATTATCATGGGCAGTTTTCGAGAAAATCGATTTGAAAAATGGAACACAAATTATGAAATTTGGAGACATCTTACGTCACAACAATGCGTAATAGTAATATGTAGTTGTATCGTGCGAGTATCCCCACGCTTCCGCCATGACCCAGTCACGTGGCTGCCTTTATCTTTGTCGTGAATGTATCACAATGTCACGTGACTAATCCGGTACTGGCAAAGAGAGAGAGAGAGAAACTTTTTCCCCTCAATTGGAGTCTATTCCCCTGTTCTGGCGATATTGGATACTGCGGGAGTAGAGTTCAGTAGAGGGACAGATCCGAGTATAGTAGTATCTCCGTAACTGTCATATCATCGGGTCTACCGAGCAACAGTTCTAGCATAGATGCTAAATACTTTTTAGTGTGCCGAACGTAGAGAAAGATAGCGATTGAAAAAGAAATAGGGACGCCCGAAACTTTAATCGCTTATTACACAAGTAATTATGATCGCACCTGTATCTTTGTTTGGTGTTATTTTATTTAGAAAAGCGAGAGGAATACAATGGTAAAAGTTCAGAACATTTTTTTGGTAATGTCTCTCGTCATCATCATTGTTAGAAATATTAAAAAACATTTTAATGCTTCGGCATACTACTCGATGTTCCTTATAATTTTCTCAAAGAGGTAGACAATCCATTATTTTATATTTAGTAAACAGGCAAAAAAACCATAGTTTTATTTAATATTTTTAAAAAATTTCAACTCTCATACTATATTTGTCTCGTACATGTTCAGTACTATTTTTCGTATTTGGTATTTGATATACGCTTAAATAATTCGTTAAATAATGATATTCACCATTCTGATCGAATATTTTCGGCCAGGGCTACTGCAATGCAATCTTAAAGAAGATGTCGTTAAAGTTGAAAAACGTTCCTTTTTCAAAACTGTTTATCTCGAAAACGATACAAAAAAATGCAAAAGAATTACAGATTCCAATTCGCTTTACGAAAATCTATTAAAAACGCCTAAGCAAATTTAGAAACTCGATAAAGTTAAAATACATTGCATAGTTTTATTAAAATCATAGAGATGCTTCCATGGGAAAGTATTGAATTTTATTTTTGCGGATATTGGTTATAATTGAAATGGGTCCAATTTTCATTGTTTTGCGTGCTAGACATGTTCTTTGCCTAAAACTTTACATTTTATTTTCTCTGCTATTACGTAAGATGAAAATGAAGCTACAAACTAAGCTGTATTTCGGATATTTTTCAAAATTTTAAGTCTGTTATTGAGGGTTGAAAAAATAGTTTAACTTTCAGGGGCTGTCGGCGCAAACAACCCTTTTAGTGACCACCTTTGATTGACCACCTTTGATTGACCCAGGAATAATTTTCCGTCACGCAACTATTATGCATAAAAGTTATTGTTCGTTATTTTTATTAGGCCGTTCAGTTTTAGTGTTCATTAGTTCTTGTATATTAACGACTGATAAAATTAACATTTTTATTTCTTGAGTTGAAAATTAAATTTTTCTTTCTATTTATTAGACGGCGAATACATTTACAGCAATCTCATGTTCTATAGATGTTGTTGATGGGAACAATGAACTCGAATCTGCAAATTGTGAGGACGACGGAGAGACATTTATTTTATATTTTCATGTTAAGGCGGATTACCAAGGTGCTGTGCAGGTATTGAAAACTCAAATTTACATGTTTATGACACACTAATTAATAGATGAGCAAACGTAAACGATGAAATTCCGTTTTAGTTTCAGATGGAGCTTACGAAAGATGGTGAGGTTGTGAACACTGCAGGAAAAAGTATGTCGAAACCGAGTGCAGAATTAGGAAACATATGTTCTACAGTTGAATCCCCGGAAACCGACGATTCGTGTTCTATGTGTGAAGTAAGGGACTGTACTTTAACACTTTCCGGTCCTAGCTACTTCCACCATTTCGTTCTAGCTGCTCCGCACTTGTTTGATAATTTTCTGATAGTGTTGTATGCATTAGATACAATCCGATATTTTGGAATCTATCTAAATTCTAAATAACATATTTATATTAATACTTAGTGCTCATCTGCGCGCAACTAAACACAATCGCAGTTTATCTAACATGTACACCTCTCAAATTACAAAACGTGCGTAGAAGTCGAAGAGAATTCTAAATAAAGTGTATACAATCGTAATAATGCTAAAAACATGCTTGAAATTCTCAAGCACAGATTAAACATAGATAAAAATTCTTATGCCGAAACCAGCTCGGCGTAGAACTAGTTGGAACGTAATGCGATATCGCGTCGGATTCGGCACAGGACTGCAAAGATTTAATTAACGTTCAGATTTTTTAAAGTTCGATAGACTGGTTACATGAATTTCATTTTTTAGGGTGAATATACAGCCTCAGGATGTAGCGCAGAAGAAATGGCCAAAGATTTGGATATCGGAGAGTATTTGGCTAAGGTTACCTTACTAACCGATAATGGTTCATTCTGCACCCTTACCCTGGCATTTAATATTGAAAGTTAATAAGCAGAGAGACATTCGTTTTTAAAGAACGGTTCTCTCTGTTCAATATTTAAGAATGTAATACAGTTGCGGATGCAAATGCACGTTATTTGGTATTATGTATAAGGTAGTTTGTTTCATTAGCAGTAAATAAAATACCTAGCACATATACATATTGTTATTTCTTTGCTTCCTCCTCAGGTATAAGGAATTGCACTTTGTAATTATCAATTATGCGTGTCGGTAACCAATAGTTGATTTCGATATATTCCGATGCACTAAACACGAATGTTACAGTCATTTTTCCACATCATTGTCAGTTCTTAAAAGAAGAATTTTTAACTCCTAAATACAGCGGATTAATTTTATAGTTCCTAATGTGTTTAGTTATAACGTTATGAACATTTAAGCATATTTAAATAATATTTAAAGAGAGCGATTCGCTTAACACTAGATTTACGGAGTACTAAAAGTGACTATTTTACATTTCTTTATCAAAATAACGAGAATACATCTATCCAAATTTTTAACCATTATTTTTATAACATATACCCAAAAAATAAATTTGTTTAATAATTCCTTGTGGATGCATCTTTACAATTTCAGTAATCATAAATTAAAAATAGTAGAACGTAGTGTTATACTGTGTATTTTACACTATGTGCTTATGACAAAAGACTATGCTGAATAAAGAGAAGTAATAACTTCGGCAAAGCTAAATGAAATTTTAGAACGTTTTCGGAAATTGATCTTTAGAAATATGAACATTAGCAATCTAATAATTACGTAAGACAATACTTAAGAACAAAGATATTTATTTATCTTCTACACAACGTAATTAGCGATATTGTAAGTGCACATAGCAGTCTTTAGATTTTAAGTATTTCTTCAAGGTATGGATCTTCCTGTTGATGTCCTGGGTACTTCTTCTTATATTTCAAACCAGTTACTATAGTTGAACTCTTAGGAAATGCTGTTTTACCACCAAACATTGTGTCCGTATCTGAAATAATATTAAAGGACCATATTTTTTTCTTCCTTTCCAAGATAAAAGTAATCATTAATTATTAATTACTAATTGATCAACTTGCCAGGATGGAATCGGTGATATTCGTAATTAATGTGCAAATTCTTTGGTAGATCTATGTCACGCATCATGTCCAGAGGGTTTTTGTTACTCACAGACGTCTGATAGAATTTTTTCAGATCACCTATAAAAATATGAAATATAACTTTTCCATTGATCAAAGACACGAAAATAACGGTATACAAATTAACATTTCCAGACATCTTACCAATTGTTTCAATACTGTATAGCACGGAATTAGACACGGAATGTTGAAGCTCTTTCTCGCACGCTACGAAAAGTTGAAAACGTTGAAGTGGATCATTCAGTTGCGTTTCATCGCCCGTTGCAATTGAATGATTCTCACAGATTTTATCTATCCGGGAAGATACATTCGCTGGAGGATCGTAGGATTTTTCATACCTCAGGAACCTGAAACAGCCACAGTAACGTGAATTGTTGTATTTGATTTATAATCAAATATAAGCGTGGTAATAAAACATTAAAAACAATAATAAGTATCCTGTAACCAGTGGCGAATTTATACTTCTGCCACCTAGATGCTACCACTAAACCCCCCCCCCCCCCCCCCCCCCCTCTATGAAAGAGCCAACACTTTCCTTATTTATTTTGACTTCCTAATTTCATACAACGTCATTCAAATATGTCATTTTTATTTTTAAATTGGTTAACATTTTTATTTATTTGTTTTTATTGTTGTAAAAATTTGCCGCCCTGTGCTATAACCCCTATAGTCCTCTCCTAAACCGTCACTGTTTGTAAAAAGCATCTCATAAATTTTGAAGTGTTTCGACACGTTTCAAGTGAATTATTATTTAACAAAATCTCATCCCGCCATTATTATCCTTAAAAGCCATTTTCCGTTTTCCCTCGATTACATCGAAACTTGAAAATATCGATTTTGCAAGGGATACCTAGCTTTCCCGTTTCGTAAAAAGTGTATTACTGGAAAATATTCCCGAACATCATTTCCAGTTAAATTGTCCAAGAATTTGTGAAAAAATGCTAAACTGATTTGCGTCAAGTTTCTAATCGGAGATGCCGGTAATGCGTGTATGCATGTATATTTACAAATGATTTTTGCGGGTGCCGGTTGCGTGCGCCCGTAACGTACCAGCGAATTTTCGAAAATTCTATTTGTCGACTGCGAATGATATACGCGATGCGGATCAATATTACTACGTTATTTGATCTCTCGGTAACTCGCGCCAAATTTTTCGTATTGCGTGAAAAATTAGCAGTGTAGTGGCGGCAAGGGAGGCTTCCCTTACAAGACGAGGGTAATGGTGTAGGGGGGGGGGGGGGGGGGGGGGGGACAAGATCGATGTCCAACGACCGCACAGTGGTGCCCTCAGTTGTATTTTCTCAGGATACAGTTATGGCCAATATTGGCCAGGAACGAAGTCCGCAGTGGAAAAACCCCGTAGCTATGGAAACCTTTTTCGTACACGCCGAAAAAATTTCTTCACGGAATCAAAATTATACTCCTCGATCCGATCTACAAATATGTCAAGTCTACCAATTTCGTAAAAAATCTATGCAGCTTTCGTAGATGACACGAGCTTGAAAGAAATTCGTTGTTTAGACAAATTAGAGCGCAGTTAACACGCACGTAAAGTTCGATCACGTAAAGATACTTTGCCAATGTTAATTACAAGGACAGAGAAACTTGTTTTACGAAACAGGTGTTCTCACTGAGAAGCAACGTAAATGTATCGACAGGAAACGAAAACGCGTCTCCCACACGAATCCGTTTTCCTTTTATAAATGTTTTCCTTCGTCGCTCCATTTACTTCGACAGATTTATCTGGAAACGGAGCTAGTTTTTACAAGCGCAATCGACGAACGTCGAGTTTCGTTTATTCGCGTAAGAAAAACTAACAGTAAGCGAAATTCTACGTGTGTCACGAATAGTTTTTTAATAAACAAGAATACTTTAAAGCGACAGAATCGAAAAAAATGATTGTGGATAAAGGAGGCTCTTCTATAGTGGCGTAAAAGGGTATGGTTAGGCCGTTACGTCACACGGAAAGTGGACTCTAATTCAATGCATAGATACCGATCAGGTAAATTCGAGTCTGTTCGATGACTGATTTATGATTTGACTAGATCAACACAACGTTTTCACGAGAACACTTGTGTTCCGCTACAGATACTTCCAGCACTCGGTAAAACGGACCATACGTCTCACGAACAATTAGACATCGAATCCGATATTATTCGAAACTTAGTAATTGTTTCGTCCGCAAAAGATTCATAAAATTGCTGTTATCGTGTACAATAAAATAAATGGTGTGGGTTGGATATTTTTAATATACCGATGGTTCCGTAGACAAAAAGAATTACTTTTCGAATACTTCATAGTAAACAATTCGAACGTATCCCGTGGGGCGCCAATATCGCGAGCGTCTGCCCTGGGAACTTGTCAAATCCGAGCGGCGATTGGTCTGCGCGCGGAAGAGAGATGGTAAATGGCAATATGGCGACAGTGTGCCCTCTAGGTGTAGGAAGCGACGCGACGTAACGCGAATATTTCGTTGAAACTCGTGTCCGAGTAAAATAAATAGTTTACCCTTTCATAGCGAGAGACTTCTTCTCATCGTCGAAGCGGCGAACCGGTTTGACGCGGGGCACCTTGCTCTTCGAACGAGTAATATCGTGTCGCGAGCTAGTCTGTAAAATGACGGTGATCTTGTTAGTGGTTGAATCATACTTATCGAACTACGGAGCTCCCGGTGGGAGGCGTCCGGCGATGCGAGTGTTTAAAAAGTGTACGTGAAGTGTCCGCACTGACCGTGTTCACGGCAAGGATAAAGGATGTACTTTTCAAGTGATTCGCAAGTAAACCATGCCTGATGAGCGCCGCCATCTTCTTCCTCGTCGTCGAAGCGAACTGCGCGAGTGAGCGATAGGGGTCGCCTCAGGCGACTGCGCTTGTTGTTTCCTATCGTCCGCCATTTTACGGTCGCCATTGAGAAGTGAAAACCCTCCTAAATGTTCTCGAATAATAGCGGCCTCGCCGTGTGATTTTCGGGTCTGAAAGAGGCGCGCCGCCGCGAGAAGTGTTACTAATGAGTGTACGGCGTACGATGGAGAAGCTATGACGCATCCGTCGCATCAAACGAACGGCGCTAGCCTGGAGGACTGCCACACTAATTTCTTCGCACTGGTGAGTGATCGGTGGAGCCCACTCTTGCAAAGAGAGTCGGCCCGCATATCTTCTCTGTGTTTCGAGTATCGAACGAACGGGGCTTTGACGTTGACGGACACAGAGGCCAGTTGTCCAACGACCGCTTAACGGTACCGTGTTACGTTGCGAGTACAAGTCGCCCGGGTTAACCTATATATCGGAGAATTCCCGTGGGCAGTACTCGATCGTTCGTTGTCGACGTCGGTGTTGTGTATCGCGGCACTCCCCTCCCATCCCTTCCACTCCTCCCTTCTGCCACTGCTATATGTACACATATCCGTACATATATACATACATATCCATATATACACACACCTGCATATATATGTATATTCGCACATATTATTGCATACACACACATATACCTAGGAAAGCGCGTCAATGGGATTTGAAGTTTGCTATACGACCATCTAATGTCATGCTTGATTCACGTCGGCCCTGAGTTTTCTGCTTGTTAAAGAATTAAAGAGGTTGCAAGCAGGGCTGACAATTGGCAGAACTGTTGCATTTATTGCAAGGGAATATCGTTCGATTATCAGCGATATCTCTCTCTCTTTCTCTCTCACTCACTCACTCGCTCACTCACTCTCTCGCACGCTCTCTCGCCGAGCCTTTGAAACGCGACGCTCTCGGCTCCTCTCTCGATAAACAACAAGATCTCGTTTCTCGTAACATTCCTTTCGCCTTTCGACGTACTTCGAAAACTGTGTCAGACATTGTTTCCACCGCCTCGAAAGTCCTCCGGTCGCAGCGAGACTAGGAAGGAGACAGAGTCTCGAACTCCTATAACCTCGATCGTCATGCTGATGCGATACATACCGACCTATCCGTACACAAACTATGCGTTACTACCTGAATACAGCATGCCTCAGGAATAAACGCGATCAACAGGCACGTTAAACATTAACTCTCGAGAGTTTTCGTTCAACGGACAAGGAATATTCAGCGGCTGCAGACGTTTCTCTGTCAACTTCTGTCACTTGCCGCCAAGCGGTACCGCTCGAACGTTTGACGAGACAAACGGACGTCATCTTCTGTGTATGAATGTCTCTCCGTTTACAGTCGCTCACTGCGGAAATCGCACAGTGTGCATTGACGGATATTTTAATTAAGTTTAGTAACAGTATGAGGAGTTCGATGAAAATTTAATCAACTAATTTAATATGTTCCCATAACTCGTACAGAAATTGAAAAAATTTGTTTTTATTATAAAAACGTAACCGGAATTGACCTCAGATTCAAAATCGTACAATATATGAAGCATCATTACATAATAACACTGTGAAAAACGAATTTTACTGTTTGGTGGGATATCCTTTCTTAGTTATAACTTGTAATCGCCATGGCATTGTTTTATTAATTTTTTTGGTACAATCTTTAGCCGCGCCATCTACAGTTTTAATTAATTTTTATTGGATAGTTCAAATTCCTTTAATTTAATTGTTTTATTTTTGCCAGACGTTCTCTATTATATTATATTGCTCCGGTATTTGAATAACTTTGGGACAATTATACAATAGCTATTCTTGTGCCACTATAGACCTATGCTTGAAATCGTCATCTCCATAAAGAAACATACATGAATTCAATATTTCTAATCTTTGTGCACCATCTTTCAAATTCTTTTGAAAATGTTTAATTCTATAAATAAAATCTATTTTGGTCCATAATTCCAAAATTCTAAATTTCCGACTCCAAGTGCCGAAACATAGCCATAAACCATGATGTACTTTTACCGACATGAGTCATAATCAAATTTTTTATACACCACTCTTTATTCGACTTCCGCCATATTTTAGTTTTTCCATCTGACCCATAAATATTTATTTTGCTTTCATCCATAAAAATAACATTCTTTCAAAAGTTTTAATCTTCATTAATATACTCCTTTGCGAATTTTAATCTTTTTTATCTATTTTTGGCATTCATTTACGGTTTTTGTCCTGCAACAGGAACCATTATGGCATTTACAGATTTCTGTAAAGGCTACAGCCGGGTTTGTGGTGAAATTCGCCCCCGACGAGTTTTTAATCGAGCTTTGGCTATTCGATAGCCTACCCAAAAAGACCACGATCTGCCAAGTTACAGCCCCATATATCATCTGTAAGGGTAGTTATTCACGAAAATCGAAAAACCAGATTTTGGCCCATTTTTCCTATTTATTGACAGTTAAAAATTCTGAAAAAATTCTGACACATTTTGGATACTAAGCCACATATTAGGTATCATTTTCAGATTTTTCCGTTGTAAACTCTGGTTGTAAAACGCGAAAAACACGAAAAAAATCGAAAAAATGCAGATTTCATATAGAAATCGAAAGAGCACTACTCCAGATTTAATTCAGAAATGAGATATTATCATAAGTATTATGCTCAATTTTTTGCAAATCCCTGAGAGTGGTGCGTCATCGTTGAAAAAAATAAAAACCGTTTTTTCGGCGTTTTTCCTAAGTTATACCTATCGTCTCTGAAATAAACAAATTTATTATGTTATATTAAACATTCCTACGTTTAGAGAAATATTTTCCAGACTTTAAAAGTTGCGTAGTACAAACAACGAAAATAATACTAAGTCGTTATAATCGAATATTTCGAAGATACTTTCAACGGTGCCGGTTGGTGCAGCGGCTAAGGTGTCGGACTGCGGAACCGCTGATAAATTTTTGAACCAGGTTCGAATCCCGCCCGGGTCAATCTTTTTTTTTTGTTTATCAAATGTTTTTTCGCTTCCTAACCATATGTTTGTTGTTAAACCATTGTAAAAACATTTTTTAACTATTTTTAAATAATTTTTCGGAAAAATATTTTTCAGGTACTTTCGGGCTTTAATCATTTACGGATTGTATTACTTAACATTTTTTTCTTGTATCTTTTACTGGGTTCATTATTCAGTAATAAATCCAGTGTATTATCAGGGTCTAGCGATATTGTTGTGTCTGTTTCTGTCAAGTGAAAAGGAAAATATTATTAAGGATATAATAACAACGAGGTTTATGCTTCGAACAACTGTACCCATTATTGTTTGGAAAAAGTCCTGATGATGGGCATTTTCGATTTCGAACACTTACCTGAGACTGTCGAGCTGTGAACATTGCTTTATTTAGGTGGTCCAATATTTTTTTGTGTGCACCAGGTTCATAACACTGTTAGAGTAACTTCGATGATATAAAGATCCTCTTCACAGTATCAGATGAATTATCGCAAGCTGTTTCGTATTTGAAATAATCCGAAATAATGGATGATCATGACAATAATATTAAAATTGTTAAATTCTCTCCTTTCTTAAAGTCTTAAAGTACTCAAAAAATATTTTTCCGAAAAATTATTTAAAAATAGTTAAAAAATGTTTTTACAATGGTTTAACAACAAACATATGGTTAGGAAGCGAAAAAACATTTGATAAACAAAAAAAAAGATTGACCCGGGCGGGATTCGAATCTGGTTCAAAAATTTATCAGCGGTTCCGCAGTCCGACACCTTAAGGACTGCGCATACCGGAGTCTCCGGCAAGCCGGAGATACCTGACACCGTTTTTCTAGTGCATACCGAGTTTTTGGAGCCGGAACGTCAATTAAGAGGGTTCGAGATGCTCGACGAAGAAAGGCACAGCGTGACGTCTGCTACCCAAACCCTAGGGGTTCCCAAAATCCGAGATGCCTTTGCTAGAGCCGGACAAGTGCCTGGCAAGTAAGCCTCAACACTAGTTTTCTGTCAGGCAAATGGCGTTGTTTATTTAAAATAGCTATTGTTACGATGCGACTGAATTATCTAAACAAGCGGGTTCGATTGATAAAACCCTTCCGATGTTGTAAGGCCCGGATTGAACCGTTCGCGTTTCCCTTTTTTGGAAGTTCGACTGGACACTTCCATTTCCATGCAGAAGAAATGCGCTGATTGGTCTTGCTGAACGCTGCATATTTTTACCTCATTGCAACGTTCACCGATTTTGATGAAATTTTCAGAATATGTTTAATTGATACTGATCTACGAAAAGTGTCTTCTACATTTTCAGTATAAGCCCACATAAAAAAAAATTGTAAAATGGAACTTTTAGTATTTTCTCTACAATTCCGACAAACTGAAATTTTTTTAAATTTTTGAGGCTCCGTGAATTAAAAAACGGAATTTTAAACAGGAAGAAATCGTAGAATACGACCACATTTTTTTTTTATTTTTTCACACTTCAACCGGTGGTAAAATTTGCTGAACAAAGATATTTCTAATATGTTTTCATTAAGAAATTACATTTGCGTATGAAATGATAAATTATTTAAGAAGAATTTTATATGTATAATTTATGTATAAAATATAAGGATGTGTGATGCTGTTTCACCAAGTGGCAGGAACGTTTCCTATCTCCATGATGTTGTAGAAGAGAGATAACGATAGTTTACGTAAGGAGCTGTGGAGCTCCCTCCTGCAACCTTTTTTTTTGTGCCATGCACAGCAGGGACTCTCGACCCTCTCTCGAAAAGCCAGGTCGAAATTCGAGCTGAAACTCCGGATCCTACCAAAACCAAGTATGCTAAAGGGAACTTGCCGGAAAGCTCGGTATGCGCGTAAGATACAAAAGCCCAATACTATATTAGAAGTCTGACAGGCAAAAACTCGGTATGCGCACTGCTTTAGCCGCTGCACCAACCGGCACCGTTGAAAGTATCTTCGAAATATTCGATTATAACGACTTAGTATTATTTTCGTTTTTTGTACTACGCAACTTTTAAAGTCTGGAAAATATTTCTCTGAACGTAGGAATGTTTAATATAACATAATATATTTTTTTAATTCAGAGAATATAGGTATAACTTAGGAAACACGCCGAAAAAAACTGTTCTTATTTTTTTCAACAATGTCGCACCACTCTCAGGGATTTGCAAAAAATTGAGCATAATACTTATGATAATATCTCATTTCTGAATTAAATCTGTAGGTGTGCTCTTTCAATTTCTATATGAAATCTGCATTTTTCGATTTTTTTTCGTGTTTTTCGCGTTTTACAAACAGAGTTTGCAACGGAAAAATCTGAAAATGATACCTAATACATATGTGCCTTAGTATCCAAAATGTGTCAGAATTTTTAACTGTCAATAAATAGGAAAAATGGGCCAAAAATTGGTTTTTCGATTTTCCTCAATAACTACCCTTACAGATGATATATGGTGCTGTATCTTGGCAGATCGTGGTCTTTTTGGGTAGGCTATCGAATAGCCAAAGTTCGATTAAAAACTCGTCGGGGGCGAATTTCATCACCAAACCCGGCTATAGCCTTTTGCAAAATGTTAGCTTCAATTGTGTGGTGGAACTTTCTTTCAGATTCTTTTTTATTTTTGAAATTACCCGACTTTTGTCACGTTGGCTTTTTTAAAATTAATTTTCGGTTAATTATATTATATATAATAATAATATTATAGTGTATATTGAATTGTTCAAACAGTTCTGTTCATTATTTTTGTAATGCCTCTATAATCTATAAGGTACTTCATGCTTCCTACGGTGAATTACAAGTTCACGCTCTTCAATTGTTGTTTGCTTCGGATTTCAATTTTTAACAAATTAGAAACACAAACGACACATTTGCTCAATTAAACGCGGCAGATTCAAAAGTACGATTTTCACTGTGAATGACGACTGTACGTTCGATTGTCGCGCGTGGACATCGATCTCGATCGACATCTTACAAACCCGTGGCGAACGATTTCTCAGCGTTTGATCGCTTGACTAAAACTGTAAACAATATGTTTGCTTATTTGTGAAGCAGATCGATTACGAGTTGTACCAAATAATCGAAATTAGTCGGGGAAATATTTCGAAGGGATTCTCACTTCACCCACTTAACCTCTCAAACCAGTAATGTCCCACGGATTAACTGTTGGCGCGGGCGGTAATTAATTTGGGGGAATTCAGTACTTTTTGTTACAATTTCTATAAAATTACATAAGACGAAAACTACTTGACCAATTAACGTGAAATTTTGAAGGTGTAATAATGAAACACGAAATATTATTTTAACAATTTAATAGACTGTGAGGTTATGTGGACCATTTCAAATAACATGTTATTTTATTTTATAATTGTTTTAAATAATTATGAATATCTTATTTTATATTTTATATTATGACTATATTCTTATTTTAAATAATTATGAAATTGTTCTTCAAAATTATATCATGTGACCTGATTACATTAGGTTTGAGTCTGTTTCATACCGACACCCTTTGCTGCATATTATTTTCAAACTTATTTCTGTTGCCAAATATGAAAATAAAGAATACATTATTAAAAATTGTTATTATTGCATGAATGAATCAATATTGTATTGATGTTCAAATAATAGTATCGAAAATAACCGTGCGAAATAAATTATTCCAGATAGTTATTTCTGGTTTTCATTTCAAATCAAATTTGTCCAGGTCTAATGTGGACGTTAATACGCGTATACGTCGAACCTGCTTGAGAGGTTAACGGGGATGCGTGGTAGGTGTCTCGTTCGTTCGTCCACCTATTTTAGAAGCAGCCTGTATGCAATGCCTCTAGGCTCTCTCCCTCCTTTTTCAGTGGTTTCAGACGGTGCAGTATCCACAATCCACGTCACTTTCGTATACATACGCGCTCTTCGTGGGTACAACTGCGAGACGGACACATTTTTTCACAGGATCAGAAACATACTCAATGAGTTTACGGTGTTGCTCTTATTCTGGTTCGATCGCATATCTTTCGTAATTGTTGACCGATTTTGCTCGACAGAAGGACCGCGTTACTTAATATTTCCAAAAACTCTCTTCGCGTGTACTTTACTCGGAATTTCGATGAAATCCTACGGTGAAAGTAAGTTAACCTGAAAATGCGGATTTTAGCGTGTATATTTCGAGCACAATAACGTGTGCAAAAATATATACTGAACAGATTGTTGCGTACACAACGCTGGTATTTTATGAATTTGTGACAAAAATGAGTAGATGTAATTTAAAACAGTAAAAATATTAGAAGAATCTAATTTAATTTCATATTAACACTAACCGTACCACGATCAGTTTCACATTTTTTATTTGTTAATTATTGAAATTATAAAGATGCTTCCATTAGAAATTATTCAATAAATTTCTTTATTCAAGCACGTATTATTATAAATAAATAAGTTCAGTAATTTTTGTAAAACAATTTATATCCGACACATTTTGTACCCGATACGGTTAGTGTTAGCAAAGAAAATAAATTTCTATTTCACTCCAGTTTGTTGCAATTCAGATAGAAGATTTTTATTCTGCATAAAGATCCGCTGTCCAGTCATTATACTTTGTGTACACACAAAATATCGTTAAAAAGGAACGCTTTCCAGGTTATGTGAATATAAAGGGTGTCCCAAAAATGCCGAAGATCTTTGATAAGGGTGTTTGCTTAGGTTATTTGAAGTAACTTTCTCCTTAGCTAAAATTTCCGCTTCGGCTTTGTTAAGGAGTTATTAAAGAAAAACATGGAACAATTAGAGCGCGGGTACAGCGGACGTACTCTGGCTCGGCCAACGATAACGCGACGCTCAGCGGGACCTGTCGCCGAGTCGGAATCCGTTCACTATGTATAGCCTCGTGCTGATTGGTCCGTGTTTTTCGTTAATAATTCCTTAACAAAGCCGATGTGGAAATTTTCGCTAAGGAAAAAGATTCGTCAAATGATCTCAGGGATGATCCCATTCAAGAAAATACAACATTTTTGGGAAATCCGATATACATATGAGTGAATTATTATTAAATTACTTTAAATTCATCAGTTTCAAATTTTTACTGATTCATTCAAATTTTATTTATTTATTTATTTTATTTTAATCCGTTTGTCCGCACGTCTCCTAAAATAAGAAACGATAATATTTCTAAAATATTGCGAGTTAATAACTTCAAGGGGTCTTCTCGATTCTGCAAAATCTTCCAAATTATTTATTTTTGAAGTGATATTTAGATTATAGAAATTCCTCAATAGATGTCGCTGTGTGAAACACTCTTAAAAATTTGAAAAACAATACAAAGCATAACAATTTATTACTATATAATTTTTTCTACAACCCGGAGATTTTTCTAATAAAACCGGAGCCCGCAGATTTGTTTCAAAACCCGAAGTCACTGGGCGAAAACTGAAGAGGTGGCAACCCTATGTGTACGACGTTACGTCAAATTCTATCCGAACCATAATTGTCGTCCTATTTCCTTTGTATACTTGAACTAGTAAAATATTACACAGTCTACAGTACCGTGTATAATCTAATCGGAGTATAAAAGAAAAATATTTTTCGAAACCGAACTGAGGAATTGTACAGCACAGAGATTGATAATCGGTTGGTATTGACCAGTAAAATCGGAGCTGCATCGACTAGACAGAAGCAACGCACGGTCGCAGCGGTGCTCAACCCGAGTGGACGTTTGTTTCCGAAATGCGAGCGGCACGAATGCTCGCGATAAGCCAGTTTCCTCGGTAAAATCTTTCGATACGTTGGTTCTTCGACACGGGAACGTAGAACGTTTACGCAGTGAAATTTCACGAATTTCGCAATACGCTGCCTTGCGATAGCCGGAGAATCACTGTTACGGATCGCAACAGGGAACAGCTTGCTAGGGCAATAATAAGAGGAGCGTGAACTTCCTTCTACGTTGAGGACGGACTGGAATGACTGAAGTGCACGCAGTCACGTAGCCTTCTACAATCTATACGGTATTCCATCTGTACTGTTATTTTTCTCGCTACAAAACAACCTGTTGTAGGCATTTTCAAAACAGAATTTTAAAGAAACTCGTTAATTACAAGTATTTCTTCGAACTAAAACTTATGACGATGTAACATGAAATTTCTAAGGGGGTACACGATACTGATACATTAATAAATTCGTCAACATTGTTGTACGAGTGTGACGACCATGATCCCATTACTGACGCACGGAGAATCGACATAATTTTGTTCGGAGGAATTTCTTTGAACTTATTCTATGCTTCATAAAGAGGACATGCCGCGCCGCGTTTAATAAAACACCGCGACCGTAAAAACCGTTGGGGAAAGAGAGGATGGTGGCGAACGTGTTAAGAAAGCTTGAAATGAATTTTCCATGGCGGCGTGTTCAGAGCGTGGATAGTGAAATGAGTCTTGCCGAGCGATTCTCGTCCGAGTTTTCCTTGGTGTGATTGCATGGAAAAACAGAGAGCGAGGGTCGTTGGGAAGAAGAAGGTGCACCGAGGTCACCGGTAAGCAAAAGTGGCGAGCTAAAACCGAAGGAGCGGTGCGTAAACGCCTGATGTAGTCTTAACACGTCACGTCCTCACGGTGCAAGGCTTTCACCTAGCTAGGCTGCTGAAACCCCCCTCGGCTTCTCCTGTTTCCCTCCACGGAGCACCAGTTTCAGCATAATATCCTAGCCGCTAGTGACTTGTTCTTGTTCGACGAAGGAGCCGCGTGCCTCGCGTATTTCGCTCAAGAAATCGCCAGAACCGCCTGATGTAACCAGAATAAACGGTCCTCTCCTCGCGGCTCCTCCTTTCTTTGCGATCATCTTGCCCGCAAACGAAAATCGGGAAAAATCGGGAAAAATCTGTCACAACATGCTCGATGGTATGTCGGTCGCCACACAATCTTCCGGATCAACCAGTTCAGTACCGTTTTCAATATAAAATTCGAATTTTTTGTTCTTGTTTTCAATTTTTTTGTAACCTCCGCCATTTTCAAAATTGGGCGAGATTTTGTTTGGCTGCTCTTCAACGGAAGAAAGTTTAAATATGGATTTTCTGTATATGTATAAGTATTCACCATCGGACGACGGACCATTTGTGATAACTATGGTCAGCCCTCCTATAACATGATAGGAGTATAAGAAACTCAGATTTAGCATAAATCAGATCGAAATTAAATTAAATTTTATATAAATTTCAATTTTTGATGCACATTATAGGAAGGTTTACTATATATAATTGATGATGGTTAGGACTATTCGCTACTTTATTTATTTATTTTTTTAAACATATTCTTCAAGGTACTTCTTGCAGACACCTTCATCTTCAGCAGCAGCTTTTCATTTAATTAATTCGCCAGAAACTGACCAATTGAATGACGATTTTGATTTTCTGGGTCAAAATAAACCCGGACTCCGCCGTCGGAGGGTTAATAACTTTAGCACTAGATGATTATTTAAATGTTGACGATATCCTCCCCATACTAGACGATATCAAACTTTTTTTTTTATTCGATATTCTGGAATAAGTCCATGCGATCTAGGCCGCAAGTACAACCCTAAGTCCTGTTACCAGAAACTGCATAGTTTTTCCCACTCCATGGTGTCAGATCTTTTCAGAACGTCCTTATCGCCCTACAACAAGCATGTCAAGCTTATATACCATGAAGGGCCCTAATTAAGTATTACAAATTAATTCGGGGGCCGCAATAAAAAAATACTTGAAATAAAGAAGAAAAATATTTAATTATTTATAAATAATAATTATTGCAGTTCGCTAATTATACATATGTATAACTGTAGTTAGATCGATCTATCTAACACACGTATGTATTTATAATTTTCATTTTGAGAAATCCAGTGTTTTCAAAGGTTAAAAAACCATATAGGTTATCGTTTTGATCGGGGCCGCAGACTACTTGTCGACGGGCCGCATGTTTGAAATGTCTGCCCTACAACATTACATCGCCAATAGGGTGTCGAATTCTTTGTCTATATTGACAAGTTAACGCAACCTTAATTAACGAGGTAATTAGACTGTGGATCTTTATGTAAAATAAAAAGCATCTGTATCTCTTGGAAGAAAGAGGAGACACTTAGAAATGTTCTTCTTTCTTTTACATGTTTAGTTGCTCGACAGTATTATCTCGATTCTGTTCCCTTTCGACTATTCATTATTTCAAATTGCAGCTACTCGGTGTTTTCATCCTAACGGTTGCAACTATTTTTGAGGCACTTAGACCAATCTGAAAAAAAAGGTTTCGAGTAAAAGTATTTCGGTAAGGAATAAAGTGCAATAATAAAAATTCCGTAAAATCTTTTATTCAATAAAAAACTGAGATCACCTTGACTTTTTTAAATAGCACTATGTATTTTTAACATCACATTGTTATAGCTGTTAAGAAAACGAATTAAGCAACCTACTACACAATGGCTTTTGGAAGACCATGAGCTCAGAAATTCACAGTATGTAATTAAGAAAAAAAATTCCCTACGCGTTCATGAAACGTAACTAATAGTCAATGATATTTTCGAACTGAATGTAAACAGTAAACATACATCTTTAATTCGACCTTTTATTTACAGTACATATTAATTTATTATAATAGTGGTAATGCTATAGGATAAAGGGTATAGCCGGATAAGGTAGTAAAAAATGCCCTTGAACCGAATTATATCGACGATGGGTCATTCGATAGGGCACCCAGAAAAAACATACTGTGCAAAGTTTCAACCCTGTATCTCGATCCGGAGGGTAGTTATGGGGTAAAATCGAAAAATCAGTTTTTGGCCTATTTTCCCTAGTTAATGATATTTAGAAATTCTGAAAAAAATCTGACACATGTCAAGAACCCAATTACATACTTTGCAATTGGTTTCAGATTTTTAAAGTGAAAATCCTGCTTGTAAAAAATCAAAAACCTCAAAAAAATCGAAAAAATGCAGATTTCACATGGAAATTCTGGAGCGTCCAGATTTATATTTTTACAGTAGCAATATATTGTTATGGGTATTGTTCATGAATTTTTTCAGATTTTTTGGTTTGGTGCGCCGTTGTTAAAAAAAATAAAAACCGATTTTTTCGACGTTTTCTCCGCGAAGAACTAAGCTAACCTTAAAATTGTTACGTTCTATTTATTCTGTAACTCTACCAGGCACTGATGAACCTTGAACACTTGTCAAAAATAATTAAACAATGAAATCAGCTTCATTAGTATTTTTACTATGTCAGCGTATTACATCTGAAAGTATTAACCACATTCCCAACAGCTCGGTTGGCTCAGCGCGTCAGGCGTTCGACTGTTGACCTGCTTATACTAGGTTCGCGCCCGGCATACGTATAATTTTTTTTTTACTTGATTATTTCTTTTTTTTATGTCTAACTATATAATAATCAATGGTATTTTTGTAGATTTCTTTTAGAATCAATATTTAAATATTTAAAAAATATTTTAAGCTAAAATGCGCAAAAAAAATTTTGGAGTAATTGTTATTATCATCAATTTTTATGTATGCATCTTCTTAATTCTGGTAGTATTAAATATTTTCTGCAGTAAATCTATACGTGCTTCTCTAATACTACTCTTTTCAAGCATTCGTTTTTGGTACCTCGTCCTTCGTGCGGAACAGCAATTATTGTGTATGAACCGGCGTTTTGTAAAAGCGGACGGACAAAGTGTCCGTGTTTTATTATTTTATACCTTTAGCCTGCCCATTTACCTGTACCTTTACCTTTACCTCTACGTTTATATTCACCTTTCCCTTTCTCTACTCGCTTTATGACTCTGTCGATCATCACTACCAGGACTGCAGAAAATATTTAATACTACCAGAATTAAGAAGATGCATACATAAAAATTGATGATAATAACAATTACTCCAAAATTTTTTTTGCGCATTTTAGCTTAAAATATTTTTTAAATATTTAAATATTGATTCTAAAAGAAATCTACAAAAATACCATTGATTATTATATAGTTAGACATAAAAAAAAGAAATAATCAAGTAAAAAAAAAATTATACGTATGCCGGGCGCGAACCTAGTATAAGCAGGTCAACAGTCGAACGCCTGACGCGCTGAGCCAACCGAGCTGTTGGGAATGTGGTTAATACTTTCAGATGTAATACGCTGACATAGTAAAAATACTAATGAAGCTGATTTCATTGTTTAATTATTTTTGACAAGTGTTCAAGGTTCATCAGTGCCTGGTAGAGTTACAGAATAAATAGAACGTAACAATTTTAAGGTTAGCTTAGTTCTTCGCGGAGAAAACGTCGAAAAAATCGGTTTTTATTTTTTTTAACAACGGCGCACCAAACCAAAAAATCTGAAAAAATTCATGAACAATACCCATAACAATATATTGCTACTGTAAAAATATAAATCTGGACGCTCCAGAATTTCCATGTGAAATCTGCATTTTTTCGATTTTTTTGAGGTTTTTGATTTTTTACAAGCAGGATTTTCACTTTAAAAATCTGAAACCAATTGCAAAGTATGTAATTGGGTTCTTGACATGTGTCAGATTTTTTTCAGAATTTCTAAATATCATTAACTAGGGAAAATAGGCCAAAAACTGATTTTTCGATTTTACCCCATAACTACCCTCCGAATCGAGATACAGGGTTGAAACTTTGCACAGTATGTTTTTTCTGGGTGCCCTATCGAATGACCCATCGTCGATATAATTCGGTTCAAGGGCATTTTTTACTACCTTATCCGGCTATACCCTTTGAAATGGTTTGACTACTGGTAGAGATCGACCAGTATTGATAATTGAAAACCAAAACAAGTTAAGGCCCTGTGTGATGTAAGCGAAACAAATACACAAATCAAAATTAGGAGTTTTTACATTGTAACTGTTTACATTCAGTTCGAAAGTATCATTGACTATGAGTTACTTACTTAATTACTGTGAATTTCTGAGCCAAGGTCATCCAAAGGCCATTGTGTAGTATGTCACTGAATTCGTTTTTTCAACAGCTATAACTATATGAAGTTAAAAATAGATAGTGCTATTTAAAAAAGTCAAGGTGACCTCAGATTTTTTCGGAATTTTTATTATTGCACTTATTCCCATTAAAGTACTTTTATTCGAAACATTTTTTTTGTCAGATTGGCCTAAATGCAAAAAAATCGTTGCGACCGTCAGGATAAACACCCTATATAATGTTGGGGGGTGTTGTTTGAAAAATAGTTCAGGATGGAGAGATGCATAAATGCATTTGAAAGAATTCGGTTTGGTGCACACACCAGAGAAAGAAAACACGGTTAATTTCTTATATTTAAAGGTGGTAAGTGTACACTCCGTTATATCCCGAATGTACTACATACTATCTTCGAAGTAAACACGCAAAATCTTAGGATTGTATCGCATACCATAGCAAAATTAGAGAAAGATATGTAAACACGGACTGACATTGCTTCGACAAAAGTATAAGACACCAACAGAAAAACGTTTGATTAAGCCAATAAAAATACAAAATTAATACTTTATGATACCTCCCTTGAATTGTATTACATACATCTAGTAATCGCTTTCGGATAGTTTCATATAACTTTTTGATTCGTTTTTGTTCGATATGTGTCCAAGTGTGATTTATACTTTCTTTTAGTTCATTTACGTTATTATATTGCCTCCCATTCGCGTAGACTCGTCTCGACAAATCTCCCCACACATTTTCTATAATATTTAAATCGGAAGAACGAGCAGGCCATTCCAAAATATTAATATTTTTTGAAGAAAAGAATTGTTTCACAGATTTTGCAGTATGCATTGCTGCATTATCCTGTTGAAAAATATAGTATCACCGTGTGTGATACGAGCTGCATGCTTGTTTAACTGATCTGCTATTAGTTGAATATATTTATTACTATTCATCCGACCTGATAAAAAGTTTATTTGTGTTTTTCCGTAGTAACCAATACCGGCCCATATCATAACACTGCCACCACCCATTTGACGGCGACTTAAATGGCGTTCTTCCTTTCTGCAATCATGAAAGTAGTAGGCCCAGCCGTCAGGACCATCTAGATTGAATTTTTTTTCGTCACTAAAAATTACTTTTTTCCACTTTTTCATCCAGTGGACGTGTTCACGAGCTAACTTTAGTCGTGCTGCTTTGTGTTTCTCCATTAAGGGTGGCGGTTGTTTTAATTTCTTCCGTTTAATGTGTTTGCTTTCTTGAAAAATGCGATGTACATTTCTTAAATTTGTTTTCACACCTGCTTCTTCGACTATTTGTCTTGCTGTGCCCTTAAAATTCGACGCAACACGCAAAATTGCACGTTTATCACGTTTGGAAGTAACGCTAGGTCTTCCAGTTCTTTTCGTTTTTCCATAAGTACTTGGATTTTTTAACACATTATATATCGCACCCTTACTTCTGTTTAATAATTTCGCAATTTTAGTAAAACTGTACTTTTCCGAGCGTAACAGAACGATTCGATCGACCTCACTTTTATCAAACTGCTTTCCTCGAGCCATTATTTATTTTTTATTTTAATAAATGTACTTATACTGTAAGAAAATTACAAGATTAAACGTCTGAATATGTTAGCAGTAGAACACTTACTGGTAGAAGTCATCTGAGTGGAAAATAAGCCAAATATCTTATACTTTTGTCGAAGCAATGTCAGTCCGTGTTTACATACCTTTCTCCAATTTTGCTATGGTATGCGATACAATCCTAAGATTTTGTGTGTTTAGTTTGGAGATAGTATGTAGTACATTCGGGATATAACGGAGTGTACACTTTCCACCTTTAAATATAAGAAATTAAAAAATATGCTAGGTGTCTTATTATTTTGTCGAGGACTGTATGTATGTACGTACTACGTATCTGCTTTCGACCGGCTCGTACGCGAGAAAAGAAGAGGATTCTGGTTGGTTACGCGGGCGAATGTAATGCTCGTGCTGCTTTAACGGCAATCACATAAGGAGGGCAGTCACAGAAATGGGAAGTCGGCAGTGACGCTGTGTTATGTGCTCAAAAATTAGCTCGCGTCGTTTCTTCCGTTTTAATCCACAACGCCGCCGCCGCTCCCTCCTATTGTTGCCCGCTCGGTCTCGATCAATAATTCGATGTGCGTTTTGGGGACAATGCTCGGACTAATATGAGGATAAAAGTTAATGCTGGCAACTTCGCTGCGTTTCTACGACGCGGTTCAACAAATTTCACAGTATGCCCTTGGGACGATAGAGCGTACCGTACAGTTTTTCGTTACTCGCAATGTGTCGTTACAATTTCGATATTGTAGCTATTATACAAATACACGTATCACTTTTTTTAAAATTTATAGTTACTTATGTTCATTATTTTAAATATTTCTTTTTGATTGAATAGTTTTATGTAATGGTAACCTTACCATACGAGACCCTATGCGAGCTATTATGTAAAAAGTAGAACGCAAGCAACTGATGATTAACTTTAATATGTGGATTGCAGATTTTTATTAAAAATAAAAATTTTCTAAGTCGATTGTATGAGGTGGAAGCTAGATGAGAGGGTAAGTTGAAAATAATGTAACAACTTCTTCTTATATATTTACAGTTTTGATTTTCATTCATCCACCATTTTGCCATAAATGCATCAAATACGCAGTCTATTAATATGCAATGAAGTTTGGATAATTATTGGTATTTCTAGTAACAGTATAAATTGTAAAAATCAAGACACCTGGCAAATTCTCTAACTGATTTCTTACATACACTTACAGTCGCCCGATTAAAGGTCGAATTATACTATCCGCACAGACGCGTAGCGTGTCGTCATCGGCACCGTTCCGACACAGACAGTGGCACGCATACTATGTATCCGTTTGTCGAACGGTCCGCATCCCATTATCTGCTATGTCACCAAAAGGAAAATTGACAGACATACTTACAAGACGATAACTTTTTTAATATTGGAACATGCGACTTGGATTTTTTTTTAAGAAGTTAGAACTTAATTAAACTAATTAGTTTACTACATGATGTGGACAAAAAAGTTTGAAAAAATTGCAATTTTCTTGGAATTACAAATATGTAAAATATTAAAAGTTGTTGTGGGTCTATGTGGGTCTATATCGAAAATGTAAAAAATACATTTTGTAGATCTGTGTCAATTATATATAGTGTGTATATATATATATATATATATATATATATATATATATATATACATATATATATATGTATATATATTATATATATATATATAATTAATATATATATATATATTCTGAAAATTACATAAACATAGGTCAATAATGTTGCAATAAGCTACAAACATTTAAGGATGGTGAAAATTGCAGTTTTTATACTATCCGCACCGGCGCCGACACGTAGCAGACCCTTTCCGAAAACGACAAAGTACATATTCTTCGCGAGAATGTCGGTCGGTCGGGCCGGTGCCGCCGGTACGTGTCTGTGCCGTTACGGTGCGGTTAGTAAATACATATACAATATACACACTTCCACCCAAATGCATTGAAGAATATTTGTCTGATCGGATACGTTACGTGTCTGTGCGGATAGTATAGTTCGACCTTAAAACGGTCCCCAACTTACGTTCCCCTTCTTCGACGCTATTCTCCACTCTTCCGCCACGGCCCGGTCACGTGACGCGTTACGTTTCCGTCGTGCATGAGTCACAGTGTCACGTGACTAATCCGGTACTGGCAGAGAGAGAGGGTAAATTTTTTCCCTCAATTAAGGTAAATAAATGACTCTGCATACACTATATGTAATACACTAAACTTACAACAACTTGATGTTACGATTTATATGTTAGAAATTGTAGTTCACATAAATTATAAATTGACTGATATCAACACCATTATGTAAATTTAGAACGTCCTGTAGATTACATAAATTTAAAAAATGGGAGTATATCTGTAAGAAACAAATGAAATACCTACTAATCCTATTTCGCTGTAATATTCCGTCATTGACACGTTAGGTATTAGAACAATGTTCCCATTGTACCGTGCATTATACGATAATAAGAATTATCTCTTGTTACGTAAAATTATATAAACATTTTCTCACCTATAAATTGTTTTATTTAGGTAACGTTATCTGATAGTGTGATTCATATTCCTAAACGAAAATGGACTTCTGATAATGAAACTGTCCACATAAATACGGTGTAGCGATGTATTTATCAAGGTAATTATGTAGATGCAGCTTGTAACTTTATTTTCATGTATTTTTATGTAATTTTGCAGAAGGAAAAAAATAGTTTTACTAAGACAGTAAGATTGACGAAACTTTAGAACTTTGTTCTGAGTAGACTAACAGTTGTGAATTTATTGTTAATTAGTATCTCCAGATCGATCTTTACTAATTTCAAATTGCATGCAGTTTTTGATACCCATAAGAAAAATAGGATTACAGAAACTTAATTTGTGCATTGCTTCATCTCGTATTAATTGCTTGTTTGATATTAATTTTGTAGCAATGTGTGCACGAGAGATGTATTCACACTGTTTAGGAGATAGTCATACTATTATTGCAGAAGTTACATTATTAACAAACAGATTAACTATAAAGGCTATAGCCGGGTTTGGTGGTGAAACTCGCCCCCGACGAGTTTTTAATCGAGCTTTGGCTAATCGATAGCCTACCCAAAAAGACCCCGATCTGCCAAGTTACAGCCCCATATCTTATCTGTAAGGGTAGTTATTGAGGAAGATCGAAAAACCAGTTTTTGGCCCATTTTCCCTATTTATTGACAGTTAAATATACTGAAAAAATTCTGACACATTATGGATACCAAGCCACATATTAGATATCATTTTCAGATTTTTCCGTTGCAAACTCTGTTTGTAAAACGCGAAAAACACGAAAAAAAATCGAAAAATGCAGATTTCATATAGAAATTGAAAGAGCACACCTACAGATTTAATTCAGAAATGAGATATTATCATAAGTATTATGCTCAATTTTTGCAAATCCCTGAGAGTGGTGCGACATTGTCGAAAAAAATAAAAGCCGTTTTTTCGGCGTTTTTCCTAACTAAGTTATACCTATCTTCTCTGAAATAAAAAAATTTATTATGTTGTATTAAACATTCCTGCGTTTAGAGAAATATTTTCCAGACTTTAAAAGTTGCGTAGTACAAACAACGAAAATAATACTAAGTCGTTATATTCGAATATTTCGAAGATACTTTCAACGGTGCCGGTTTGTGCAGCGGCTAAGGTGTCGGACTGCGGAACCGCTGATAAATTTTTGAACCAGGTTCGAATCCCGCCCGGTCAATCTTTTTTTTTTGTTTATCAAATGTTTTTTCGCTTCCTAACTATCTGTTTGTTGTTAAACCATTGTAAAAACATTTTTTAACTATTTTTAAATAATTTTTCGGAAAAATATTTTTATTATATAGAGTGACACTCTGTTCTGATCCCCACAATGTGTTTACAAACAGAAAATAAACAGATGCCGCCCGGGGAACAGGCTCACGTTGCCGCGGAGCTTGGAAGAATGCGTAAAATGCAATACAGTATTAGCAATAGTTTTTCGCAAATATCTCGAAAACTAAGACCGAGCACCGGGTAGTTGTAATGACAAAAGTTGTTCCGAATGTTGTCTTTGACAACATATGTGAAGATCAAGGTCATCGGAGCTGCCTCCCCTAAACGTAAGGTTTACCGAATCCGTAAATGATTAAAGCCCGGAAGTACCTGAAAAATATTTTTCCGAAAAATTATTTAAAAATAGTTAAAAAATGTTTTTACAATGGTTTAACAACAAACATATGGTTAGGAAGCGAAAAAACATTTGATAAACAAAAAAAAAAGATTAACCCGGGCGGGATTCGAACTTGGTCCAAAAAGTTATCAGCGGTTCCGCAGTCCGAGACCATAGCCGCTGCACCAACCGGCGCCGTTGAAACTATCTTCGAAATATTCGAATATAACGACTTATTTAGTATTATTTTCGTTTTTTGTACTACGCAACTTTTAAAGTCTGGAAAATATTTCTCTGAACGTAGGAATGTTTAATATAACATAATATATTTTTTTAATTCAGAGAATATAGGTATAACTTAGGAAACACGCCGAAAAAAACTGTTCTTAGTTTTTTTAACAATGACGCACCACTCCCAGGGATTTGCAAAAAATTGAGCACAATACTTATGATAATATCTCGTTTCTGAATTAAATCTGGAGTAGTGCTCTTTCGATTTCTACATGAAATCTGCATTTTTTTCGTGTTTTTCGCGTTTTACAAACAGAGTTTGCAACGCAAAAATCTGAAAATGATACCTAATACATATGTGACTTAGTATCCAAAATGTGTCAGAATTTTTAACTGTCAATAAATAGGAAAAATGGGCCAAAAACTGGTTTTTCGATTTTCCTCAATAACTACCCTTACAGATGATATATGGGGCTGTATCTTGGCAGATCGGGGTCTTTTTGGGTAGGCTATCCGAATAGCCAAAGCTCGATTAAAAACTCGCCGGGGGCGAATTTCACCACCAAACCCGGCTATAACCTTTAATATGTATTCAGAAACAGGGAGTGGCTCATTAAATTTATTAATAGGACGATTGTTGTATACATCTGTTAAGAAAGGTATTGATTCGAATGGTACAATTTTATTTGCGCGTACTTTTGCTAGGTGTGAAAATCTACTAGTAGAAGTTTACATTCCGTTGTTCGTGAATACATTTACTTATGCATAAATTGACTACTGAGCATATATGGGTACAGAATTAGTACATTTACCGTAACTAGTACGTATTCGCGGATTGTTGAAATTTGAAAAGGTGCACTTGACCCCTAACTCTAGAATACAATTATAATTTTGTATAATTGTGACATGAAAATGAATACGCGAAATATAAACCAGTAAAAACTTCAGGAGAATTTAAGAACACTGTTATATCAAGGTGGGATAAAAGGTGGGAGCACGAATTGAGGGGAAAAAGTTACCCTGTCTCTGCCAATACTGGACACATGCACAATAGAGACGAAAAGCGTCGCGTGACCGGGCCGCGGCGGATGCATTGGGAATAGCGTCGTATTAGAGGAAGGTAGAATGAGGACTCAAGTCTTGATCTGGCGACACTGAGTCCGGGTCTATTTTGATCCAGGCTATCAAAACTGTTATTCAGTTTATGGCGAACCAATTATATGTACAGTTACTGCATTCGGAACAATTAACGTGTCTATGAGAAGTGCCTTAAAATATAATACAATAATAAAGCAGTAAATGGTCCTAAACGTCGTCAATTATAATAACGAACCGCCGTCCAAGGGTTAACATTAATAGTTGAAGAAATAAATTTCTATTCAATTCCTGTTGCTTACGGCACCACTTCTTACAAATATAAGCTCTTCAATATTGCAAGCCTGGTAGCTAAATTACATTATTTTAACGAGGACTTTCAATATTAGAATATCTTATTTGATACGAGAATGTTGCAATGCCGTGGTGGTTGTGGCCAATGGAAATCACTAAGTTCTTTGTTACTATAAAATTACTTGTATTTGAAATTAAGGCTCCATATATTTAATCTATATATAAGATGGGGAAATTAAATTTCTCTTAAAATTAAGATTCTCTATAAAATACTTCGATAACTAACGAGTAATGCAATATTTATTATAATATTGAATTAATTCGTAGATTGATAATTATATGTAAGTAATATATTTTTTATATTTTTCACGATAATATTATTCTTAAAAAATGGGTAATGTTCGAAATCGTCGAATTAACTACTGTTAAAGAAGGAATTTTTAGTACCTACATACTTTCTTTATTCACGTATTATGTAATTAGACAAAAAATAGCTTCTCGGATATTTTATCTAAAATTATACAGAAATATCCGAGAAAATCGAATTTCAAAATGTGTATTAAGCATTAGCATCCTTGAGAAGTTAAAACGGTGAGCTTTGAAAAGACATTAATCGATGCTTATTGAATAATATGCCTGCTTTATGAGCTTTTAAAATCGTTTTCCTTGAAAACGGAGCCTTGCATGAAAAATTTTGATTCTATATTTTTAGCTTGTTCTTTCACACAATATCATTTGTTCTTTGACTGTAGCATGCATTCTAAAACACTGTGAGTATATTGTGTAAGAATACGGTCGGCGTTTACTTCCACTGCAAGGGGTGTAGACAATTCATGGGACGGTCGGCGTTTGATCCACTCGCGTCCATAACACGTTTATTAAGAGGTCATTACTGTTTGAACCCTCGGGAAATTAGAATATTTTCTTAGAAAGATTCTTTTGTTTTGGCATTGGTACAAAATAAATCTAAATACATTTACAATATATGTATATTTTTCCAAATCATCCGTCAACTTTTTGGAACAAGAAGCATATTTTTATATGCAGTGTACTATTTTGGCTGTGACGTGCTGTACAAAAATTTGCATGATTCAAAATTGCTATCAAAATAAAGATCATAACATGTCTGAAATTTTCGCGTTTTTTTTATAAAACTGTTGCATTTAGATTTTGAATACTGCAAGCATACTGGTTTCCTATACTGCGCACCAGAGTCGACAGATAAGGGGAGGGAACACGAATTGAGGGGAAAAAGTTAGCCCCTCTTTGCCAGTACCGGATTAGTCACGTGAAATTGTGACACATGCACGACAGAGACAAAACGTGTCACGTGATCGGCCCGCGGTGGAAGTACACACAACGAACATAGTTTACGTTTTTCCAACACTAAATTTTTATTTCCTGTTGGTAAATTCTCTGCTGGTCCACTATTTTGCAATCGCCTTTCCATATGTTCTTGTACTATTTTAGCTGCTAATTTCTTAGCAAATTTTTTTGTAACACTCGGGTAAAATATAGGCATTTGGTGAATAATAAAAAATTTAGAAATATAGAGTACTTGTCCCTACTACTGTGCCATTAAGCTAACTTGGTAATTCATAAATTAATTCATGAATTATTTGATTTTAAAGTCATTTGGTCAAAATTTATATTGATTCTCAAACTCGTCCGTATTAGAATATTTTTCCCACGTTAAAAATGTTAATATTCCACAATTACGTAATTAAAATAAAAAGATAGGTTTTCGTCCCAAATAGTGTTTCAACTTTAAAATAAGTGTTTACCATAGATGTGAAGAAAATTAAACAGTTCTGTAATGTATATGTACATATATTTTATTTAGTTCTGTTAAACACAGACTTAGCTTTTTTGATACAGTATTTGGATAAAACTGTAAATGTAACGTGCATCTTTGGAAACATATGTAATATACATCAAGACTTAAAAAAGGCGATATATTCCTTTATAACATATACATTAATAGTTTAATTTAATTAACAAAAATAGTTTCCCTTTTTATTTTTTCAAGTTAATTTTCACTGCTTATTTAAAATACGGAAGATTTTTACTGTTAAACAAACGAACACATTGCGAATTAAAGGGGGGGGGGGGGGATTCGGAAATAAAAATGTGCGCATTAAGTGGAGTGACAAAGCTGAAATCGCATTAGTTTTGGAATTACCAAGAATCTTCTATACGAAATACGTAGTCTCACAGACGGCACGTGACCAGTTGCGGATTAAAGTGTGTTTGATCAATTGAGGAACTGTACATAGAAACAAAACGACTGAATTTCTGTTATTTTCCAAGCATTGAATGGTATGTGTATGTACCCCTGAAGGGAGGAAAGAACGCATCGAGAAAGGATCGAAACATGGAATATGTATGTGCATACATACATAGTAGGAGAGTCGGAGAATGAGCGTGGAGTAGGAAGAAGGCGAGCTAGTGCGGCGCGTGGCAGGATGAAACGAGGGAATGTAGGGGATCCGCGCGTTGAATCCACGCGGGCGGCCTTGCACGTCGCCTGGCTTGTATTGATCAGCAAGCTTGACAGTCCCATGGCGTTACGATGGGCGCCTTCACTCGCCGATTATTTCGTCGCGACAAGCAGCATCGAGCGGCGGCGAATCTAGTCGAGCCGAGCCGGCACGCCGGGCGCCATCGCTATCAAAATCGATTTTTTTCTCCCGGCCATCCAATCCGGTCAAACTTTTCTGTCAACGTCCAGCCGTTAATCAATTTCCGTACATAACCTTAACATACAGTAGCGCACGGTTAACGTTATGACAGCTCAGCTGTACATTCTCGCGAGCAGGATGAAAAAAATAAAGGAAATTTTATTTTTAGTAATTGACAACTTATCTTTGTCATTGTTGTGCCAATCAGTAGCTGAGATTCCACTCATTGAAATAAGTCCAAACACGATGTATGTAAGTCGGACTATTTTGGTCGATTTAAGTACATGACCATGATGGTCATAGCTGACCGGCGCTACCGAACTCGATAAAAATGCGTGCAATTCGGAAACGATAACATTTATAATTTCGCAAATGCAATTAATATTGGAATAGTGCTTTTAAATAATTAATGCACATACGAACGTATCAATACTCTTATTTTCAGTATATTAAAAACTCAAATACATATACAGTGACTTCTATTCACGTTTGGACACTCTTAAAACAACTATGTATAACTTTTTAAATATGGGACCATACCACTTGGATTTTTTTAAGAAGTTGGATCAATCAGTTTACGAGGTGAACATTTTTTAAAAAATTGCAATTGGTCGGAATTACAGAGAAAATACTAAAAGTTGTTTTTTACAATTTTTTTATGCCTACATTGAAAATTTAAAAAATATATATTTTGTATATCTGTATCATTAAGCATATTCTGAAAATTTCATCATACAAATATGTCATTCTAACATGGACAACTTCACTCCCGCGCTGGAGGCAAAATAAACAAAACACGCTCGGCAGTGACCTTATTAAGACCTTGTTGAGTCCATACTAAATCGTGTCTCGACTCATTTTAATCGGAAGAATCTCAGTCATCTATTGGTGCTACAATTACAAAAGTAAGACAAGTACGGATAATAACATTTATTCCATGTTTACTTTTTCCAGTCGTGGCATTACATACATTGTATTCATTATCTTTCTTTGTCTACTGAGATAGCTTCCCCGAGCTTCAAGGTACTGAGTGATGGGAGAAGAGTAGAGTTGATTTGTTTAAATGTCACCGTGCAGTATTCGATTAATGCAGGGTTTCCCTAACTTTTTCTGCAATGGAACACTTCGCAACCTCGGAAATTTTAATGGAACACTTAGTTTATTTTTTAGGTTGGGTAATTCCTAATAGTAAAAATTTAAAAAAAAATGTTATTAAAACACATTATTTCTTTGTTAATTATTTTTAAATATAAAACTAAAATATAATTATTATATTCAATATGAAGTAGAAGATCTTTAAATGTGTTGCAGTGTATAAAATCTTTCTAAATTGTCGCGGAACACCCATTCAGGTTCAGCGGAACACTGGTGTTCCGCGGAACATAGTTTGGGAAACCCTGGATTAATGTATTATTATATTGTTACGACGGCTCTATACATACTCTAGTAGATTATTATATAAACCGTATTATTGTAAACAATCTAGTAGATGATTATATAAACCGTATTATTATACACAATCTGGTAGATGAGGCTTCCTGGCGGGGATCAGGTATAGCAGAGTCCAGTTTCCTTATTTAAGATCTATGAACAGTAACCGGCACAGCGCTACGAGCAATAAGTTTAACACTAGGTTTACGGGACCCGTCGAAATGACGAGTTCTAATATTTTAATTTACAAAGAATTGCTAAAAATTTTGATACATACATTCTCATTATTTTTACAAAGTATAGTAGGCTGTTAATTATCCGAACTAATTGGGACCGAGGTGGTTCGGAAAATCGAACAGTTTTAAAATTACGTACTAAATGCAACAGTACTACTGCTGTAATTAGAAATGTGGTCTATATTACTCAAAATATATGTATACACGATACTTAGTAATTATAAATATACAGTTAATCTTAACAAAACATATTTGGCTAAGTAATTTTTAATATTTATTTTAACCATCGGAGACTGTCTTTTCGAGATCTATCATTCACTGGTTCGGATAATCGAGGTTTGGATAATTGACACTCTACTGTAATGTAAATAGTCACTCTTAGTTAAGGATATCGAGGACATAAAAAGAACCATCGCGGCATTGTCAAACGTCGATTCGGTGAACTTTATTTACAGCTTGCTTATCTGAAGGCTCGTTTGGAGCTGGTGGAGTGTCAAGCGCTCGAAAGCGTGGCAAACGGAATTCCACGGCGCGTTACGTTCATCGTTTGAAAGGGAAAGCAACGACGATACTAATTAAATTGAAATTGAACGCGTTAACGAGGGAGCCATGGGTCAACGGACGACGAGTTCGTATCGGAACTTGGTGTTATCGTGTGAACAAATTTGTTTGTTCCTACTTTGTTCTGTGTTTCGTTATTTCCGTTGTGGAGTTCGATAAGGGCGGAATTTTTTGTTCGTTCCGTGGCGAACGGTATTAAGTTCTCGGCACGTATTCGAATTAGTTCCGGTCATATCAGCTGGCAATGTGACGTAACAAGATGCACGCGTTTGAATGGCCAAGGAACGCGCGGTCCGTTCGCGATTGCACGTGCCTTTATTGCCCGAACAGACGGCGTCGTGGCGCCATGCGGTAGACGGATTCGCACTGGCGCGGCGCGGCGCCGTGGTTCATAGAATATTCTACTGAATAACCAGAACCCTATGAATTCGCTTCTTCCTCTGTTCGTTGCTAGACAACGCTTCTGCGTGGGAATTTGCGTTTCTCTCGATCAATTTTCCAGGTTACGAGTCAACGAAAAATTTGACCAAACCCTCTTCGGCAACCTCAAAGAAATAGGACAATTTAGTAAATATTTACTTTAGGGGAGGCATCTCCGATGACCTTGACCTTGACATATGTTGTCAAGGACAACATTCTGAACAACTTTTGTCATTATAACTACCCGGCGCTCGGTGTTAGTTTTCGAGATAATTGCACAAACCTTATTTTTCTAGTACTATTTCAAATTCTGGATGACAACTATAATGCAAAGATCATGCGAACAGAGTGAGGTCTGGGTTAGGTCGTGGAGGGGACGGAGAGGGCCGGCCGTTATGCCGACCCGACCACACTGACGAAATTGTGAATATCTCAAAACTAAAAGCGACCTCCCTATATTGCAAAAGGAAAAAGTTACAAGTACATTTCATTCCGCATAATAGCGAATAAATTAATATTTGAAATTGTTAATTGTACGATAACGATGTACCATACATTCCATCCATCCCAATGAAACCTACTCCAATCACTCTATTTTCGCGAATATCTCGAAAACGAAGACCGACTGCCGGGTAGTTGTAATGACAAAAGTTGTTCAGAATGTTGTCCTTGACAACATATGTCAAGGACAAGGTCATCGGAGATGCCTCCCCTAAAGTAAATATTTACCCGATACGTACCAGACCAATTTTCGACTACAGAAGAACCTCACAGTAGAGGACAACAGCGTTCGGATAATAGAATAGTAGCTTATTTACACTGCTAGGCTAAATCATTAGTAAGTTGTATAATAAATAGTTTCATACTAAATTGTTTGCACGTAGAATGTATCCAGACGAAACGGAATTCGGATATTGGAGGTTGGAATAAACGAGGTATGTATTTACATACATACTATTGTTACATACATACTATTGTAATTTCCATTCCAAGCCATGCGGGTCGCATACGATCCACGCTACCAGAATTATTCACTTCTTTTCATTAGAGAAATAAACGACATAGAATAATTCCAAAATTAAAAATTTAATAATCATAATATTAAATGGCTTACTTGAAATATAATAATTGCGTAACCAGTCGTTTCTTAAAGAACCGTTCGGATTACGTTGCTTGAAAGAAATTAATCGCTCGCGATTTATTGTAGATCATTAGATTATTAGAATGAATACAGTACTGGAAATGTTTATTGCATCATTTCCCAATTTACGTGGTATGTATATATAATACACGCAATCCTTGAATAACACGGTGCTTCAACTGCACGATTTTTAAAGTTTCGTTTTCAATAATTCTAGGGAGGATTATTTTTCGTATTTGATCAAAATTATCTACACTTAACACTTAAACAACTTATTTTCGACAAACTAGTAAGTTACACATTTTTGCAATATTTATTTTAATTAATTTTAGAATATTAATAATATGCACACACACAAAGTTTAAGATATTTAATATTTCTTTACACAAATTTTTATTTTGACAAATTATTACAGAAATTATAGTAGGTAGGTGCTTGAGTACTCAATTTACTACACAACGGTTAGGTAATAATATGCCTAATGTTGAAGTAATACATTAAGTGTTTGCAGTATTTTTCTAGACACTAAAATAGTAGACAGCGGATCTTTATGTAAAATAAAAATTTTCAACTTGAATTGCAACAAACTGGAGTGAAATAGTTTATTTTCTTTCTTAATCTGTTTAATAGGTTGAAAATAATATAATAGTATTTTTAAATTCTTCTAGGGTTTTACTGTTTTAAATTACATCTACTTATTTTCGTTATAAATGCATCAAATGTGCATTATGGCTATTAATCATCATCTGAAGGGTTATTGGTCCCAATTTTGTCCCAATGCTGCAGCTCTCCATAGCAAGATTCGATATGGCCAAATTGGCATAAATTATAGGGGAAGGCGGGGTATTGTCAGCCACTTTTTTTTATTGCCAAAAAACTGCTATTAAATTAAGTTTTTCATCAAATTTCAACGCTAAATGTTGTAGTATGAAGATTTACCTTTCTTTTAGACACAATAGTTTAATCGAGAATATCTGCAAATTAGATGATTTTAAGACTATTACAAAAAATTTGCATTTTCTTGAATTTGCAAAATCTCGGGGAATCGTGAGCCACTTTCAAAATCAAATAAAAATTACAATTTCTGTTATGAAATGTTTATTCATGTATCTGAATGACAAAATAATTTTTTAATAATAAGAAAAAAAAAAGTTAAAAATAACCACAATTAATCTGAAATGCAAAGCTCACAAGTCCAATTTCTTGCGGTCATTCCGGCGCATTCCAAGTGGATGGCATGATCGCAGACGTTGCAATGAATGGTGTTTTGGCGGTTCATCTTTTTCGGCATATTTTCCATGCAAATTATGCAGAAATCAGATAAAATATCTATTAGATATTGCCACAAAATTTATATCGTGCTCGAATATTGCATAAACAATCATTGAGAAACATCAAACACCTGAGGTTAGCTCGTTAAATGTCAAAAATCGAGTGGCTCACAATTCCCCGAGAAAAGTGGCTCATAATTCCCCGAACCCTTATTTTTACAACTTGGCCACAAACAAATAACACAAACCTAACCTAATTCAAATTTCTTTATTTATTTCGAAAGCTTGAAGTCACACGAGTATTACAAACACAGTTACCTGCTTAGATCCACAGAAAAATGTAACAATAATAGACCAAACACGAAATGAAAATAATACTTCGAGCGCAGCGAATTTGTATCTGCTAACAGAACAAAGTAATGATGCGGGTGCGTACTTCAAAAACAGTTGTTCGCAGCTGTCAATATTTACCAGTAAAACAAAGATGGCGCTGGCTCACGATTCCCCGTGGCTCACAATACCCCGCCTTCCCCTACATCTATTCGTTTTAATTAATAAATGTTAGTAGCAAAAGAACAGAATTTGATTCCGACTTAAAAGCAAGGGGTAACTTTTGTTCATAATTTTGTTTAAGATCATTATTACGAGTCTGATTCAGAGTTGCCAGATTAATTATGCCCCCACTCTGCCTTCCCCTTTTACGACACTACTCCCCACTCCCCACGCTTCCGCCGCGGTCCGGTCACGTGACACGTTTCGTCTCTGTCGTGAATTTGTCACAATGTCACGTGACTAATCCGGTACTGGCAGAGAAGAAAGGGTACCTTTTTCCTCTTAATTCATGCTCCCTCCCCTCTAGCGACTCTGGTCTGACTCAGTATTACACGCCAATGGGTTAATAATTGTAATAAGACGAAAATAACAGAACGTTCTCCAGTTCTTGTAATGTCTCTGCAGATTTATATTTGACCTATGCAATTTCGTTATAAACGCATAAAATTCGCAGTCTATTAATCATCCCCCGAAGAGTTATTAGTTCCAATTTTGCTACATGGTCGCAGTTCTCCAAAGCAACATTCCGTATGCCCAAATTGGTATGAAATGGTAATGCCGTTAAGTGGGCGACAGGCTCGGTCGGCCGGCAGCGTGCAAATCAGGTACAATGGAGATAAATATCCCGTATCAGGGTGAACGTACTCTCGTCAACGTAGATAAGACGTTTTCTCTGGACGCTGACCTTGGTGCATAACTGGATCGTGAATCAAGTGTTATGCTTTTTACCATACCTTCTCTTTTTCCACCTTATCGGTTGAAGTTCATTGACGGTTATTAACGAGTTCGATGCAATAGAATATACAGGGTGATCGGTGACTGGTGGTACAGTCGGAAAAGGGGGTGATTCTACATTAAAGAAGTAAGGCGAAAATGTAGAATGAAATTTTTTCGTACGAGGCTGTGTCTTCGAGAAAATCGAATTTGAAAATTCGGCACCCATGCCTTATCTGTTCTATTTCTTACAAACGCCAAGCACGCGAATTTGACGGATTTTCAAGGTCAATTTTCTCAAAACCAAAGTCTCATACGAAAAAATTTTGTTCTACATTTTCAACTTATTTTATGTATAATCATCCCCTCTTCGATTGCACCATCAGTTACCCATCACTCTGTATATTCTGTTGCATCGAACTCGGTACACATAATATGAGGCTCGTCAGCGAAATTCCTGCAGGGAGTTCAAAGACGCCTCCGGCGAGTTGTATTTTTCTTCTAGAAAATCTCCCCCTCCAAAAAGTTTGTTATCCGCGGAGCGAATTTCGTTGGTCACGGTTAAATCGGCGATTCGTTATGTTGCGTGATAAATGGAAATAGAATGCGGCGAAAGTTCAAGGACCGACCTTTCTCAACGGTCAACGAATGTTCGATACCGTGTCCTACAGTCCTTAACCGGGCCTCGTTAACTCGCGAGACTTCGTTTGGTTGTTCCACTGGTTTTTCGTTAAATATACAGGATGTCCTGCGATTCATGGTCAAACGATTAGGAGGTGATTCTACATGTAAAAATGAGTGGATAAGAAAGAATAAAATTTTTGTGTCTTCGTTTTAGAGAAAATCGAAGCCGAAAATTTACTCGGTACGTGTGCACTCGGTACATGTCGACTTCGTGCATCTCGCTATACACTCTTGTTTTGGATCTTATTTGTATTTAGAACTATCAACTGAAGTCATTATGTACTATGTTTCTATAGTAATTATTAGGGGTGTGCGGGTACCCGAGCCTCGGGTCGGGTCGGGTCGGGCAATGATCGGGTCGGATCGGGTCGGGTCGGGTCGGGTCGGGATCCCGAAAGTTTACGAAGTTGGGGTACCCGCGATTTCGGGTACCTGAAATGGCAGTCGGGTCGGGTCGAGTCGGGATCCCGAAAATTTGCAATATTCGGATACCCGAATTTGTATTTATACATATGTATATGTAAGTATAATGCTGTTTTATGATTTTTCAGTTCAATCTTTTATTTTCACTGGCAGGTTCTACAAAATATGTTCGCACTGTGCGACGTCTTCAAGACTACTGAATGTATCGGGACGTTTCTGTTTCTAGTAAACACTGTTCTTACAAGAGAAGGACTCTTCGTCCGCACATTGTTCGTATATAAGAGCTCTGTTTAGGAAACAGTGTTTACTACAATTCGAAATATTATTAGAACCGATGATTGGACATATTAATATGCACACAGTTATTTATCGCTGATTTGACCGCAGGCTTGCCCCAACTTTAACTTCGGGTACCCGAAACGAAAATTGCAAACTTTCGGGACCCCGACTCGACCCGACCCGACTACTATTTCGGGTACCCGAAATAGCGGGTACTCGAAGTTCATAAACTTTCGGGATCCCGACTCGAACCCGAACGTACCCGCACACCCCTAGTAATTATTACTCTTTAAGTAATATATTTGTGACATTTTTCTGATTGAAATTACACCAAACGTAATAAAATTTGGAACATATTTACTTGCTTAATTCACGATTCGCTGGAACCTCGATTATCCGAAAATATGTATATCGAATATATCAAAGAGGGATACGAATTTTCGAATAACTATTTCTCCCAAAGAGAGATTATTAGTAACTTTACTATTTTTAGCAACGGGTGCTTCATACTCAAGTTTAATGTATTTAAAACTTTTTATTCAATAAACAATTGAAATTATTTAAACTTTTTTCATAAAATAGTATTTTTTTTCATCAACTGATAGATATTTATATGCTCTTCAAAAAAGTATTAAGGGTCTTAGATAAACAATGTATTAGTTTAGGAGTTATTAATTTTGCAATCGGCGAACAGCAGTGTGGACCCAGCATAGGACCTTGACTGAGAGGGTATAGCCGGATAAGGGCCGATTCATAGTGGAGTGTTCGCGGACAGCCTGTTCGCGGACATTTCCCATAAAGGCTATTGCCGGGTTTGGTGGTGAAATTCGCCCCCGACGAATTTTTAATCGAGCTTTGGCTATTCGATAGCCTACCCAAAAAGACCCCGATCTGCCAAGTTACAGCCCCATATCTCATCTGTAAGGGTAGTTATTGAGGAAAATCAAAAAATCAGTTTTTGGCCCATTTTCCCTATTTATTGACAATTAAAAATTCTGAAAAAATTCTGACACATTTTGGATACTAAGCCACATATTACGTATCATTTTCAGATTTTTCCGTTGCAAACTCTGGCTGTAAAACGCAAAAAACACGAAAAAAATCGAAAAAATGCTGATTTCATATAGAAATCGAAAGAACACTACTCCAGATTTAATTCAGTAATGAGATATTATCATCAGTATTATGCTCAATTTTTTTCAAATCCCTGAGAGTGGTGCGTCATCGTTGAAAAAAATAAAAACCACTTTTTTCGGCGTTTTTCCTAAGTTATATCTATCTTCTCTGAATTAAAAAAATATATTATGTTATATTAAACATTCCTACGTTCAGGAAAATATTTTCCAGACTTTAAAAGTTGCGTAGTACAAAAAACGAAAATAATACTAAGTCGTTATATTCGAATATTTCGAAGATAGTTTCAACGGCGCCGGTTGGTGCAGCGGCTATGGTCTCAGTCTGCGGAACCGCTGATGACTTTTTGGACCAGGTTCGAATCCCGCCCGGGTCAATCTTTTTTTTTTGTTTATCTGATGTTTTTTCGCTTCCTAACCATATGATTGTTGTCAAACCATTGTAAAAACATTTTTTAACTGTTTTTAAATATTTTTTGAAAAAATATTTTTGGAGTACTTTCGTCCTCTTAGTCATTCACGGACTGTATTATTGCTCTACTTAACATTTTTACATGGAATTGTGCATCGACTTGACTATAAAGTCTTTTACTTTTACTAGGTTCCGTATTCAGTAATAAATCCAGATAACTTGGATGTTGCTCACATGTTGCTGCTATTATTTATTATTTATCTTATGCTCGATACGATACAGACATATTTCGGCCAGCAGAGATTCTCACAAAGATTTTTGACACTAAACAAATATTACCGATAATTGACGAAGATAGTGACGAAGATTGAAAGCACACATGATTCCACCGCACAATAACCCATCTACAATTATTAAATTATTACTTCATGTATATATTTCCTGTCACAAAAATAATCAATCTCATAATTAACAGATCACGCAGAGGACCTAGAAAAAATAAAAGACTTGATAGTCAAGTCGATGCACAATTCCATGTAAAAAATGTTAAGTATAGCAGTAATACAGTCCGTAAATGACTAGAGGCCGAAAATCCTCGATAAATATTTTTCCGAAAAATTGTTTAAAAATAATTTAAACATAGTTAAACAATGTTTTTACAATGATTTAGCAACAATCGGATGGTTAGAAAGCGAAAAAACATCTGATTAACGAAAAAAAAGAAATTGACCCGGACGGGATTCGAACCTGGTCCAAAAAGTCATCAGCGGTTCCGCATTCCGAGACCATAGCCGCTGCACCAACCGTCGCCGTTGAAACTATCTTCGAAATATTCGAATATAACGACTTAGCATTATTTTCGTTTTTTGTACTACGCAACTTTTAAAGTCTGGAAAATATTTTCCTGAACGTAGGAATGTTTAATATAACATAATATATTTTTTTAATTCAGAGAAGATAGATATAACTTAGGAAAAACGCCGAAAAAAGTGGTTTTTATTTTTTTCAACGATGACGCACCACTCTCAGGGATTTGAAAAAAATTGAGCATAATACTGATGATAATATCTCATTACTGAATTAAATCTGGAGTAGTGTTCTTTCGATTTCTATATGAAATCAGCATTTTTTCGATTTTTTTCGTGTTTTTTGCGTTTTACAGCCAGAGTTTGCAACGGAAAAATCTGAAAATGATACGTAATATGTGGCTTAGTATCCAAAATGTGTCAGAATTTTTTCAGAATTTTTAATTGTCAATAAATAGGGAAAATGGGCCAAAAACTGATTTTTTGATTTTCCTCAATAACTACCCTTACAGATGAGATATGGGGCTGTAACTTGGCAGATCGGGGTCTTTTTGGGTAGGCTATCGAATAGCCAAAGCTCGATTAAAAATTCGTCGGGGGCGAATTTCACCACCAAACCCGGCAATAGCCTTTCGCGCAGGTTGACAAGTGCCGCTGTGCCCCTGCTAAGCGTGGCAGAAAAAAAAGGTCACCAAGTGGCAGGAACGTTTCCTATTTCCATGATGTCTTAAAGGAAAGCTATCGGTAGTTTACCTAAAGGAGTTGTGGAGCCCAGAGACCTTTTTTTTCTGCCACGCTCAGCAGGGGTACGGCGGGATTTGTCCACCCGCTCGAAAATAGGAAATGTCCTCGGACACTCCACTAGAACTTTTCTTCCAACCACATATACAGTCGGTGTGAAAAATATTCGTACATCTTTTAAAAACGAATAACTTTTTCAAAATTCGACACAACAGCTTGAGTTTTTTCGAGACGTTAGAAGGATTAGTTTACTTAGCTAATGTGTAAATAATTGTTGTTTTATTGTTATTGGTCGTAATTGCGAAAGAAAAAGTAAAAGTCACAATTTTTAAATTATTTATCTGTGCCTGTAGTGAAAATTTATAAGGTGCATTTGGTAGGTATAAGTAAGTTATACATATACATGTACAAAGTTTCATTGAAATCGGTTGACGCATAAAAAAGCTATGGGCATTGTAACATGTAAAAATCTTTGCATTTAGGGTTTTCGAATCATTTAAATCGCGGATTCTTACAATTTTTGCTATGTTCAATCATTCATATTTCGTAACAACCTCGATCGAATTCGATGAAACTTTGTACATGTATATAACTTACTTATACCTACCAAATGCACATAATAAATTTTCACTACAGGCACAGATAAAAAATTTAAAAATCGTGACCTTTACTCTTTCTTTCGCAATTACGACCAATAAGAATAAAAAAAAAAATTATTTACATATTAGCTAGTAAACTAATCCTTCTAACGTCTCAAAAAAACTCAAGCTGTTGGGTCGAATTTTGAAAAAGTTATTCGTTTTTAAAAGGTGTACGAATACTTTTCACACCGACTGTATGTGGTATCAAATATTATTTCGGATACACCGGAAAATGATAAAATGTTCATTTTAGGGAAACCAATAGTTCATTTCGCCCACTACGATACTTTGCAACTGTACACACCATGTAAAAATTTCATACGGCACACAGTGGACGAAATTTGGACGAAATCTGTGTCAAAATCAAAGAACTTTCTATTAGAAATGAGATGTAGAGCGACGATTTATTTTTCAAATTAAAGCTGAAACTTTGCAGATACTAACTTGATCATTCTTCATGCCATTCGATAGAGCCGCCAAGGAAACCCCTCTGTGGCATGTTTCAAGTCGGTACCCCCACTACGAGGGTAGTTATAGGATGGGCATGGTTTAATGAATTATGGTCTATTTCTTCCGTTTTGCTGAACAAAAAAATTATGAAAAAATTCACAAACATGCTACCCGATAGCACTACAAAATCGATTTTTCAAAAATTTCAGAGACTTAAAATTGCTGATTTTATATTGAAGATATCAGATGACCACGTTTATATTATTATGGTATGTAGTTGTGTGTTATTATGGTTATTAACGTTTATTGTTGTCGGATTTTTCTAAAAGTCCGAAAAAGTGCACATTTCTCATAGAAGTTTTAGAGGTCCTACCAGTTCTATATAAATTCAGTAATGAGCTATTGTAGAAAGAAATTTTCTTAATTGTTTTCGATGTTTCTTTACTTTTCTGTAGGTATACAGGGTGTTCCAACAATATTGTTTTTTCTTGAAAGGGATGATTTTTGAGGTGATTTGAAGTAACTTTTTCCTTTGCGAAAATGTTCTGCGCGGCTTTGTTAGAAGTTATTAACAAAAATCACGAACCAATCAGAGCGCGGCTATAGTGGACAGATTCCGACTTGGCCAATGTAACACCACGCTGAGCGAGACCTTTCGGCGGGCCAGAATTCGTCCACTGTAGCCGCGCTCTGATTGGTCCGTGTTTTTCGTTAATAACTCCTAAACAAAGCCGCGGACAACATTTTGCAAAAGGAAAATGGCGCTTGAAATGACCTCAGGAACCTCCCATTTCCGGGAGTTGAAGACATTTTGGGACACCCTGTATGTAGAATGTAGAGTGAATTAGATTTCACGCTTTTCTGCTCATTTTCCGTTCTCTGATGCTTTCTAGAATTCTGAAAATTTTGGCTCTTTGATTTTTTATATTGAACTGTATATTTTTTTCTATATACATATGCCGAAAAATTTAAATATTGCTAAGAAGAATGCATTCCTTCATGTTGAGCGATGTAGTCGAAGCCTCTGAGTAAACTTTATTCTTTATCCAAGGTATCCTTTGTAATATTTAAATTAAAATAACTCCTAAACTAATCATTTTTAGACATACATAGGTTAATACTTTTTTCTGGAGAATAAAAATTCAAAGTCGACCTTCATAAGTCCTTGACTAACAGAGGGCCTGGGTTAGGTTATGTCATCATCAGCCCCTAAATTTTGAAGGTTTCGTAACTATAAAAACCACTACACAATTAAAGTTTGTGATTAAATTTAATTATTCACAACCATTCTTCGTAATTTTCCAGCCTATAGCCGGTGAAGGCAGACAGAGTTCTATGTCATTGTAAAATGGTCGATTGCCGTTGACGTCATTTTATACTTGCAATGATATAAGCTCCGTTTCCCATTTACTGGAATTGTCTAATCATCCACATCATGATTACTGCTGAAATTTAAAAATAAATTTATGTAGTCACACGCATCTATTATTATGAAAGATTATGTATTTTTTCAAACCTGCATTCGTGAGATGTAAATTATTTTGGTTACCCTTATCTCGCCGACAATTATTTCAACGACAATCGTTTCCCCGGTACGCCTTAATCGACATCTAACTTCGTTCACAATATTAACTCACCGACATTTTGAGACCACCGACAGTCATTTCCCCGAGAATCATTTTCCCTACAGTCATTTCATCGACAATCATTTCACCGATAAACGTTTTCATTGATACCGAGAATCGATATTGTCGATGAACTAACTGTAGGGAAAATGACTGTCGGTGATCTCAAAATGTCGGTGATTTAATATTGTCAATGAAGTTAGATGTCGATGAAGTCGTGCCTGTGAAACGATTGTCGTTGAAATAATTGTCGGTGAGACAAGGGTAACCTAATTGTTTTCAATTTGAAACGGAAAGTGGTTACAAGTACAATAGGATGAAACAATATGTACTTCTTATTTTCACTTTCAACTTAATGGTAGAACCTTGCAGCTCCTAGCTATAGATTTTTGGCAATCGTAACAGTATCCTGGTACGCAGTACATATCATGAGGCTTGCGTCAGAATACGAAAGAAAGAGTTTTACTTTCACTTTGCGGAAATTGTGAACCAAAGAAATGAAATTATATTTAGGTCCAGTACTTTTCAATGTGCTCACAAAAATTTAACTTTGCATAAACATGTCGGCAGTGTGCTTCATATTCCCGTAAAACTTATATGTATTGAATTCACTATAAGCATCGACATCATTTTGAAGTTTCTGCCAATTATCTCAATAACTTCTAAAATTTTGTATAACCCGAAATCCCAACTAATTGAAATAGCAGTGCATAAAAACAATAACCGTAATCATAGTACATGTAAGTAAATTTTTAAAAACATGTATCTTTCCATTTTTTTGGGGTCATTATTATATATAGTATATACGGGAAAACTTTTCCTTCCGAACCCACAGATTTTCGATTATTACATATCTAATCCTGTACATTTCGTCGAGAAAACACCAAATTCGATGTCCCAGACCACGGAAACCACTCTTTTTTAAGGTATGAGCAGGTAAAGTTGACTAATTTAACACTAATTTTCATTGTTTCACCTCAGAAAGTGACAGGTATGGGCGCCGCCATATTGGTTAGTAGGGAGCTCTCCCGTGTAGTGACTCAGTGGCGCCCCCATATCGTACACGTTACGGGTACATTATCGCGTAGCACGTAGCACGTAGCACCCCACTTCGTGCCACAACTCTGCAATGCCAATAACATACATTTACAGACAATTAAGATATCTAAATTTTTCATGCTTACAATTACAAAACCGATACACAATCTAACCAGAACTAACCCAGACACTCTCTTTCCCAATTCTATAAAATTAATTACAACTACTTTTTATTCACCAGAATTTCAAAGCTCTAATATTCACAATTCACACAACCAAGGTATCAAAATTTTTTAGAATTACAATTACAAAATCAAAATACAACCTAACCGGAATTAACCCAGAACTAATCCAAAACTAACCCAGTGCTAACCCAGAACAAAAATTAAACTCTGCGGTAGCCATTTTGGTACACTGTAAAACCAGAAATTAGAATTCCCCCTTCACATGTCCAGGCTACTATCAGGTTGCGCGCTAGTGCTGCCATCTAGCGTTCCCACTGAGTCACTACACGCAAGGAGCTCCCTACTTACCAATATGGCAGCGCCTATACCTGTCACTTTCTGAGGTGAAAAAATGAAAATTAGTGTTAAATTAGTCAACTTTACCTGCTCATATCTTAAAAAAGAGTGGTTTCCGCGGTCTGGGACATCGAATTTGGTGTTTTCTCGACGAAATGTACAGGATTAGATATGTAGGGGAGGTGGTTGGGTTGTGAGACGGGTTGGGTTGTGAGACAGTCGTTTCTATCCATCACGGAATCGCGATAATTCCAATCTGTCAGCTGTCTTTGTTTTTGTTTTGACGTCTGCTAGTTTTTGTGCTAGCACCGAGGTGTATAGACGTGTTGCTTATATTAGATACGGACATCGTGTGTAAAAATGAGTGTGATGCATTTTCATTTAGTGTTTTCCTTACATTTTACGAAAAAATATTTAGTTTTGCGCATATACGACAAACAGTTTTTTTTCTGTAACATTCGGAATTGCATCATGGTTAGGTTATAAGACACCATAGCGGTTGGGTTGTGAGACACTAGTTTTTTGTTCTAGAAACGAACTAGAACTGTCAAATATCGTTGTTTGTGTTAGAATTAAGTGTATATTTGTCATTTAATGTTTGTTTTGGTTTATTTTTTGAATTTATAGTCATGTCAACTCCAAGAAAATCGCCCGCAAACAAAGAAATTAATTTTAATGCCGTGTTTAGTGCCGTTAAAGATCATTTGCTGGAGAAGAAAGGCAAACATTGTGACAGCGACTTGGATGACGAAGAGGAAGATGATTATTGAATCCTTCCATTCATTATATTTTTTTTTATTTGTCTTCGCCATTCTTTTTTAACTTCTTTGGCCACTTAATGTCTTTAAAATAAATAAAAATTCATTTTTGCTTAAAGTTACATGAGTTTTACTTTATATTTTACCACTTTTAGTTGATTTTTTCGAGTGTCTCACAACACAACCACTTTTTTCAGGAAGCCAAAACACATGTCCTCGGAAAATTGGCCATAAAATTTTACTTGTTGATCAAATCACTAAACATTTTCCGTACAAAAGTAGCGCATTTCCTTCACCTTTCCAACGGTATATAAAACTCTTTGATATCTTCGTCAAGCAAAAAGTTACAGCCCAAAAACAAAACCCGTCTCACAACCCAACCACCTCCCCTAATAATCGAAAATCTGTGGGTTCGGAACGAAAAGTTCAGCCGTATAAACATATATAACATGCAAAGTAACTTTTAAAAAAATATTGCAATGCAAAAATTGCAATGAAACAGATATTACAATAAATGATATTCTCTATTAAGGAATAAGTTTATAGTAGTCGTTGACATCTAGAAATTTACGGAAATTGGTAATCAACATATGTGGTCCATAAATATAATTCTATAAAATGTTAAACAATCCATATTATCGATTCAGGATAATAATGTAAGCTAAACAATTATTAATAGAAGCGTACATCTATTATTAGAATATAAATAACAAATCGCTGTTCCTTCGATAATGTTAACTGGGAAGGGGGTGGTTTTGTATGACAAAATCAGAGGGAAACACGAATTAATTGTTCGTTTTCAAATAATGTTATAATCGAGATTTTCAATTTAAACGTTAGTAAAGTTCCCTGACATATGTTTCTATTAAATCTTTACATGCCATTGAATATGGAAAATAATACACAATCTAAAAATACTGTGAAATGTTAGTCCATTGCCACCATTTAACGTCACAATTTCAAGTTAATATCTGCAAAAACTTCGGAGAAAACAGATTATAACAGTTTATCTTCTCCACTTTGTATGTTGATAGGTTGATAGTTTCAATTAAATATCTTTCATATTTAACACTAGAACTACTGAGCACTAAACGTAATTGATATACCGGATGATTTGTGTGAACAAAATTTCGTAGCAAAACGTAACATAAAGATGTTTGGCGGCTCGCAGTCGGCCTACAGCCTACAATGTATGGCGGCTCGCGGGCGGTCGGCTTAAGGCCGATTCATACTGGGGTTCCGCGGACAAGCTGTCCGCGGACATTTCCCATAAATTTCGTTCGGGTTGACAGTCCCGCTGTGCCCCTGCTAAGCGCGGCAGAAAAAAAAGGTCAGCAAGTGGCAGGAACGGTTCGTATTTCCTCGGTAGTTTACCTAAAGGAGTGTGGAGCCCATAGAGACCTTTTTTTTTTGCCACGCTTAGCAGGGGCACGGCGGACTTGTCCACCCGCTCGAAGATGGGAAAATAGCAGCGGACAAACTGTCCGCTTACGAACTGTCCGCCGCGGACACTTCACTAGCGACAGAACTTTTCTTCCAACCCCATATATGTGGTATCATAAATTATTTCGGATACACCGGAAAATAATGAAATGTTCATTTTAGGGAACCAATAGTGTAATTTCGGCCACAACGATACTTTGCAACTGTACGCACCATGTAATAATTTCATACGTCACACAGTGGACGAAATTTGGAGCGATGATTTTTTGTCCAAATCAAAGCTGAAACTTTGCAGAATATGGCAAAAATAAGGATAAAAATCAATATAACGAAGTATTTGAACGCTTAGTTGTCGTATATCATTTGACAAACGATAAATTGACGTATCGCTGCGATTGTCGCTGGCACTCCCTTGTAGGTAAATAGGCTGTGTGTGACTGTAATGTAATTTGAATTAGATATCTATTTTCCATAATTATGTTTTCATTTGCACAGGAAGTAAGGTAAGTATTCAATCTTTTCAACTTACTTCGTATCAACAAATTTATTAACTTCCGATGATAAAAATGAAAGAATAAGGTATCAGCAGAAGTTAAAATCTCCCTACTTTTCCCATATTCTGCAAAGTTTCAGCTTTGATTTGGACAAAAAATCATCGCTCCAAATTTCGTCCACTGTGTGACGTATGAAATTATTACATGGTGCGTACAGTTGCAAAGTATCGTTGTGGCCGAAATTACACTATTGGTTCCCTAAAATGAACATTTCATTATTTTCCGGTGTATCCGAAATAATTTATGATACCACATATATGGGGTTGGAAGAAAAGTTCTCTCGCTAGTGAAGTGTCCGCGGCGGACAGTTCGTAAGCGGACAGTTTGTCCGCTGCTATTTTCCCATCTTCGAGCGGGTGGACAAGTCCGCCGTGCCCCTGCTAAGCGTGGCAAAAAAAAAGGTCTCTATGGGCTCCACACTCCTTTAGGTAAACTACCGAGGAAATACGAACCGTTCCTGCCACTTGCTGACCTTTTTTTCTGCCGCGCTTAGCAGGGGCACAGCGGGACTGTCAACCCGAACGAAATTTATGGGAAATGTCCGCGGACAGCTTGTCCGCGGAACCCCAGTATGAATCGGCCTTTACTGCTTTACATATGATGTCATGTTTCTTCGGGACTATGATGGTAGGGAGAGGGGATTTCAAAAACAATATAAGTTTTTTAAATGGAACCATATATTTTTTTTGTCATACCACGATAGCATTTCCCGAGACGAATTCAACGATATATCACATTATGTTATTTACTGTTACAAAACATTAGAAATTACAGGGTGTTTCACGCAAATTGTTTCAGACCATAACTCCGTTATTAATGCATTTACGAAAAAATATCCAAAGAGAAAGATAAATGGTTCGAAGAGCGCTGCAGTCGTAGGTCCTTAGATTTTCTGTAGGTGAAACTGTGCACGTGCAATTAACAATTGCATCATTTCTTTAAATAGAAATGCATATTTTTTGTTGCATTATTCGATTCCTCCGTTCATTCTACGTAAAAAATTATTAGGGTACGATGGCAAAAAAAATTATTAGTTCTCGAGATATTTTCAAAGCCTGTCGTTATTAAAGAATGCTCAAGCGCTCCGCGACAACATGTAACAATTATTGTTGTTATAACAGAAACTGATTTGTACGAGTTAGCATTTCGTCATTCAGTAGCAATTTACGTATCGTAAGTTGAGTACGAAAGACTAATGAGCATCTTCTTCAATAAAGATAGGTTTTGAAAATATCTCGAGAACTAATAATTTTTTTGCCATGGTAGCCTAATAATTTTTTACGTAGGGTGAACAGAGAAATCGAATAATGCAACAAAATATATGCATTTCTATTTAAAGAAATGATGGAATTGTTAAGGATCTACGAATGTAGCGCTCCTTGAACCATTTATTATCTTTCTCTTTTGATATTTTCTCGTAAATGCATTAATAACGGAGTTATGGCCTTAAACAATTTGCGTGAAACACCCTGTTATTTCTAATGTTTTGTAACAGTAAATAACATAATGTGATATATCGTTGAATTCGTCTCGGGAAATGCTATCGTGGTACGACAACAAAAATATATACGGTTAGAGTTAGGGTTATATCTATACATATGTATGGTTATATGTATATTAGGATTATATATGGTTCCATTTAAAAAACTTATATTGTTTTTGAAATCCCCCCTCCCCACCAACATAGAAACGAAAAAAATGACATCATATGATTGTTCCCTTTATACTGAACAATTTTTGTAAATATGTAAATTTTTTTTTGTAACTTCAGTGCGTCACGATCGAGATATTTCCGTTCAAAGATAAACGACATACCCTGTATATGCTATGGCACCTGTTAGGAATGCCCAACTTAGGCGTGCGCTCGGCCATCCCCATTTGGACCATGTACGGCAACTGTTGGGAATGCCTAACTTAAGCGTACTGCATTCTTTCCGCATTAGGCCCATGCAGGGCACCTGTTAGGAATGCCTAATTTAGGCGTACCTAAGTCTTTAGGCATGCCTAACTGAAATTCTAGTCGGGATATTAGTTATGATGTTCAAGGACGTTGAACTGAAAGTCTTGACCTTGGTTATCACGTATTAATTTATCACGGACGGTATTACATATAATATACTGTCTTTTTTAAAAAATCATCGATGACGTGAAATCTTGAGAAAAATGATTTTGTCATCACGATATTTGTCCTCACAAACATCATATTTTCTTCTGCCATTTTTCTGTCATTTTTCAATAATAAATGGGATATTTGGGGTGATCAAGTTAGATGGACCACCGTGTAAGGGTACGATCACAGTGGACCTGTTTCGTCCGACGTCCGACGGGTCAGTCCGACATTTAAAATGTGTGGGTAGGCCCGTCTGTGAGACCCTTCGAGTTTCGACCGACGCGACGTCGCGTCGGCCGACAGGTCGGCCGCCGCGCGATATATTTCAGCGCAGCGTTCACTTCAAATAATTTTCATGGCGCCAATTTTGAAGTACCCGTATTTTTAAAAACTTGTCTGTAAAGAGGACACTTGGGGCTATATTATCATTATTTTTCATTTTTCAATTTTCTGGTGCTACGATAACAATGCACCTATTTAAAACAATTGCAAAATAAATGGTGAAAACAAATATTTTTTCAACTGAAATAATTTTTATTAAGTACTGTTATGTTTTCAATATAGTAAGCACCCAAAACTCATTTTCATCAGTTTGTTAGTTCAGCCGTTATAATTTAATAAAAAACGTTTGTCACCTCATATTACACATCTGTAAAACCAACAATTTTCAAGATTTCAATGAATCCTTTGAGATACGTTCATGTATGACTAAAGACTGCAACATATCCAAATTTGAACAAAATTCGAAACAGTAGTCCCATTTAATATAGAATGATTCGTGTGCAGTAACGCTCATCGAAGTGTGGACACTTGAAAATAATTAAAACTTAAAATAATTATAAGAAACTGTGATTTAGATCAATCGTCAGCTCAAAATTCAAAGATTTTAATATCTTTCAATGCGTATAGCTTTCTTATGATTCAACCGATTTCGATGATACTTTATGCATGTATACAGTCGGTGTGAAAAGTATTCGTACACCTTTTAAAAACGAATAACTTTTTCAAAATTCGACCCAACAGCTTGAGTTTTTTTGAGACGTTAGAAGGATTAGTTTACTAGCTAATATGTAAATCATTTTTTTTTTTTATTGTTATTGGTCGTAATTGCGAAAGAAAAAGTAAAGGTCACGATTTTTAAATTTTTTATCTGTGCCTGTAGTGAAAATTTATAAGGTGCATTTGGTAGGTATAAGTAAGTTATATACATGTACAAAGTTTCATCGAAATCGATCGAGGTTGTTAAGAAATATAAATGATTGAAAATAGCAAAAATTGTAAGAATCCGCGATTTAAATGATTCGAAAACCCTAAATGCAAAGATTTTTACATGTTACAATGCCCATAGCTTTTTTATGCGTCAACCGATTTCAATGAAACTTTGTACATGTATATAACTTACGTATACCTACCAAATGCACCTTATAAATTTTCACTACAGGCACAGATAAAAAATTTAAAAATCGTGACCTTTACTTTTTCTTTCGCAATTACGACCAATAACAATAAAAAACAAAAATTATTTACATATTAGCTAGTAAACTAATCCTTCTAATGTCTCAAAAAAACTCAAGCTGTTGGGTCGAATTTTGAAAAAGTTATTCGTTTTTAAAAGGTGTACGAATACTTTTCACACCGACTGTACATGTAACTTACTTGATTCTACAGAAAGCATATTTTAAATTTCCATTATAGACACAGATAAAGACGTTAAAAATCGTAAGCTTCACATTTATCTTCGAAATTCTGAGCAATATTAATTTTTTTTTTAATGTTCTTAAACATTATCTAGTAAAATGATCATTCTAACATCTTAACAAAACTAAAGCCGTTTGGTTCAATTATAAAAAGGATATTAGTTTTTAAAGTGTTCACTTAATTTAGTACCCGACAAGATGAATAAATAATGAAAATTATTTATTAAAAATAAACCCCAAAAGATGAATAGCTGCAGCTCACAACTGACCGTGGAGGTCTGCAAGGTTTATAACACATCATTGCTATTGAGACATAGGAAGATGTCCGAGTCTTTCTTCGTGGCACCGACAATAAAGTAATAAAGAACTAAATGCATTAAGGAAAGGCTTTCTCTAAAAAATAGCAAGGGAGTCACGTCCGTAAAAACAGGTATATTTTCCATTTATTCCGCTACGTTGTCAAACTTTCGATGCCGTGGGTGTGAACACGCGAGGAAAAGGACCTGATTGGTCGGTTTACCTGAAAATCGCTGACCAATTAGCAAAGTTTTGGGCAAATGTACACATTGAGGAGTTTTCCCTAGAGTAGTCCCATTGAGACCCTTCTCGAAGCACTTGAAAAGGTTCCGCTACCGCGGACCTCGACCGTTTCGTCCGATATCGGGCCCATTGTGAGCACATCGGCCGACGAATCGGCCGTAAAGACACCAATACAGATAAACCTTACGTTTAGGGGAGGCAGCTCCGATGACCTTGATCTCCACATATGTTGTCGGGAACAACATTCTGAACAACTTTTGTCATTATAACTACCCGGTGCTCGGTCTTAGTTTTCGAGATATTTGCGAAAAACTATTATTTAAATGCTGAATAAAATTCTCATTTTGAAATATTCACAATTTCGCATGCGTGGTCGGGCCGGCCAGACGGCCGGCCCTCTCCGCAACCCCACCAACTAACCCTAACTAATTCTGATTATCAAAAATTATGCGATCAGAATTAGTTAGGGTTAGTTGGTGGGGAGAGGGGGGAGGCGCAAAGGGCCGGCCGCTAGGCCGGCCCGACCACGCATGCGAAAATCCAGAAGTAGTCTTTCAAAATTGAAAGCTCACCCTATATAGAGTGACACTCTGTTCTGATCCCCACAATGTGTTTACAAACTGAAAATAAACAGATGCCGCCCCGGGGAACAGGCTCACGTTGCCACGGAGCTTGGAAGAATACGTAAAATTCAATACAGTATTAGCAATAGTTTTTCGCAAATATCTCGAAAACTAAGACCGAGCACCGGGTAGTTGTAATGACAAAAGTTGTTCAGAATGTTGTCTTTGACAACATATGTGAAGATCAAGGTCATCGGAGCTGCCTCCCCTAAACGTAAGGTTTATCCCAATACAGGCGTTCGAAACACTCGTGCGTGTGTGCCGAAGTCGGACGTCGGACGAAAACGGCTCCACTGTGATCGTACCCTAAGCCGAGCCTGGGCAACATGCGGCTCGCGAGCCACAGACGACTCCTATCCCTACTCCTGGGATCTCCCCACCAAACTCCTGTAGAGTGTAGGAGGAGGTTGGGGAGATTGGAAGTTTATATCAGGGATCCTAACCAACGCCTAAAGGTCGGATTAAGCCCAGGTTATACCGGGGAAAACACGGTGGGTCCTCGGATCCGGGAAAAGTTTGGCTACCCTGGTTTTGTATGTATCTAGCAGTCTTACGAGAACCGTCCGACTGATCGAAGAAAGGTTCGTGGCAATACTTCTTAATGGCCCGGCCGAGCCATTTAGCTTGAACGCCTAACCATTTCCAGATGGCCTTTCGAGAGCGCGTTGACAGTTCCCTGCTGTGTATGGCGAAAAAAAAAAGGTTTTTGGGGACTCTACAGCTCCTTAGGTAAACTATCGGTGTCTCTCCTCTACAACATGATGGAGATAGGGAACGTTCCTGCCACTTGGTGAAATAGCATCGCACATCCTTATATGTATTATCCATAAATTAAAACACATAATTCATCTTAAATAATTTATCATTTTATTCGCAAATGTAATGTCTTAATGAAAATGTATTAGAAATATCTTTGTTCTGCAAATTTTACCACTGGTTCAAAAGTGAAAAAAATTTGAAAAAATAATTTTGAAAATAATTTTTGATTTCGCGTTGCCTCAAAAATGGCATATATTGGACACTTAGAACTGTTTTAAAAATATAAATGATATCAAAATAATTACAGATACACAGGAAAATAATCAAATGTTCATTTTAGGGAAACCATTTGTAGTGTCATCTCGCCGACTACAATACTTTCCAACTTAACCCTTAGCGGTCGGATGGCGACTCTGAGGCGCCACTGAAAATTGCTATGCCATTTTTAAACATATTGTTCACATTATTATTTTTGTTCGTATTTAATACATTACTAGACAATTACATATTAAATGAGATATTAAATCAGTTTCATATGCAAAAAATGAAAAAACAATTGTATAGAAAGAAAATATTCTGGAATGGAAAAATCTTTCGTTTTTGATTTAAAATAGCTCCGACCGCTAAGGGTTAATATTTAACTTTTACTGTACAGACCATATACAAATTTCATACGGTACACATGGGGTGTGACACACCTTTTTATTTTTACCTAAAGGCTATATAGCCGGGTTTGGTAGTGAAATTCGCCCCCGACGAGTTTTTAATCGAGCTTTGGCTATTCGATAGCCTACCCAAAAAGACCCCGATCTGCCAAGTTACAGCCCCATATCTCATCTGTAAGGGTAGTTATTAAGGAAAATAAAAAAACCAGTTTTTGGCCCATTTTCCCTATTTATTGACAATTAAAAATTCTTAAAAAATTCTGACACATTTTGGATACTAAGCCACATAGTACGTAACATTTTCAGATTTTTCCGTTGCAAACTCTGGTTGTAAAACGCAAAAAACACGAAAAAAATCGAAAAAATGCTGATTTCATATAGAAATCGAAAGAGCACTACTCCAGATTTAATTCAGTAATGAGATATTATCATCAGTATTATGCTCAATTTTTTTCAAATCCCTGAGAGTGGTGCGTCATCGTTGAAAAAAATAAAAACCACTTTTTTCGGCGTTTTTCCTAAGTTATACCTATCTTCTCTGAATATAAAAAAATATATTATGTTATATTAAACATTCCTACGTTCAGGAAAATATTTTCCAAACTTTAAAAGTTGCGTAGTACAAAAAACGAAAATAATGCTAAGTCGTTATATTCGAATATTTCGAAGATAGTTTCAACGGCGACGGTTGGTGCAGCGGCTATGGTCTCGGAATGCGGAACCGCTGATAAGTTTTTGGACCAGGTTCGAATCCCGCCCGGGTCAATCTTTTTTTTCTTTGTTTATTAAATGTTTTTTCGCTTCCTAACTATATGTTTGTTGTTAAACCTTTGTAACAACATTTTTTAACTATTTTTAAATAATTTTTCGGAAAAATATTTTTGGAGTACTTTAAGACTTTAAGAAAGGAGAGAATTGAACAATTATAATATTATTATCGTGTTCATCCATTATTTCGGATTATTTCAAATACGAAACAGCTTGCGATAATTCATCTGATCCTGTGAAGAGGTTCTTTACATCATCGAAGTTACTATCAGTGCTATGAACCTGGTGCACACAAAAAAATATTGGACCACCTAAATGAAACCAATGTTCACAGCTCGACAGTCTCAGGTAAGTGTCCGAAGTCGAAAATGCCCATCATCAGGACTTTTTCCAAACAACAGTGGGTACAGTTGTCCGAAGCATAAACCTCGTTGTTATTATATCCTTAATAATATTTTCCTTTTCACTTGACAGAAACAGACACAACAATATCGCTAGACCCTGATAATACACTGGATTTATTACTGAATAATGAACCCAGTAAAGATACAAGACCTGATAGTCAAGTCGATGCACAATTCCATGTAAAAAAATGTTAAGTAGAGCACAAAATGTTAAGTAATACAATCCGTGGTAAACCTTACGTTTAGGGGAGGCAGCTCCGATGACCTTGATCTTCACATATGTTGTCGAAGACAACATTCTGAACAACTTTTGTCATTACAACTACCCGGTGCTCGGTCTTAGTTTTCGAGATATTTGCGAAAAACTATTGCTAATACTGTATTGAATTTTACGTATTCTTCCAAGCTCCGTGGCAACGTGAGCCTGTTCCCCGGGGCGGCATCTGTTTATTTACTGTTCGTAAACACATTGTGGGGATCAGAACAGAGTGTCACTCTCTATAGTGTGAGCTTTCAATTTTGAAAGATTACTTCTGGATTTTCGCATGCGTGGTCGGGCCGGTCTAGCGGCCGGCCCTCTGCGCCCCCCCCCCCCGCCAACTAACCCTAACTAATTCTGATCGCATAATTTTTGATAATCAGAATTAGTTAGGGTTAGTAGGTGGGGGGCGGAGAGGGCCGGCCGTCAGGCCGGCCCGACCACGCATGCGAAATTGTGAATATTACAAAATGAGAATTTTATTCAGCATTTAAATAATAGTTTTTCGTACATATCTCGAAAACTAAGACCGAGCACCGGGTAGTTATGACAAAAGTTGTTCAGAATGTTGTTCCCGACAACATATGTGAAGATCAAGGTCATCGGAGCTGCCTCCCCTAAACGTAAGGTTTAACCAATCCGTAAATGATTAGAGTCCGAAAGTACCATAAAAATATTTTTCCGAAAAATTATTTAAAAATAGTTAAAAAATGTTTTTACAATGGTTTAACAACAAACACATGGTTAGGAAGCGAAAAAACATTTGATAAACAGAAAAAAAAGATTGACCCGGGCGGGATTCGAACCTGGACAAAAAGTTATCAGCGGTTCCGCGGTCCGAGACCATAGCCGCTGCACCAACCGGCGATGTTGAAACTATCTTCGAAATATTCGAATATAACAACTTAGTATTATTTTCGTTTTTTGTACTACGCAACTTTTAAAGTCTGGAAAATATTTTCCTGAACGTAGGAATGTTTAATATAACATAATATATTTTTTTAATTCAGAGGAGATAGGTGTAACTTAGGAAAAACGCCGAAAAAAGTGGTTTTTATTTTTTTCAATGATGACGCACCACTCTCAGAGATTTGAAAAAAATTGAGCATAATACTGATGATAATATCTCATTACTGAATTAAATCTGGAGTAGTGCTCTTTCGATTTCTATATGAAATCAGCATTCTTTCGATTTTTTTCGTGTTTTTTTGCGTTTTACAGCCAGAGTTTGCAACGGAAAAATCTGAAAATGATACGTAATATGTGGCTTAGTATCCAAAATGTGTCAGAATTTTTTCAGAATTTTTAATGTCAATAAATAGGGAAAATGGGCCAAAAACTGTTTTTTTGATTTTCCTCAATAACTACCCTTACAGATGAGATATGGGGTTGTAATTTGGCAGATCGGGGTCTTTTTGGGTAGGCTATCGAATAGCCAAAGCTCGATTAAAAACTCGTCGGAGGCGAATTTCACTACCAAACCCGGCTATAGCCTTTTATTTTACCTAAATTGTTGTTGGGGTCGTACGCTCCGAGTGTACAGGAAAGGTTAATACCATCCATAGTACATATAATGGACATTGGTTTTTCCAAGAATGCCGGTGAATAGAGGTCGATCATTCGGCGCACTTACAATTAGCTGAATCGCCGGACGCCGCGTCCTTTGCCGGCAATACCTGACCGTAGCTTTTGAAGCTCCCTAAATTAAGAATTTTATGACAGGCAAAGCTTGACAACTGCTGGTCAACTCTAAAATTAAAGCTAGCGTAAAAATTAATTTCAAAAGAGCACGTTCGGTGTCGTCCTTGTCATAAACGTTCGTTTCTACAGACCTGCAAAGTGAAATGCCAACCTTTTTTCATTAAATTATAACGGCTGCGCCAACAAATCAGTGAAGACGATATTTGCGAAGCTTACAGTGAAAAGATAAGGGTATCCAATAAAAATGGTTCCAGTTGAAAAAAATGTTTCTTTCGCCATTAGTCTGGCAATTGTTTTAAACCAATTTGGTGTTTTTTCCAGCAGGGAAGTATTGAAGAATTTGAAAAATGAACGGGGACATAGCTCCAAGTCTCCGTTTTACAGCCGTGTTCTACAAATTTGTGACACTTCCAAAATGGCAAAATTAAAATTATTTCAAGCAAACGCTCGTCGATCGTTCGAGAAGGTAATATCGGAGTACACCGATCCACTTGAAATAATTTTAATTTTGTCATTTTGGAATTGTCACCATTTTTGAGAACACGGCTGTGAAATATTGGGCATCTTCAATACTCCCCTGCTGGAAAAAACGCCTCATTTGTTTAAAAAACAATTGCTACACTAATTGCGAAAGAAACATTTTTTTTTCGACTAAAACCATTTTTATTGGATACCCTTATCTTTTCGCGGTAAGCTGAAACCAGGTTGACACTTCACGGTAGAAACTACAATTCTCAAGATATCGGAGAACCATTTGGCATACGTTTATTCATAACTAGAGACAACAACATATTCAAATTAGAACGAAATCCGAAAATCTACTCCGAAAAGTGACCGGCTTCGCGTAGAATGGGGAGAAGTCGAGCGTCAAACAACAGACGAACTGGAAAAAATCAGTGTCCCTGGAGGAACGATTGGCAAAAGTAATTAGAAAAATTGATTGCATTAATTTTTTCATTTTCGATTTTAATGGACATTTAGAAAGCATTACAAAATTAGAACTGGATAAGTTGACTGTTTAGCTAAATGTCATTGAATTTCTCGATCCAGCCCGTAGGCAGGGTGGTGCCTCGGACACGAAAAGTCGTCTACCATTTTTTTCAGTTTCCCGGAGGGTTCTAGCATAGGCATCTCTTGAGGTTGGGGGGAGTAGAAGCGGTTCTGGAACCCCTGGGGTTCTGGTAGTAAACGACATGCTGTACCTTTGTTCCGAGCGTCTCGAACCCTCGCAAGTAGTAGCCTTGCGGGCCCCAAGATTCGATATAACCTCCGAAAACGTGCAAAATCCCGGAGCCGGTATAACCCGACTTTTATACAGGCCCCGGAGGTCCCGGATTGGCACGTTTCCCTTGGTTATACACATTCTTGGATCCTGGAAGGTCATTTGTGAGGGTTCGAGATGCTTGAAACAAAGGCACAGCGTGTCGTTTACTACCAGAACTGCAGGGTTTCCAGAACCGCTTCTACTCCGCCCCCAACCTCAGGAGATGCCTATGCTAGAACCCTCCGGGAAACTGAAAAAAATTGTAGACGACTTTTCGTGTCCGGGGCACGGTGGGCTGGATCGAGAAATTCAGTGACATTTAACTAAAAAGTCAACTTATCGAGTTCTAATAAATTTGTATTGCTTTCTGAATGTCCATTAAGATCGAAAATGAAAAAATTAATGCAATTAATTTTTATAATTTTTATACTTACAATAAAGTGCACTCTTTTGTGTTAAATAACACCGACACCAATAGTTATTGTTCACAATATGTTAAAAAATTAATATTCAATGTAGTAAAAAATGTGGAAAATTTTTTTACAGTTAGCAAGGAATGTCTTTTACATCCTAAAGTGTCCAAGCTTTCTAACATATTTCAGCATGTTTTCCCCATCTAATTGTGCAAGGATCATTTCCCCCTCGGCCCACCGCGGAAATTATTATTGTTCAAAGCCGTCAATCTCACTGCGCGACGCCTCTTTGCTTGCGTATAGCGGACTCTTATGACTGATCAAATGTCTTCAAAGCTACAAGCTGCGGTGTGAATTGCAACTACGATGAGAAACAGGTTTCGCTTCAGCCTAACGTTTTGGTTTATAGATATTCTAGATAAAGAGTATTATAGGTAAAATAACAAGATATAGCAAAAATTGAATCGGAAAGTAACGAAAAAAAGCAAAAATAAAAAACGGAGTAAAGTGAAGTGCACGAGAAAGATCTACTTATGGAACTGAAAACTTGAGAAACAAACAAAGAAAGAATGGAGATTTTAAAAAATAAAAAGGAAGAAGAATTGAGAAATTACATTGCAGTTGACCAGCATCTGGCTTTGCCTGTCATAAAATTTATAATTTGCGGAGCTTCAAAACTTACGGTCAGATAAGGCCGGCAAAATTATTCACCGGCAGGCTTGGAAAAACCAATGTCCATTGTACTATGGATGGTATGTATTAACCATTCCGGTATACACAGTTGGAGCGTACGACACCCCAACAACAGTTTAGGTAAAATAAATGACATCTCGCGTCCTTTTTCTGTTTACTACGCGAAAGTTGTAATTTTAGGACAGGCGCTGTCAACCCTGATTTCAGAATGTGTAAACTTTAGACTCTAAAGAATATTCAACAATTTCATGGACCCTAAATAATAAATAGTTCAAATCTGACAGCCAGTCTGTAGTTATTGAGGTTGTATCACATCCCATGTGTACCGTATATACGGTGTGTACAGTAGAAGTTAAAAATTAAGTTGCCAAGTATTGTAGTCGGCGAGATGACAGTATAATTGGTTTCCCTAAAATGAACATTTGATTATTTTACTGTTTATCTGAAATAATTTTGATATCATTTATATTTTTATAACAGTTCTAAGTGACCAATATTTGCCATTTTTTAGGCAACACGAAATCAAAAATTATTTTCAAAATTATTTTTTCAAATTTTTTCACTTTTCAACCAATTGGTAAAATTTGCAGAACAAAGATATTTCTAATATATTTCCATTAAGACATTACATTTATTAATAAAATGATAAATTATTTAAGAAAAATTACATATATATATAATTTTCGTATAACACATATAAGGATGTGTGATGCTGTTTCACCAAGTGACAGGAACGTTTCCTGTCTCCATCATGTTGTAGAGGAGAGATACCGATAGTTTACCTAGGGAACTCCAGAATGCCTAAAAACCTTTTTTTTGTGTCATGCACAGCAGGGAACTGTCAACGCGCTCTCGTAAGGCCATCTGGAAATGGTCAGGCGTTCAAGCTAAATGGCTCGGCCGGACCATTTAGAAATATCGCCATGAATCCTGCCATGGTCAGCTGGATGGTCCGCGTACAAGTGCTAGATACAAAATCAGGGTAACCAAACTTCGCCCGGATCCGGGTTCTCACCGTGTCCTCTCCTGTATAACCTGTTACATACCAAGCACGGTTATTGTAACCCGCAGTAACCCTGAGGAACGGTTCCCAAGTAGTAACTAGAGCGGGTTACGCATCTTAACCCTTAGCCTGGTTACAAGAAGTGGGTTACTACGTACCCAGTGCTTCAAATGCAGGAAAATAGTACAGTGCCCGAAATTTCCATAAAGGTATGATTATACAGAAGAAAACACGGTGGGATCCCGGATCCGGGCGAAGTTTGGTTACCTTGATTTTGTATCTAGCACTTATACGGGCACCGCACAGTGGGACGAATGACTATTCTCGATGGAAAAAAATCCTACGTCTCAAATGAGGCTAGTGATGTCAACGTATGTGGTGTCGTTGTAAAGAGGAGATCTGAATCTTTAAGTTTATGGTAATTTTAACCGCAAAAAAAATTTTTGAAAAAATTTTTTGAATTATGTGTAATTTCTTATGGATAAAGTATCATCAATTTAGCACTCAATTGTTAATATAAAGGAAATTTTAACACACACACACACACACACACACACACACACACACACACACACACACACACACACACACACACACATATATCCATCGAAATAATCAAAATAATATTTATTTTAAAAAAATAAACGGAAATATATAATTTTATATGAAATAAACTGCGAAATTTCTATAAAGCTACATAGTTTTTGAATAAGTAGGTTCAAAATTAACAATAAGTTCTTTTTCATTTCTATATTAATAATTAGTAGAACTGCCATTTCTTCGAATAACTTAGAAAAGACGATGGGACATTGACGAAATCAAAATTTGAAGTGTGTTTTTTTGAATAGATGCCCTTGCTTCGTTCATCGCTTTCTATAATTCACTAAAGTTACTCTATTGCTTACAATTCCCGTAAACTTTCCTTGCGAGTATCCCTCAAAGGTTTTCTATTGGCTTTAAATCTGGGGAACAAGCTGGCCATGTTAAAACTGTGATATTTTGTTTACATAACCACTGATTCATTTAATTTGATACATGGATGGGCAGCGTTATCGTGTTGATAAATGAAGTTATCATGTCCAATATCTTCAATAAATCGTATTAAAATTGTATCTAATAATTCTGTATAGTTTTCAGAATTCATTTTAGGAGTAATGCGGCAGATTGGTGCCGTGGCGTCAGCTCTAAATGCAGCCCAGATCATTAATGTACCACCACCAAAGTTACGACTCATAGTTATGTTTTTTTCTTTCCTTAAATCGTGCCAATAATATTTAAAACCATCTGATTCGTCTAAATTGAATTGATTTGCATCAGAAAAAATAACAGATTCCCATTCTTTGTGATAGAATTTGCGTTAGGACCAAATATCACGCTAACGGCGAGGCGAATACGAAACAAGCTAAGCGCGATCCCGCCAAAAAGGGGCATGCGGCAAAACCGGTGAAAAAGAGGGCGCAGCGATCACACTCCACATTATATGGGCGCATTTCCAACACTCCCTCTATCGATGTGCCCGTCACAAACATTCTTACAGCCATTCATATATTTTATAATAACGGCATACCTATGACTTCACACATGCTTCATTCAGACATAACATTTCGATACATTTTTCGTGTTTAATCTTAGCTAGAGGTTTCGTCAATATATCGGCACGCATCGACGCTGTCGGCAAGTATTGCACTTTAATTTCATTTTGTTCCTGAGCCTCACGTGAAATATGATACTTTATATCAATGTGCTTACTTCTACTATGATATGGAATTCGAACTTAACTTGATAGCGCCTTTGGTTATCGCAATTGTACAATAGTTGAATCTTCAACGCATTCGTCAAGATGCATATGCTTCATTAAACGTCTTAAATATATCACCTCTTTGGTCATTTCGGCCAATGCGACGTATTCAGCCTCCATTGTTGACGCAGCTACGAATTTTTATTTTTTCGATGACCAACTAATTGGTCCTCCTGCAAGAATTACAAGATTCCCAGAACAGGATCTTCGGTCGTCAGTGTCTCCTGCCCAGTCAGCGTCACAATAGGCTTCCAGTCTCTTAATCGTGTGTTTGTACACAATTCCGTAGTTTATTGTGGATGAGATGTATCGAAGTACCCGTTTTGCCATCTTCCAATGTGCTCTTCCTGGGTTGGAACAAAATCGGCTTAATGCACTTGCTGCAAAAGATAAGTCTGTAGGGTCGACTTTTCATTTCGTCTTCTTCCTCTTTACTCTTTGGCATTAAATCTTTGGTTAATATTGCACCAGGTTCTATTGGGGTTGATGCAGTTTTTGAATTCTCCATACCAAAATTCTTAATTAAATTGTAGATATATTTTCGTTGCGTGAGTTTAATACTTCCTGTAAGACCTTGCCTTTCGACGTTTATGCCGAGAATGTCGTTTACTGGGCCAAGATCATTCATCTTGAATTTCTTACAGAGACTCTTCTTTGCTGAATTTAACTCGTGTAAATCTGTTGATGCAAGAATAAGATCATCTACATAAATAATTATTATAATTGTGCATTTTTCATTTGATGTGGTATATACACAAGGATCAGCTTCAGTTCTCCCGAATCCCATGTTTCGTAAACAATCATCGATCTTCTTATACCACTGCCTTCCGGCTTGTTTCAAGCCATACAAGGGTTTGTGAAGAAGGCATACTTTGTTTTTGTTTTCTGGATGAATAAACATTTGCGGTTGTTCCATGTATGTTTCATCGTACAAGTCACCCTGTATGAATATACGCTGTCACTACATCCATGTGATGTACGTGCATGTTCTTTTCAACAGAAGCAGCAAGCAGTGCACGAATTGTTTCTAATCTGGCAACAGGTGCATAAACTTCTTGGTAGTCAACACCTTTAGACTGCCGATGACCTCCTGCTACAAGTCTAGCCTTGTAACGGTCAACAGTACTATCCTGCTTATACTTGATTTTAAATACCCAACGATTCGTTAACACCTTTTTATTCGTAGGGCGATTAACTAACGACCAGATCTTATTTTCCATTAAAGAAGTATACTCACTTTTCATTGCTTCTAGTCATGCGTTTTTATCCTTTCGTGACATTATCTCATTTATATTTGATGGTTCCGCCAATGTCCAGTTACTCTCCTCCGCTGCGGGATGATAACGTTTACTAGGTCTACCAATCTTGCCTGTTCTGATTATTTTTGGTCTTCCAGGACCATGCTTCGTGGTTGATTGTGGTTCCATTTCTTCAGAGGATTCATCAAAGGATTCATACTCAGAGAGTGTATCATGTGACTCTGCTTCTTCTTTGTCCCCCTGTGATTCTGTTTCTTTTTCTTGAGGTAGAGGATTCAATTGAACGTATTCAGATTCATTTTGTTTGTCTGTAGCTGTAAAATCAGGTGTATTTCTATTTTCATTATTGTAATCAACCTGTTTTAACTCTTCGTGAAATCGAACATCACGTCTCTTAATGGCTGTTTTCGTGCCGGGTTCCCAGAGTCTATACGCCTTAGACTCGGTGGAGTATCCCACAAGAACGTAGTTTCTACCTTTTGCATCAAATTTACATTTTCTTGGACCCTTTTCCAGTGCTATAACCTTACTACCGAAGATTCGCATAAACCCGACGTATGGTTTTTCACCTGTCCATTTTTCAAACGGCGTGACATAACCTAACATTTTCGTAGGACAGCGATTTCTAATAAAACTCGCGGCATTTATCGCTTCCGCCCACAAAGATTTCGGAAGCGATAAATGCCGTAAAAATGTCTTGTCTACTTTTTAACATTACAACCTCTGTGTACCTTGACATGTCGTCCACAAACGTGGCGAAATATTTTGCCCCACCTAAAGATGTGGTTCTAAAGGGACCGCAGATGTCGGAATGAACAATATTTAATCTCTGGTGAGCTAATTTGCCTGATCTTTTATACGGTAGTTGATGAATTTTAGATAGATCACAAACCTCACATTTAAAATTCTTTTCATCAGACTGTAAGTTAACCCTATTTACAATGTTTTGTTTACATAAGTTTTTCAAATCATTAGGATTCAGGTGGCCATATCTACTATGCCATCGTCTCAGATTGCTTTCATATCCATGTGACACAGTCTGAGCCACTTCTGTACTATTTTCATCCACTACATATAAACCACCATGTCTTTTCGCAGTCATCGCAACTGTTCCATCACTGCGTTTTACTACTGCATATTCTTTCTTAAAAACTACAGTATAATTCCTATCAGTTATACGTGAGACTGACAATAAATTATTTCTAAAACCTGGTATATACATTGTGTCCTCAAGTTTTACAAAATTGGTTTGGTTACTTTGCAAGTTCACTTTTATTTTAACGTCACCAGCACCAGTTGATGTAACGCAATGTTCAGCCGCAGTGTACACCTTTGCACATACTTTGTTATTGATGCGGTCAAACTTGTCTCTGTCCCTTGCACATGTGCATCGTTGCACCACTGTCCAAACACCAACTTGGCATTTTTCTTCGGTTCAGCATTCAGTACCATGGCAGTCATGGCATCTTCCATGTTGTTAGTTGTATTTTCCCGTTTTGATTTACAGTCTGCTGAACGATGTCCATATTTTCCACATCTGAAACAATTTGCTCCAAATTTGCCTCCTCTGGATCTTGTAGAACGACTTCTGAAATTTCCACGATAGCTGTTGTTATGGTATGCGTGTCCTTTTACAGCCAATGCATCATTGTTAGGGCTCGCTTCATTGGTTAGTTGGTCCTCGAGCCTTGCTTCTTGTTCTATAAGCTTTACTTTTAATAAATCAATGGTCGGGATATCATCCCGTGACTCGATAGCGGTACAGAATCCATCATATTCACTTGGCAATGAATTCATGAGCATTATGGATAGTAGCTCATCAGGAGTTTTTATACCAGCTTCCTGCAATTCTTCAGCCCTTGATAAAAAAATATTTATATATTGCGTCATACCTTGCTGTTTCTCTGTCTTCATTCTGTATAGTTGTTTATACAAAGCGGCTATCCTCACTGGTCCTCTAGACTCATGATTTTCTTTCAACAATCTCCATGCCTCAGCCGCAGTTGTTGCCTTTTTTTATGTGAATCAATTGATTTTTCGAAACGCTTAGAACCATCAGCGCTAGAGCTTTCTCGTCTTTAGTTTTCCAAGCAGCTTGATTTTCCTGAGTTGGCTTATTATTTTCGTCCACGTACTGCCACAAGTCGTTGCAAATAAGCACGCTTTTCATTTGCAGTTTCCATGACTCGTAATTATTTTCAGCTAATGTTTCAATTTGATGTACGTGTGCGGACGACGTATTAGCCATGCTTACAGAAAAAAAATTTTTTACTTTATACCTTGTTGATTCACTTTAGAGCTATCTGGGCCCATAACCTGATAGAATTTGCGTTAAGACCAAATATCACGCTAACGGCGAGGCGAAAACGAAACAAGCTAAGCGCGATCCCGCCAAAAAGGGGCAGGCGGCAAAACCGGTGAAAAAGAGGGCGCAACGATCACACTCCACATTATATGGGCGCATTTCCAACACTTTGGATCAGGACATGTGTGTTTTTGCAAAATCAAGACGAGCCCGTTTGTGGTGTGCTTCGAGTGCTGGTTTCTGCACCATTTTTGTCCAGCGAAATCGGAACTTTTTAAAATGTGTCGTACGCGTTTTGTAGTTACTGGCAAAGCTAATTCAACGCGAAGTTGTGCTGCACTTCTATATTATTTTCATGCAGATCTCATTAACAATGAATGCTGTCTCGTGGTCAGCTTTTGATTTCCCCCTTTGGGGTGGGTTTTGCCATAATCTTTTTCTAAATTAACGTAATTATTTACAATGGTACGTGAGCGATTTATTGTTTCTGCAATTATGCGATTAGAACATCCCATATCCCTATAAGCATCAGTGGATGCCTTTTCTTCACTGGTCAACAATTGTCCTCGTGGCAGTTTACTAATAAGAAATTAAACACACTCCGAAGTTTGATTTCATCAATGCCCCATCGTCTTTTCGAAGTTATTCGAAGGAATGGCAGTTCTACTAATTATTAATATAGAAATGAAAAAGAACTTAGTGTTAATTTTGAACCTACTTATTCAAAAACTATATGGTTTTATAGAAATTTCGCAGTTTATTTCATATAAAATTATACATATATTTACGTTTATTTCTTTAAATAAATATTATTTTTATTATTTGAATGGATATATGTATATGTGTTTTTAATATGCCTAAAATGAAATCATAGTCAAATTTATCATAAATACAGAATAATTAAAATATATTACCAAAAAACGTGGTGGCTTTATGGAAATTTCTGCCGATTACCGGCACTGTATGTAACTGTAAAAATGAAAACACAATATTTAGCGTGTATGAACTGAACATACATATAATAGATACAAAAAACTATATGTATATCGCGACTTCGATACCGTTAATTCGTATAGTACTAAACTTCACGGGATTGTGAACGTCTTATACATATTACGAACTTAACAAAATATGATCGGGAAACAAAATCCGGACGCTTAGGTGGGAGGTGACAATGCGAGAAAGGGACGGGTGCAAATGCGAAAGAGATACAGGTGTTAGGTGTAACAATGCATGATCGAGGTGTCAGTTTTACAATAATATCACATTTACAATAATATATTTTGGTATATCAGGGTAGTAAATTGTTTGTACTTTACAACTCAATACATGTAGTATTTAAGTATAATATTATTATTGCATATTATACCATATTAATATTATCATAACTTGTAGACAGTAAATTTATCGTAAATAACCGCTACATCTAAGAATCAGTATCAGTAACCCGCTTTGTTAGACCGGGTTAACCAGATTAACCGAACAAAGATGTCTTGAGTAACCTGGTTATGCGGGTTACTGCTCGGTTACAAGAACCAAACCCGGTTACGGTTAGGATCCCTGGTTTATATAGGAGGCTGTGTAGAAAAGCACGGTAGGGGCAATATGAAATAGTTGATAATGGGAGAACCGGTACACTAGTACGGGGGGAACCGGTACACTGATACTGGGAGTCATGAAGCGACAACGGGGAAGAAGTTGCCCGGGCCTGCTGTAGGCGAGTGTAGCCAAATTTGGATCAACAGCAGGTTAAACCACCATATATTTTGAGAAAGTAAAAAAATTTCCAGAATTAATCCTTGATGGACGTATGTAACCACCACCACCCCCCCCCCCCGCCCCTCCTGGAATTACAATGTTTACCGTTGTGGACGTTCGTCATTCGTTGCTTGACATAGTTAACTTTATCGGTCAAGTTATGATCTAGCGGATTCTAGTGGCAACACAGGTCTAATAATCACTGTCCGACAGCCAAAAAGGGTTTCGATTCTCACTATGCAATTCTTATAGAGTTTTTTGCGCTGATTCCGAATCTGTCCTTAATTTTTCTCCTAGACGCACAGTTTTTGAGAAATTTGAGTTTGAAAAAAAAGACATATTTTTAGACGGTCGTTCGCCGCTCTGTATTCAGTCACTGCGCCGCACAGTGGGCCAGATCGACGCGCTAGCTGTTCACGCCTATTTTAGCGTTATTTCAAAACTTGAAGACCACCGTAAGTAGGTCGTTGGATTCGTCTTGACGTCAGCTATAATATTATTAAATAAAAAATATATAGGGATGAATAAATAATCAAGGTGACCTCAATTTTTTATTAAATAAAAAAAATTCCTTAAATTTTTTGTATTGGAATTTGTAGAAGACTAATTACTGATTACTTTTTGTACGAAACATTTTTTTGTCACACCACCGGAAATGTATGAAAAATCGTGTGAATGATGAATAATAATTGAAAACTGATTGTTCAGGCATTGAAACAAGAGTAATCCATAATTTTTGAATCAATGAATTTTTTTTAAATTAATTGAGAAAACAAAAACATGTTATGACGACATAAAACATATTTTTTACACAGTATACAATCATTTATACAATAATTTAAATACATATCTAGAATGTACCATTTACGATGGATCGTCGTTGTCGTCTTCCAGCTCCTCTGGTACCATTAATTTTTCAACATCTTTTTCAAATATTTTGAAACGATCATGTTTCTTCCGAATTCTACGTTTTTCGGCAGAAATGGAGGATATGAAAATATCCGAAGTATACAACAATGTATGGAAAAGGTCCATCATAGTGTTACATCGAGAAGATTTTCTCGTGTGATGTTCTCTTATGTTTCTGATATCTTTGTTCCGTGCCTCCAGTGCCTCTTCGGAAAGCATTCCAATTGGTAATGATGAACTTTGTACTATATCTGCACTATGATAAAGAATTTTATGCAGGCTTGATGGCATATAGTACCGTGAACCTAAGTTATCGTGCGACCACGAAACCTTGTTAACGAAGACAATTTTATATTCAATAAATAGTTAAAACTCAAAGACCACAATATCTTTTCAACGAAGTTCGAATTTCGTTAATTCGAAACCGAACTGGAGCGATCGCGAAACTCAATGGTCGTCATGCGTCTAGAGCGCCGCGACTCGCCGCGGAATTGCGTGTCACGCAACGCTTTAAATAATGATAATTTAAAAAAGTGGACGAAGGTGGACGAGATTTTTCAGGATCTTTTAGAGGAGACTTTCCTGAACATGTTCCACTTTGCTAGAGCTCCTGCCTCTCCCTGCCTTTTTTCTTTTCCCTTGTCAAAGGTGAAAAACTTTGACGATTTTCCTTAGTAGACTAAGCATTTTTTAAAATAATAAATTATGAACATTAACGTTTAGTTCCTGGGGCGTTCTCAACATAGATATACTCTATTCATAAAAAAAAATGTTGGGCACTTAATCTTCAGTAGGTTTTCCAGGACATCGTTATGAAGAAACGGAATTTTTTCGGTGATAAATCGTATCTGAAAAAGTTTGAACTTTGAACGCTTATTGTAACAAGAGTTTTTAATAACTTTAATTAATATTATCGTTTTCGAATGTAATGGACATTTAAGAATCACTGTGCATTGGTTAAAAATCGATATGAGGACTTTCATTTTTTAGCTCATGAACAGCTAGCGCGTCGATCTGGCCCACTGTGCGCCGCGCCGTATTCCGTCTCGAGCGCCACTGACGGCAACTCATGTCGGACGAAGATATTTTGCTTTCTGGTTCGAAAAAAACGTTGACGTTGCAAACTTGAATGGGTGGTTTCTCAAGATAAAAGTCTGCTCTATCGCGTGGTATAGTTCGATTTTCCGCTGGACCCTTATTTTTTTAGATAAATTCGAAAATATCGTCAAAAATTGGTGCAAAAGTGGTGTCTCTCCGTCTTTAATGATCGTTTAAACATGTTTAATCAATCGTAATGTATTAATATTAGATATCACTGCATTCGGGAAAGTCTAAGGAATCTTTTGCTGTAAAGATCAATTCAATATCTTTTATAATAACATCACAATATTTGTTTAAAGTCTAAAAATATGTCTTTTTTTTCAAACTCAAATTTCTCAAAAACTGTGCGTCTAGGAGAAAAATTAAGGACAGATTCGGAATCAGCGCAAAAAACTCTATAAGAATTGCATAGTGAGAATCGTAACCCCCAAAAAAAGTTGAAATTTGTTGGACCGTGTAATCTGACGTCCGATAACGGTTAATAATAATATTGATTAACTAGAATTATGCTTTGGATCTTGTTTTAGCTATACAGGGTGGGCCACCGCATATTACCACTTCGATTTACGTAACTATTATAGCGTATCGAAAAATGTTTCACATAGAGTTGAATGGTATTAAGAGGGGCACATTCTGACGTTAATAGTTTTTTGGTAGGTGGACACGTAGAGGACATATGAAGGTCATTAACTTTTTTTAAAACGGAAACATATTTTTTATTGCACCACTTAATGAATCTTGATATTCTTTACAAAGAAGTGTTAACCTACTTATGTGGAAAAATCATTTTTTTTTTTTAAAGAAATATGAGAGGTTCAATGAGAAAATCATTCGAAAATTCTCTCTTTAGAAAAACAGTTCCTGCGGTAACCAATATAACTTCCACAATTTTTATCTGGAACAAAAAACCAACAAATTTTGAAGTAAATATATAACTATAGTTTTTGGTCTAAGACTTTTTTCAACCGAATATTGGCAGTCATAATGTTTAGGATAGTAGGCATTTTTAGGAGTCAAAGAATCGAATCTTTGTAAATCTGATAATAGACAATATTCACCCAGATAGTACCGTACGTCCAGTTTACGTTCAAATATTTTACGTCCTTTTTGGACGTCCCTGGGACTTAAATTTCGGACGTCTGTAGGACTGAAGTTATGTAGTTACACTTGTTGGTTTTACCGTGGGTGTATACTAGGGTGGACCTTAGCTGTACATAGTGAAATTTTTTTTGTGAGATTTTTTCACGCCCCCCCCCCCCCCGCCCTAAAATTGTGCCATTGACTAAGAAAATAATTCCTGCAAAAGATGAAGTTGATCGGATAAGGGGAATACGTGCCGCATTGACGTTGAAGTTGCGAAAAACATGAAATTTTGTAGGAATGGGAATATTTGAATATGACTACACATTCTTCTTGCGTCAAAATATTGATTATAATAATACCAAAATGTAATATTTTCAATGTAACAATTAACTAATTATCATATTTTTGTAAATATATTAAATTTTACGTATTTTATTGAAAGTACCAATTCTTTTAATTGTATTCTTATACTAATTTAGAAAGTAGAGAAATTAACGTTCGACATAAATATTTTATATTTAATCAGAATATAATGTTTTTAACTGGATGTGGTGAATATTACACCATATAAATATAAAAGCGAAGAAAAGAAAATAGAGCTATGTATTACGTTTAAATACTTTTTAACATATTGTAGATGGCAACACATAATGTAGTCTTTTTTGCGTCTGGATAACGCTTTCTATAGTCTGATACATTTTGTGTTATAAATTGTTTTTCTTCTTCATTTTACTGAAATACACGTGTTTACGTGTATCAAAATATACGGATAATACGCGTGAAGGAATAATTGTTTTCGTTTACTGTTATTAAATAAATCAGTCACGTGTTCTATTCCTGGGCAAGGTTAAACGTTTATTCTTTTGGTATACAATGTCTTAATCGCTTGAGACCCTGCTCGTAGCCTGACTCGGACTCGACTGAAGTCTCCCCGCTCGTCCTACACCCAAGGATTTTCTTCATACCTAAATGTCCTGATTGGTTAAGCCTGAACTAGCCTTTTCCACCAATCAGGACATTTTTCAGGTATTCTTTGCGCCCCCCATTCCTTGTGCCCTTAGCGCGACTTCTAGAACGTGGGGGCGAATCCCGGTAATTAAGGGTGTAGCGGGATTTCCTACGGGCCCACGGTGCATGACGCGATCAGCTGTCGCTTACCTGCTTAGCCTCGCTGTCCCTTTGGAAACTCAAGGTTTATGGTACCCGCACTAGCTGTTGAGACCGAAGGCAAAAAGGTCTAATGGCCAAAACGTGCCAACACAAAAGCTCGCTAAAACGCTTGCTAAAACTAGTAACGGTTTACTCAAAAACAGCTGTGAGACAACGCGTTCCATAAACTCCCTTGACCATTTGCACGCCAAATGTTGCTAAATGTACGTGCCGATGGCCGCTACACGCGTATAACTGTGAACTTGAATATACGGGTATTTTGATACACGGTGTGCCCGTGTATTGAAGTACACGGATACACAGATCATACATTGAGATATACAAGAGTTAACGTGATAGCTTGCGAAAATGAAGAAACAGCATATTTTCTGTTAATAAACCTTAATCAATTAACTCTTTATTTTGATGAAGAAAAACCAAAGTATTTACATTTTCTGGCAAAAGACGGCTTTTTGCTGTAACACACATGTACCCTTGAACTTCAATACACGGATAATACACGCGTATTTAAAAAAAAAAACGGATACCCGTGTATTATCCGTGTATTTCGATACACGTGTACCCGTGTGTTATCTGTGTATTTCGATACACGTGTACACGTTTACTTCTGTTTCCGTGTATCCGTGTATAAAGAAGCACACGGATTAAAATACATATATGTATATATTAGAACACGTGAATACGTGTATCCTCAATGCACGTCCAAAACCGCAATCTCTAGTTATAACTGTAATCACTTTGCCATTCTGAGGGCTCCTTATTTATAAAATCTAGGGAAATTGAAAATCTTTTAGAACAATTTAAAGTTTTTTAAGAAATAAGGGCTGCAATGTTGTTACTAACGTACTCATTTACATTATTTGAATTAACTACTAATCTTTTTACATCATCATTAGCATTTTTTTTTGCTTAAGTCGCTAGAAAATTTCCTTATGAATACGATAAAAAAAGTTAGAAAGCTATCAGAGATGTTCTTGTACGTTATTTTCAAAATAAAGTGAAGAATTGTATTGAGCAGGAACGACGCAGTCTTGATTGCACTAAAGAGGCTCGTATTTCCCAAAAAGAAGAAAAAGGCTGAAATGCAATATTTTGATAAAGAGGAAGATCTGTTCTATGGCCCCGGAGTCGCAGATTAGCAAAAAACTGCGGTTTAAGTAAAAATGAATTACGATTTTTTCACAATTTTTCTGTTACACAAACTTTAAACGCGTTTTTCTCGAAACACAAAATTTTGCACGCCGTGCAACGTAGCTCGTAAACTAATTACTCGATCTTTATGAAACTTGATATATATATTCTACATATAAACAATTTGCCTCAGCATGACGAGCTCCGATTTTTTTTATTTTTTATTTAAAATAAAGTTCTTATCAATTATTTATATCAGAAAACACGTGTTTCATAACCGCGCCTTTTTTGCAATTTGGCAAATTTTAAAAAAAGAAAAACGTCATGCTGAGCGTTTTTGCATAAACTAACGATTCCATTTGGATTTTTTTTTCATATCATTTTTGTGCACTGTACGTTGCATGGCGCAAATACGGGATACCATCTTCAAGCCGTTATTCCACGATTATTATTAACAATTAAACTTAAAAAAAATATATTTTTTGTTATACTATAAACGATACCTGAAATTTCAAATCAATCCACGCATTACATTTTTTAGATACCCTTAACGGTATCTAAAGCTAAAATCATTTGCTTTTTTTTATATGATGCAGAATATTGGTTGTAAATACCACAAATGATTACAAAATTTTCATAGTGCTACGCGAATTACTTGGTCATTGATGGCACTATACGCGTATAGACTTTTTAAAAACTCATGGTCTTGTCTTGAAGCCTCTGCAGCAATTGGAGCCTGGATCCATGTTTATAAATAAAAGTTACAGATAAAAATGCAAATCTGACGTATTCCATGTTCTTCATCCCTTGATAATGTCAATTGATCTCTAAATAAGAATATTTTTAAAGAATATGTAGTCTTCGCCATCCATTTGATTAGGGATGGGCGAATTAGAGATATTACTCCAATTGGAACGCGTCGTTCTCACCAGTGTTACGCTTCGCGAAAACGGACTTGTTAGCAGGAAGGTAGCGGACATAAATTAGTCAGGCTAATTAATGTGAAATAATCTTAATTGGTACAAAGTATACTTGTACTTGCGTGAATAAAATATTTAACTTGAATTTTCAGTATACTCTTCACATTTAGCGCGCAGTTACTTCTATTTCAAAACTTCGCGCTCGATGCGGCACGGCATCCCGACGTACGATTGATCTAAAACTTTGGATATATCATTTTTTTTCATGAAATGGAACAATATTGAGGCGTTGGGGTTCGAATCTCGTCAGTGGCGAAGTTTTTTCTATACACAGGTTTTTAAATGTTCTATAAACGTCCTGAATATGTCCATCCGTGGACGTCCATAGAACATTCCCGCGGTACGTCCTATGTACGTTCCACTTCGAAATTGGGAGCTCTGCGTGGGACATTCCTGGGACGTATCTAGGACATGCGGACATTATTGGGATGTCCGTGGGACGTACAGAAGGTCCGATACGGACGTCCAGTGGACGTCTGGGTGCTAATCTGGGCAGAGTCAGAATCTATAATTTAAAAAAATTTCAGGTGCTATTAGTGGATGAAAAATACTTACAAAGTTGGGTCCAACAAAAAATGCTTCTCCTGTAAAAACACATTTCTCGACACTTATGCATCTTTTTCTCAATAACCATGTTACCGATCGAGTTGAAGTTTTGTGTGCTTTTACTGCTAAGGGTAACACGCTTTTTAGCCAGACTTTTTCGAAATTGAGCCTACAGTCGAATTGGCAGCATCATCTAAGTTGAAGGTAAGGGCGCAAAGATTCACACATTGGTTGGGTTGTATAATTTTTTCTGTTCAGTATTTCGAGATTCTGTTCACATAAAGTGCGCATCTATAGCTTGTCCAACGAGACGAGGCAGTAAACGTAAACATAGCTGCTCGAGTGCGACAGCGTTGATGTTACCCTTCTCAGGTAGGCAGTAAAGAACGCACGCTGGTACTTTACTGCCTCGTCTCATTGGACAAGGTATAGTACCTTAATTTAATAGATCAGGGGTGACGAACTCCTTCTCCGTCGGGAGGCAGGGAACCCCCACTACCAATGCGACTGTTCTCCCACTATGGAAGACGGCAACTCTCCCACCTCTGACCTAACCTGTGTGCCAGAGTGATGGGTATGATATCCTAATCCTCTACCTCCGTTCAGCAGCCAAGTAGAGGAGGCAACTCTCCGTTGCCTAAGCCGGAGAGAACAGTGAGGATGAGAGCCACAACTGGCTCACGGGCCGCCAGTTAATCATCCCAGTACTAGATGCTTAAAAAATTTGAAGTTGATAGCTGCAATACATTTTGAGAGAGAGGAACACGAAGTTGACTTATTTTTTATGTACCGGAAAGAATACTCACCCCCCTTACGGGATTAACGCGTTAAATGCCACGACGATCACATATGGGTGACATTAATGTTTGCACAGGTTCAGTACATAATTCGTTTTTATTAATATTTCTAGAATGCAAAAGGGTCGCAATAGCAGCCATTTTGATAGAAATTTGAACTTTTTAGTTTTTGGTTCCATTTATCAAATTATATTGTTGGATTTTTTGCGGTTGATATTCAGAGCTTATACATATATGTAATGTATACAATAAAGTCGCGATCTCGAAGTCCCATCCTCGGTTTGGAGGTGCGACATAGATCGTGAAGGGAAACTATTTTTTTTATGGCTGCATCGACCGTGCCGAACGTACAAAAGGACAGTGCCGAACGTAGAAAAGGACAGCGCATGTAAACCTGGATCGTGCGGCCGAAAACTTACTCCATATCGTCAATTAAACCACTAAGTACAGTTGAAATTATATAGTGTTTAGTGTCATTTTAATAGAAAAATGCCACAAATAAGTTGGTCAAATTCCTATTAAAAAATAATGAAAAATAAAGAAGTTTTATAACTGGATTAGTAGTGGTTCACACAGATATACCCGACCCCGTATCGCAGTGATGGGCACGGTAGGGGCCCCTGAGTTGCCTGCTTCTCCCACCAACCTCGTCGGCTATGGAGGGACGTATGAGGGGGAAAACGAAGGCGCTGGAAGGCACCGCTGCACGAAAGAGTGGTTGGTGGGGGAAGCTGCGCGGATCCTTCTTGACTGCGGCACTCAAAAATGCCCATCACTGCCGTATCGGATGAAGGTCAACGCATACTGAGTTTTTCCCTGTCAGGGTAAAAATATACTAATGCGCTATTGTATCTTACGCACATACCGAGCTTTCCGGTGAGTTTCCTTTACGATATTTCGTTTTGGTAGGGTCCGGGTTATCAGCTCGAATTTCGACATGGCTTTTCGAGAGCGGGTCGAGAGTCCCTGCTGTGCATGGCACAAAAAACGGATTGCAGGAGGGAGCTCCACAGCTCCTTACGTAAACTATCGTTATCTCTCTTCTACAATCTGCAACATCATGGAGATAGGAAATGTTCCTGCCACTTGGTGAAACAGCATCACACATCCTTATATTATACGTAAATTGTACATATTATAAAATTCTTCTTAAATAATTTATCATTTCATATGTAATGATGCAAATGTAATTTCTTAATGAAAACATATGAGAAATATCTTTGTTCTGCAAATTTTACCACCGGTTCAAGTGTGAAAAAATTAAAAAAAAAATGTGGTCGTATTCTACGATTTCTTCCTCTTTGAAATTCCGTTTTTTAACCGACATCGAAGAAGGAGGAAGTTACTCAATTCGACCTGTATGTGCCTTTTTTTCGCTTTTTTTTCCATGTATGTTCACCGATTACGCCTAGATGGCCTAGAGGACCAATCGGTACGAAATCTTTTTGCTTCTTGTAGAATGTAGAATGTAGAGTATGTCCCCCGGGGTATTCCCGTTATAAAAATGTTTGCATTTTTGCCGTTTTGCCTGCGAAGGAAGCAATGTTCTTTGCATCGGTTAGTTTCTCGCCGTTCCAAGGAACATTTTATTGGCAGGATATTTTCTGCGCGTACTCCGTCAACGTTTTTTTTTTTATTACCATAGTAAAAATTTGTTATTTTATGTTTTAACACCGTATTCCCACCTAATACCACGAAGAACTCTAAAAAATTCTAGTTAATAGCTATTTAAAATAAACAACGCCACTTCCCTGACAGAAAAAATAGTCTTGTAGAATAATTGCTAAGCACTTGTCAGGGTTTAGCAAAGGCATCTCGGATTTTGGGAACCCCTAGAGTTTGGGTAGCAGACGTCACGCTTTGCCTTTCTTCGTCGAGCGTCTCGAACCCTCCTAATTGACCTTCCGGGTCCAAAAACTGTGTATACGTTAGGAAAACGGTGTATGGTGCTTAGACCATATACATATACTTATAGACCCGGCATAGGTATAGTATGTGCATACAATGCTGTGTTCCGAGATTAAAAAATATCTGGTGCCCACATGTCACGGAACGAGATAATTTAAAATGGAGGATAGTGTATGAGACGAAGCACCTGGCTGTTGCGGTATATGTATATTGTTCTTACTATTCTTTTTTGTAAAATAAAATAAGTTGTGAAGAAGTAAATACAGATTTTATATTATCAACTTCTACATTAAAATTTAACTTTTTCCAAATTATAATCGACAAAACGAGTTAGCCATATTTAAAATAATAAGAGTAAAGTAAAAATGAACGAGTAATAAAATAAAATACATGTATATATGTATATTACAGTTACAGTTTCCATAAATATTTATACAGAATGAGATGCGATGACGATTCCCCTTTCCCCTCTCCAACTTCAGCTTCGTGGTACTCCGATTTCTTAACATACTATAGCACTTTGCCCACATAAATCGTCTGCTAGCCGGTTTAATCTTGGAACATGGCAGACTTATCTGCACCGGGTCTATAGGTATGTATATATGGTCTAAGGTCAGGTGTCTCCGTTTTTCCGGAGACTCGAGTATGCGTTGACCTTTAAGGTCGGGTTATACAGAAGAAAACACGGTGGGACCCCGGATCCGGGCGAAGTTTGGTTACCCTGATTTTGTATCTAGCACTTATACGGGGACGGCACGGACTGATATAAGTGCTAGATACAAAACCAGGGTAACCAAACTTTTTCCGGATCCGAGGTCCCACCGTGTTTTCTTCTGTATAACCCAGGCTTTATGCGGCATGTTTACACTTTATACTGCACGGTGGCCGAAGCAGCTCGAGCTTCTCGGCCCCTCGCGGGGTAGTGGAGGGTATAGCCAAGTGACTAAGAGCGAACAGCTCCGTGCGTTTTAAATCAAGACTTTACTGTACATTGTATGTACATATATCCCAAACAACTTTTGTGAAACGCTTTTTTAATACCTTCAATCCTTCGCGAGATGTTCCACCATTCGTGATTAAGTGTAACACTGTGTTAAATAAAAATACAAAACACTTGGATAGCGATCAGCCAGAAAAATGATTTACTTCTTAGTTTTGGTGACGTTTGTAATTTTATCCGTAAATGTCTCTGCTTTTATTACCTTCGCAGGTGAGTGGAAGCGAGACGTGAAATACAGTTTCGGTGTGTATTATTACGTAAATGGTGACATTTACGAAGGTTCCTGGAAGAAGAACTATCGGTATGGTATGGGATCGTATCTTTACGCGGACACGAACACAAAATTTATGGGTACATGGATCGCGGATCGTATGCAAGGGGCTAGTCAATTAATACACCCCCGTCATAGGTTTCACGGATTCTGGGAGTTAAATTTAGTAAGGCCGCGGGTGGTTCCAGGAAACGACCAGGTCTGAAAAAATCTTAAAAAACTATATCATGTATTCATTGAAAATACAATCGCGTAGCCCCTCAGTGGAAGGGGAAGGAACTTAGATCGACTACCGCCGAGGGGCTTGAATCACGACTTTACTGTATATATACAGGTTGTCCCAAAATTCCTTTAACTCCCTGAAATGAGCGGTTCCTGAGGTCATTTGAAGCGACATTTTTCTTTTCCAAAATGTCAGCTGCGGCTTTGTTTAGGAGGTATTAAGGAAACCCACGGACCAATCAGAGCGCAACGTAGACGTGTGTTGGCAAAGATGGTCCGGAGCGGCAGCAGTCATCTGGGTCTGTAAGTCCTTAATACGAGGACTTTCGCCATCGCAGATACGCGTGGTCCGTCCGTGTTGATCCATACGTCGTGACGTTTTCGATATAGCACGATGGGTCGGGCGGCTTTCTTCGTATTTGTTGTTGTTGGTAAATACGCACGTCACGTCGCGTCGTGACGTTTCAGTCGTCCTAACCAGGGCTTCGGAGTCGGTAAACAATATTCATAACTCCGACTCCGACTCCGAATCTGATTCCGACGCCGATTTCGACTCCGATTCCGACTCCGACTCTCCAAATTGAAAAAATATCTACTCAAAATAATTAAAAGTTATAATAAAACTGAATAGATAGTATAAATATTGTATTAAGGGGTTACACCACCCTGGCGCTCGGAAAAATAGGCATAAAAATAAACTTTTTTTTTACGCTGCCATTAAGTATATAAAATGATCTTTATTTTACACATATATATAGTAGTTTTATGAACAATTTGCAATATTAACGATTTAAAAAAAAATAAAAAATGGCAGAGATATAAGCCGATAAGTAGAACCCTCTTTTGAAAATCCTTGCTGATGGTGTATGTACATGATTTCTCTGTTAGGCATCGTCTAAAAAATGATAAATAAATTTTTTCTTATTTATAAGGGTAATAGCTACAATGTGACGTAGAAATTTTGTGATTGGGTGCCATGTTCGAAAATTATAAATTTTTTAAACGCAAAATTTCGATGAAATTTCGAGTTTTTTTTCAAACAGCTGTCATTTCTACAAAAAAATTTTTTAAAATTTTGCTCTACGTCATATTGTAGCTATTACCCTTATAAATAAGAAAAAATTTATTTATTATGTTTTAGACTTTAGACGATCCCTAAAAGAGAAATCATGTACACCATCAGCAAGGATTTTCAAAAGAGGGTCCTACTTATCGGCTTATACCTCGACCATTTTTTATTTTTTTTTTTACTGTTAATGTTGAAAATTGTTCATAAAACTACTATATATATGTGTAAAATGAAGATCATTTTATATACTTAATGGCAGCGTAAAAAAAAAAGTTTATTTTTATACCTATTTTTCCGAGCGCCAGGGTGGTGTAACCCCTTAAAGTCTAACTATATGGAACAGATAACTCTGATACAACACAACGCGACTGTTACTTTCTCACTTTCAGGAAGTAGTTAGGAAATGCGTATCAATTTGAGAAATTTATTAATGATTTATATACAAAAGAGCCAACGTTGGAGACGGAGTCGAAATATTTTTTCCCGACTCTGGCTCCGACTCCAGGAGTCGATATATTGCTTTTTCTTACTCCGGCTCCGATTCCAATGAACAGTAATTACTCGCAAACTCCGACTCCGACTCCACGTCTCCGACTCCGAAGCCCTGGTCCTAACACAGGTATACAAAGTACATACAGTCTTCTTTCGATATAACACGATGGGTCGGGCCAGCCCATCTTTACCAACCCCGTCTAGGTCGCGCTCGGATTCGTCCGTGTTTTTCGTTAATAACTCCTAAACAAAGCCGCGACACACATTTTGGAAAAGGAAAATGTCGCTTCAAATGACCTCAGGAACCGCCCATTTCAGGGAGTTGAAGGAATTTTGGGGCACCCTCTATATATATGTATTTATTTAATCGCAGCCACGAGATGGGCTCGGTTTACATCTCTTACATCCGCCTTATAAACAACACGTATTTAACAAGATATACACATAAAGTTTTTCTCTATCCACACAAATACAATCCCTTAATATTTCCATAATAGACCCAATTTTATTCTATCCTTAATCTATCCCAGTGTCGCCAGATCAAGACTTGTATCTCCACTCCACCTTTCCCTTCTACGACGCTATTCTACACGCTTCCGCCGCGGCCCGCTCACGTGACGCGGCCTCGTCTCTTTCGTGCATGTGTCCGGTACTGGCAAAGCGAGGGTAACTTTTTCCCCTCCAATCGCGATCCCTCTCCTCATCTGGCGACTCCGATCTACCCTCGAGATATTCGGCACTTGACTTGTTTCTGGCACGAAAAGAGGCAGAGAGAGAGAGAGAGAGAGAGAGAGAGATTTTCAGCTTTCTTTTTGTTAGGATTGGAGTCAACCTTGTAGAAGTTCTTTGTTACGGTACGTTTTCATGAACGCATCCGCTTCTATACTTTGTCCAACGATACGAGGCAATAAACCACAACATAGCCGCTCGAGTGCGACAAAGTTAATGTCACCCTTCTCAGGTAGGCAGCAAAGGACGCACGCTGCTATTTTACTGCTTCGTCTCGTTGCACTAGGTACAGGGTTCACGTTTTCAACTGAAAAACGATTTACGTGTCGTAAACCTCTGACGCGACACAGGACAATCCAAGGTTCGCTAAGTTTGTGACCACCCTTGGCCGCAGTATGTACTTCTTGAGGTCACTTCTCCGAGTCAGTTTCGAACCCACCAGAGTCAGAGGTGTGATTATTTTATATCTCTATGTAACTGGTCACGAATTAACACAGAATTCAATTATTGACTGATAATGGTGCAGCCCGACACAGGCATTCCACATACAGGGTGTCTCCGAAATCGTGGAGCAAGCAGAGTGGCGATTCTACATGCACAAACAAGTCGAATAGAAGGAATATTTACTCCTTTTTTTCGACTTGTTTCTGCATGTAGAATTTCCACCCAACCGCTTGTATCGCGATTTCGGAAACACCCTGTATAAGGGGGCCCACACAACCCTAAGTCGAATCATTCTAAGTCGTATAATTCAAATAGGAGTCCAATATTATTAGGTTGTTGCATACACTCCGGGACAAAAAGATAGCACACTTTAAAATTAACGTAATATTTATTTATTGAACATTACAACCAAGGTTTCACTTTACACATTCTTGAAAAATATCTCTATAAATAAACAGACACAAATAAAATTGAATTTAATTTCGCCAGTCTATACAATTTTATTTAAACAAAAAGAATTTTTAAGGAAATATAGTGTGACAAAATAATAGCACAGTTAACTTAAAATTATGTATAACAGTAAATCAACGATAATCAATGATAATTAGTGCTTAATATTTTGTGGCTCCTCCTTTACATTTAATAACAGCCATCATTCTCTTTGGCAAAGATTTATAGAGTTTTTTAATGGTTTTTTGCTCTAATTGTTCCCACTCATCTTCAATACATTTTTTTAATTCGGCAATATTCCCAAATTGTCTGTCATTTCTATATACAGCTCGGGCAAGATTTCCCCAACAATTTTCAATAATGTTGAGGTCGGGTGATTTTGCTGGCCAATCTAAAACGCGAATTTTTTCTCGAGAAAAGTACTCTTTTACTACTTTTGTAGTGTGTACTGCGGCATTATCCTGCTGAAAAGTATACTTCTCTCCAGCAATTTTGGTCGCGTACGTGTTTATATGTTCCTTAATCATTTCCAAATACATTTTGCTATTCAGTTTTCCTTCTATAAATTTGATTTCCATTTTACCATAGTACCCGATACCGCACCAAATCATCACACTACCACCTCCCATTTGCCGACGACTCAAACACTGTTCCTCTTTTCGCACATCGTGATAATAGTAACTCAGACCATCAGGTCCATCTAAGTTAAACCTCTTTTCATCCGTAAATATTATTCTTCGCCATTTCTTTCGCATATGAATATTCTTTTCCGCAAAGTGTAACCGATTGTTCTTATGTTGTACAGTCAACCAAGGCTTTTTCTTTAATTTTCTTCGTTGTATGTATTTGCATTTTTGCAAAACACGTCTCACATTCCTTAAATTAGTGTCTACACCAACACTTTGAGCAATTTGCCTTGCAGTCATCTTAGAATTGGATGCTGCTCTTAGTATTGCACGACGTTCCCGGGCACTTACAAGGAGATTGCAAAGGTTTCGGGTCACAGATTTAGTTGAAACTTTACGGAGTTATAGATCTCGTTCCCCTGATTGCGAATATACCCCATTATAAGGGCAGACACTCAATAGTTTTCAAGATATTTGCAATTATAGTTTTATAACCATGAAATCTCAGTTTAGTTCACTTTCCTACAAAGCAATAGCGTGGCGTAGTGGTGGCGAGCTGAGCAGCTACGCCGTGGGCCTGGGTTCAAATCCCGCCGTGGTAATTTCTTTTTATTATTTTTATATTCTACATGTAAAAATGTATTTTCAATGTTAAATAAATTTTAAATAAAATATTTTTATTCACTGAACGGTTACTTGAAAATGATACTTATTACACTCCTCGAAAGAATTAAGGGATCACTTCTGCGGCCCCAAAAAATTGCTACCAGTTTACACGGTCATAACTCCGGCCAAAATTGCTGTATCGATATCGTTAAACAATGGTTTGAAAGCGTGAAACCTCTAGTTTCAGATGCTCTTTTTCACATTTTTGCTAAGTTGTTTTTTTACAATGTTATAGTGAGATGAAGACAATATTGACGGTTAACAAAAATTTGGTGCAACTTTGAAACATCGCACGGGGTGAAAACATTTTTTTTTTTGATAAATCGCGTTAATATCATTTGGAAGGGCTATCTTTCTTCTGTAAAATGTGTGGTTGTTGATTATCGTGCGATTTTTTTTATTCGAGTTATTCAACATTGGAGTAAATGTTGTCTATTTTAACTTTAACTGGCTCCAGAAAGCCAAAAAATGATCGTAGAAACTTGAACAAAAAACCAATAGAAAGAGCGTTTCGTTCTCTTCAAGGCACTTCCTTTGTTTTATCAATTTAATTAACATTTCGATATACCAGGTGTTTCTGAAATTATGCTTAAAATATGCACAATTTCCATTTTTCCTTTAACTTGCTATATCTCGGCGAGAAATGATCGCAATACCATGATTCGAAAGTCAGACTGAAGCAGAGATTCTGCCGATTCGATTGAGTACCCCATGAACCCGCTGCGACATTTTTTTACCTATGGCAGCTGTGTTTGAAGTTAGTGATTCCCAGAAATTACCGCTCCACCTACTGCGTCGGCGTTCCTCGGTTTGTTTCCTCTTTTCGGTTGTTTTCGTCTTACGTCGCGAGGTGGGGATAAGAATACAAGCGCACGCTTCAGCCGAACGACGACGTGACAAACTCGCGCTATTAGCCTCATTTTATGCAAATCACTAATTTCAAACACAGCTGCCATAGTTAAAAAAATGTCGCAGCGGGTTCATCGGGTACTCAATCGAATCGGCAGAATCTCTGCTTCAGTCTGACTTTCGAATCATGGTATTGCGATCATTTCTCGCCGAGATATAGCAAGTTAAAGGAAAAATGGAAATTGTGCATATTTTAAGCATATTTTCAGAAACACCTGGTATATCGAAATGTTTATTAAATTGATAAAACAAAGGAAGTGCCTTGAAGAGAACGAAACGCTCTTTCTATTGGTTTTTTGTTCAAGTTTCTACGATCATTTTTTGACTTTCTGGAGCCAGTTAAAGTTAAAATAGACAACATTTACTCCAATGTTGAATAACTCGAATAAAAAAAATCGCACGATAATCAACAACCACACATTTTACAGAAGAAAGATAGCCCTTCCAAATGATATTAACGCGATTTATCAAAAAAAAATTTTTTCACCCCGTGCGATGTTCCAAAGTTGCACCAAATTTTTGTTAACCGTCAATATTGTCTTCATCTCACTATAACATTGTAAAAAAACAACTTAGCAAAAATGTGAAAAAGAGCATCTGAAACTAGAGGTTTCACGCTTTCAAACCATTGTTTAACGATATCGATACAGCAATTTTGGCCGGAGCTATGATCGTGTAAACTGGTAGCAATTTTTTGGGTCCGCAAAAGTGATCCCTTAATTCTTTTGAGGAGTGTATTTTATAGAACAATATTAAAATTACATTATTTATTGTTTTATTAATTATTATCTTTTGTGTATGTTTTTTATAAAATAATAAGTATCATTTTCAATTAACCCTTTAGTGAATAAAAATATTTTATTTAAAATTTATTTAACATCGAAAATGCATTTTTACATGTAGAATATAAAAAAATAAAAAGAAATTACCACGGCGGGATTCGAACCCCGGCCCCACGGCGCGGCGCGGCGTAGCAGCTCAGCTCGCCACCGCTACGCCACGCCATTGCTTGGTAAGAAAGTGAACTAAACTGAGATTTCACAGTTATAAAACTTTAATTGCAAATATCTCGAAAACTATTGAGTGTTTGCCCTTATAATGGGGTATATTCGTAATCAGGGGAACGAGATCTATAACTCCGTAAAGTCTCAACGAAATCTGTGACCCGAAACCTTTACAGTCCCCTTGTTAGACTTTGCGGACGTTCAGAACTCTTCTTTTTACTATATGTAGTTTTCCGGATTTTTCAAGAAATTCATTATTACTTTTCGACTTCTATTCATAATTTTTGCTAGTTTTGTCACTGAATATGTATTGTTCTTTTTCCAATTTTATTATAGTATTAATTTCACACGCGTTCAATCTCTTTCCGCGACCCATTTTTGATAATATTTTGCCTTTTTTAAACAAATATACAACACAAGATAATATCACGGACTTTATTAACTATGTTCTGAGGTTGATGTTCGCAATTCGCGAGCTTCAGTGTAACTGGAAAGCGTAGATTTACTACACGTGCTATCATTTTGTCCCACTTGCGAACCACAATATTTACGTTTTCATTTCTAGAATTCTGTTGAAGTAAATATTGGTTATGATATTCAGTACATTATACATAGAGGCATGTCAGAATATGTTGACATATTAAAATATTAATTTTCTTCCGTTTATTCTACTAAATGAGAAAAAATAGACGATGTGCTATCTTTTTGTCCGGGAGTATATGAAATATCCGATTTTTGATAGTAACTTTAAACAAACATAACTTTTCTTTAAATAAAACTTATTAAAGTTTCAGTAAAAATTCAATTTATTACTTGTCCACCTACTTCATTTATGAGCTCTATTTATGAGCTTTTTTTTGGTAATTGTGCATAATAAGGCCCCCCCCCCCCCACCGATTTCGATGATTTTTTAATATGTTGTCAGAGTGAAGATTCCGAACAACTTTTTCCTTACATGTAATCGTCGCTCAGCCTTAGTTTTCGAGATATTCACAATTTCGTCTGCGTGGTCGGGCCGGCCTGACGGCTGGCCCTCTCCGCCCCCTCCACGACCTAACCCAGACCTCACTCTGTTCGCATAATCTTTGCATTATAGTTGTCATCCAGAATTTGAAATTGTACTGGAAAAATAATGCGAACAGAGTGAGGTCTGGGTTAGGTCGTGGAGGGGGCGGAGAGGGCCGGCCCGACCACGCAGACAGCAAATTTCAATGTAGTAGTGGCTGCAGTTTTTCGCAAATATCTCAAAAACTAAGACTGAGCGACGATTACATGTAAGGAAAAAGTTGTTCAGAATATTGAGTTTTACAACATATTAAAAATTCATCGAAATCGGTGGGGGGCCCCTATTATGCACAATTACCCTTTTTTTATCATTGACTGACTATGTTCATTTACTACTACATTTTGACTAATCATCACTTAATGTTGTCATGAGTATGCTCGTTTTCGATTGATATTGAAATAAATTATATTTAAAAGTAAAGTTGGATATGTATTATACATGTACAAAATAGAAACTGAAGATAGGACTTGAAAGATGAGCTTTGTACCTTCAAATGATATGCAGAGTGTACCAGCCAAAGTGTTACAAGCTATTGTCTCCGAGCATAATAAAAACATCGACTTCATTTTTTTATTAATTCAATGGTTAAATTGTGCTAATATATTATTACGTATTAAATTGGGGGTGGAGGGCGAATATGTTTTTAAATGGAAGTAGTATTAATTTTTTGTTATTGTGATACCTGTCATTAAACTGAATAATATTTACTTGAACCATTTTTTCCCCATTGTGCCCAGTTACAGGGTTATAGCAAAAAATTTGTTCTGAATTGAATCTTTGAAAAAACGAAAAAAAATGACTTTAGTTGGTACACACTGTATAATAAACTTGTAGATTATTTTTAATTCACTTCATAAAATTTGCATTCTGAAATCGATCATTTCATATTCAACGAAATGATGAAAATTTTATTTAAAAACTACAAGTGAACCCTTATCCATAAATTTATTTATTCGTTCTTTACATCCTTTACACCTCGCACAAGTGTTGAGGAGTATGCACTCGGCGTCTCACTGTTAAGCATTGTTACGACATAGCAGAAGGGTAGACGATGACGAAAGAAGCCCCGTTCACGAAGCCAGTCTCTAATGTCTGATTTTCTAAAACATGGAAATTTCAGTTGGAAGTAATATGAAAATGGTTTGATGTGGTAGACGGACCTCTGCGGCATCAAATGGAGGAAACTCGTGTGGGGCGAAGTGGCCGGCGGCTTCGGTGGCACTCCCCTCGAGGACCCGGTGCTCTCGAGCTTCTCGCGGTGCCTCGCGGGTGACATTCTCTGCGTGTGGCGGCGGGTTGCCGCGACGCCGGCCACCTCCGGCCCGGCAACCGCCTCTGCGACCGGAGCTGGCATCTTCGACCTGGGAATCGCACCCTCCCCCGCACCGCCACCCCTCTCCCTCACCGCCGCTAAGGAACTCTGGATTTTCTGGTACGGCGAGGAACCTGATCTCTCCGGTATCGTGTCACCGGAACTGATTGCGTGCGGTGAGTAATCCACCTTGCAACCGACCCGCTACCATTTTACACTGTTCACTCTACCTCTCCTATACATACACGGTGTCTCGAGAACCTTTGCAAACTTTGTCAACCTACACCCCGCGACAAAGCTATAAGACACACTATACAAGGTGTCCCAAAAATTTTGCCCTCCCTTAAAGTGGCTGATTCTAGAGTTTATTTGAAGTAACTTTTTCCTTTGCGAAATTGTTCGCCACGGCATTGTTAAGGGGTTGTGACTGAAAAAAACACGGTCGTATCAGAGCGCGGTTACAGCTGACTGATTCCGGTGCGGCCAATGCCAACGTCAGGCTCATCACGCGCCGCTGTTGCAGCGCTCTGATTGGTTTGTATTTTTCGTTAATAACTCCTTAACAAATCCACGGAAAACATTTTCGCAAAGAAAAATGTGACCTCAAATGACCTCAGGAATCACCCCTCTCAACAAAGTACATACAACATTTTTGGGACACGCTGTAAACACGCCATAGGCAAAGCTATAAGAAAATTATTGAAATGTGTAGTCGAGTAAGAATTTTCTTCTTCCTTCGTTCCTAATGTCATTCTTTACATCGTACAGTAACATTCTCTTACATTTTTGGTGTTGAATAGTTAATGAGCTACGTGATTAGTTAGTTAAATAATGTAATGTTATGAATAGTTACAAGTGCCTCAGGGAAAAAATGCTAAGTGAAATTGAAATCAGCTTGATTAGGAATTGAATAGATCAAAATTGTTTAGTAAAGAATATTGTAACAATATTAGGAAGAAGCCGTAGTGCGATTTACAATTACTTGAAAAATTGTGATAATTACGGTAAAAAAACAATCAGGTGGTCCTCCAAAAGTCTCAGCCAAAAGATTGTGTCTAATTCTTCATTAACTGCCAGGCAGATACAGTATTTTCTTCCGTAACTGTCGAAATTTTATCCCCACCACTGGGGGGTCTACCCTTGCAACCAGTCAAGCGGTAAACACGTTCGACAACCGAGCTAGCAAGGGATCGAGTATTGTTGAGACTTACACCAATGCAAGTAAAGCAAAAGATTTTTCTAATTGTTTACTTTTTTTTTTATAAAACTTTTACCATCGTGTTTGTCTCATTTTTCTAATTAAAATGACATCAAACACGATAGAATTATGATTATAATTACTCGTTAGACCTTTCCCGCAAATGTTAAGTCCGAAACTTTAATTGTTTGATAGACAAACAATTATGATCGTAACTATATCGTGTTTGGTTTCATTTTAATCGGAAGGAACAAGACGAATGCGATGGTAAAAGTTTCATTGACGGACAACCAAAAATAAGAAACTTTGATTTTTGAATTTGAATGGCTCAGCTGGCATGAGTGCTTTGATGACTGCCGAACGCCCGATCCTCAGTCCGTCTTTCCCTTTCAATCGCTATGCTTCAATAATCGCTCGGCAGACCCGACGATACGACAGTTACGGAGAGGCTATTGTAGCAGCTGTGGATGCACCAACATGCAGCGTTAGGACAGTTCAAAAGGTACTAGGGACGTAAAACGGTTAAAACAAGTCGCCATAAAGTGGCCCGATAAAAGTTTGCAAAAGAACGAATACATTGGCGTAAAAAAAGTAATCTTTTCTGACAAAAAAACGCTTTAATTTGGATGATCCAGGCTGTCTAACTAAATTATTACTTTTATGATCTGCGAAAGAAAGAAATCACTCTGCAGAAGTGACAGTTGGGTGGTAATTGCATAATGATTTTGGTGGCAACAAGATATCAGGGAAAGACTGATATTAAGTTTATTTCATGCAAAATGAATAGTAAAATGTATGTTAGTATCATAAACGAGCAATTAACAAAACTTGCACATCGCATAGCGAAACAGAAATACAGTGGGTGAAAAAAAGTATTCATACACCTTTTACAAAAGAATAACTTTTTTTAAGATGTTAGAAGAATTAGAAAAATGTGAAGGTCACAATTTTTAACTTTTTTATCTGTGCCTGCAATAAAAATTTAAACAATGCCTTGTGTTAAAAATTGTTACAAAAAATTGTTAAAAAAAAATTATTTACACATTATCTAGTAAATTAAACCTTCCAACATCTAAAAAAAAAACGAAGCGGTTGGTTCAATTTTTAAAAAGTTATTCGTTTTTAAAGAGTGCTTTTACAGACTGTTTGTTCAAAAAGGAAACAATTTAATACAATTTTTAATTTATTAAAAAATTAATAAAAAATGGAAATCTATAAAGCAAAAAACAATAAAAGGTTTTATTATACAAATCACACCCGAAAAGAATGCTGCAGGTCGCACACAATAAAGATGGCACCATACATTATTAATATCAAGTAACATAAAATTTAGCATTTGATTCTTTTTGAAAAGTGTTTACACGTCTTATAGTTTTATCACAGCTAGCAGAACGTAGCCATTTCATTTGTAATTGAAGTCCTTTGAACCGTAGCTTTAAGAAAGGCGTAAAACTCTATGAACTGAAGTACTATGTGCTGTAAACAATAACATTAGAAATAAAGGAAGAAAAATTCTTACTAAAATACAGTTTTCATTCATTTCTCTTTATGGGTTATAGTTTTGTCGCGGGACGTATTCGACGAATCGATATAACCATTTGGGGTCATTCCACGCCAAATTAGACACTTTTCTGAGTACCGTTTCGGCTTTTATTCAAACTTGGATATGTGTCGTCTCTTTAGTGACATATGGATGTATCTTAACAGTTTTTTCAAGGTGAAACTGCAGAACAGCTACCTACCCTCCGAGTTCGATGATTCTTTGATATGTTATAAATGTTATAAATTTCAAACATTTTGAACAAGTCTTTTCTTTGCATATTAGTAGCGGTCTTGCCCAGTATCCAAGATATTCACGAAGAGCTGTCGATACCATTGCAGGGAATTCGGTCTATACTTGTACGTCTCTGGCAGTGCGCGCGTTCGTGTTGGTGATCTGTCGCCGGACACTTATCAATAAATAGTAATGCAAGGGGTTAAAGTGTATTTTACTTATTTTTCATCATTGAAGACTAAAAAATTGTCTGCTTTTTATTTTGACTGTAGAGAACTATTTTTTTTTTTAAATATGATAAATACATACGCTTCTGCGGCACGAAACAAAAAATACACGTCTTTTAGCCTTTACTGTTTAAAAAAATAATAAAAACACATTTCAAATGTTCTTTAAGAATGAATAAGAGTCACTCTATGTATTGTACGTCCAAGCAAGTTGCTCTAACACACGTGTTGATATATTCTAAAATACAATTAAAGGGGTTGCTACAATAAGGCTCCATATTCAAGTAATTTGAGAAAAAAAAGCCATTAGGAATTTAGAATTGTATCAAACGTACCATGGACAACCAAAAAATATTGATAAATTTTTACACTCAGAATGAAACTTATACCTTTCTTACTATTCTATAATTGCAATTGAAATATAGGAATTGCCTTCTTTTTATGTCAAAGTAAAGAAGACAGTAAGCACCCATTAAAGATTACTAACTGCGGATTTTCATATAAACTAAAAGTTTTCGATCTGAATTTTAAGAAACAGATGTTGAATGAAAATTCATGTCCCTTTTTAATTATTCTAACAAGTTGTAAATAAAATATTAACATTTTTAGTTTGTATTTCACCTGTTCATTTTTGTCATAAATGCATAAAATTATCTTAAAATTCGCAGTTTATTCATTACTATAATGGATAATGTATTTACATAGAAGTAATAATGATAATAATATATATATGTACATATATATTATATTAGATTAGAGTAAACGCTCCTTCGTTGTCCAAAGGCCGGGGGTTTGAGCGGACAACGAGCGTGCCCCGACATGCTTTTTGATTTATGACTGTGTCTAGATATCGCGCCGACCGCGCCGAGCGATACTTCAATAGAGATCCGAACACAGAGAAGGAAAGTAAATGCTCGTTCGTTGCGAAGAATCGTCTATGCGCTCGTTGCGACGTGCCTGTCAACGCTGTGTCGGCCGAGTCGCTCCGCACGGCGGCAACGATTGATGTCGGCTCGGGTATATCGGTGTGAACACCACACATTGACTCGAGTGAATCGAGTACTCAAACTTCTTAATTTCCATTAGGCTTTTATGGGACTTTCACCAACTTATTTCTGGCATTTTTCTGATTAAAATGATACCAAACACGATATAATTTCAACTTTATTTACTGGTTTCATTGACGGTATGGAGTACTGTAGGACATGGAAGAGGATAGCGAGTGAAAAAAAAAGAAAAACTGTAATGTTTACAATACCAATGTGATGCTAACACTTTTATTAATAAGTTTCTAGTGATTATTTTTCTTATTCTTTTTTGATTATGTATAATTAGTCGTTTAAAATTTGTTACGGAGTTTTCTAAAGCCAGACAGTTGACTGCTTTTGACTGCGAATGCTTTTCTTTGTCATTTAACTAGCCGTTTCACTAAAGTCTAATTGAATCGAAAATGAATTAATAAAAATGCAAAACTAGCCGTGGTCTTGCTTTAACGGAGGCATCTTGTACGAAGAGGCCAAATTCATGTCAAATCATAGGCGCTGGACAACGATCGTGCCCACAGCACAGGTCGCGCTGTGCTCCTACGGGCTGTAACTCCGTTAATTTGCAAAATTCAAGTCTAATTCTTTGAGAACATATTTTTAAGATGTTAAGTTGTTTATTTAAACATATGCTATATATAGTATGTGGTAAATGTATGATAAATTATTAATTATGCTTCACATGTAGAGTAAATATGGGACAAATTATATCGTGTTTGGTATCATTTTAATTAGAAAAATGCCAGTAATGAATTAGTGAAAGTCTCATAAGCCTTATGGAAAATGAACAATTCCATCATTGCCATTACATACATTGTAAGAACTCGTGGGCCTTTAAACTGTGCCGGCGACGGCGACACGCTTCGGTCACGCGATCCGTATTTCACTCTGTCCTTCTCTATGTTCGGCTCTCTATTGAAGTCTCGCTCGGCGTGTATCTCGACGCAGTCATAAATCAAAAATAGCGTCCCTATTCGCTCGTTGCGAACTCAAACCTCCGGCCTTTTCGCAACGAACGAGCATTTACTGTAATGAAATACGGATCGAGTGACCGAAGCGTGCCGCCGCCGTCGCCGGCACAGTTTAAAGATCCGCGTGTTCTCACTGTACATAATCCCAATTAAAAATGCTTTATTTTTCATTATTTTTTTATGGGACTTTAACTGGCATGTTTCTGTCATTTTTCTGATTAGAACAAGACCAAACACGATATAATCTGTCTCTTAACTTAACATCTCAAAAATATGTTCTCAAAGAATTAGACTTGAATTTTGCAAATTAACGGAGTTACAGCACGTAGGAGCACAGCGCGAGCTGCACATATGCCGCATAACGATACTTTTGATATGAATTTGGCCTCTTCGTACAAGAAGCCTGCCTCCCTTAAAGCAAGACGACGCGCGACGGCTAATTCTGCAATTTTTATTAATTCATTTTCGATTTAATTAGACTTGAGTGAGAAGCGGCTAGTTAAATGACGGCTAGAACTTTACTCGAGCGGTCACTCTTCCAGTGACGCTCGCAGTGTAACCTTTCTTGGTTTTTCAATAAATCGTACTCGTTGGCGGGCGGCTTCACCGTCTATACTGGTTTTCTTTCAACCCCCGCATCAGTGATCCTTTTTTCCCTACCTCGTTATGTATAGTTATTTCTTACAGTAACAAATTTTTAAACGACTCATTTTACATAATCAGAAAAATAATCACAAGAAAGTAGTCAATAAAATTGTTAGCATCGCATTGGTATATTAGACAATAGAGTAAACAATACAGTTTTTCTTTCTTTTTCACTCGCTATACTCTTCTATGTCCTACAGTACTCCATACCGTCAATGAAACCACTAAATAAAGTTGAAATTATATCGTGTTTGGTATCATTTTAATCAGAAAAATACCAGAAATAAGTTAGTGAAAGTCCCATAAAAACAGAATGAAAAATGAACAATTCTATCATTGCCATATCATTGTGAAAATACGCGAGCCTTTGAACTGTGCCGGCGACGTCGACTGTTCGCGTCTCTTTCTTTCCAATACGCTGTTCTTCGTAGCCTTCGAAACTTTCATCGTCGATAAAACCACTTAATACAGTTCAAATTATATCGTGTTTTGTGTCATTTTAATCAGAAAAAATGCCAGAAATAAGGTAGTGAAAGTCCCATAAACAAATAATGAAAATTAAGAGATTTGTAAAATCGATTCCTCGAGGCAATGACGTGGTGTTCACACCGATATACCCGAGCCGACATCAATCGTCGCCGCCCTGCGGAGCAACTCGGCGTTGACAGGCAGTGTAGTGGGTAGGCACTGGACAGGAATCGTGCCCTCGCTCCGGACAAGAATCAAGCGTTTACTGTCCGTCCACCACAAGAAGTCTCTTGGTAGGAGTTTCACATCATAGGGACAACAAACCGTTCGATGAACGGACCGTGTGACGAAGAGAGTGAATCGATTTTTCCAAACCGAGTGAGATAATGCGAAGCGAGCAATCCAGTAGCATAAGGACAGAATCAAATGTATCCTACGACGTTAAACATCCTCGCGCCGAGCAAGAGGAACGTGAGTTCACGCATATTCTGTATTAGGAACTTCTAACTCGTTGTCGGTTAAAATTTTAAATTAATGCTACAGATCAGAACAAATGAGAAATATTTTCGAACTACAGCTTTCAATTTTTTCCAATATTAAAATTATTAATTTCTTGAAAATGAATAAGTAACGATCATTCGTTTAACACATTTCTATCATACGGAAGAGTAAAAAATAGATAGATTTTAGCTGTTTTGCAGATGCATCCTATTTTTAATGGTAATTAAAGTTTTAATTTTCGCGGTAGATACAGATACAAAAACCGCTGCAATACTGATCAAACAGACTGCTTTAGCAATTTCGACCAATTTATAACATTTGTACAAGTGATATGAATTTTATCTAATTTTTGTTGTAACTTATTGAAGGACGTGTCAATCGTGAATTATGTGTTACATTAAATGTAATTCAAATGAATTATTGTATTTTTAAAGTACATTTTGAAGTCCACTTAAACGTTAAATATCGACGATAGGTCAGGAAACTTTTTTTTTTTTTTTTATTATTATTTATTTATAAAGGTCGCATCAACATCGAGGTCATTAGCGACCACTTTTGGTATATAATTATTCGTACAGTGTTTTGTTGTCACAATAGTACATGAGTGGAGATATAATTAAATCTTGTAGTATAGGTTCACATTTTTGAGAAAGGTAAGAACCCTTGTAATGATCTCCTGGTCGTTGAGGCACTCACTCAGGTCGGCTGGAATATTGAGGGCTTGTCGTTGTGTCAGGAGAGTTGGGCATTCAATAAGGATATGTTCGATAGACAGTGGTACGTTGCACGGGTGACAGAGAGTTGGGGAGTTTTTCGTGATTTTGTGTAAGTGTGTAATATTTGAGTGACCAATTCTAAGTCGCGTAGTGATTACTTGGTCTTTCCTGTGGATAATATTAGGGGAGTTATTATTATAAATATCTTTTCTTATTTTAAATAATTTAGCAGGGGGGGGGATCTAGTCCATTCTTCATTCCAATTACTTTGGGTTCTTAGTTTGAGTCCTCTAATTAGATCATTGGGAGAGATCGGGAAATTTTGAGGTGAGGTTTTAGTTAGCGGCTTCTTTGGCAGCTGTGTCGGCCTTTTCATTGCCGGCAATTCCTATATGGGAGGGGATCCATACAAATACAATATCTTTATTTTGTTTGTATAGGGTAGAGAGTAAATTAAATATATTTTGGATTATTGGTTCTCTGTTATCATGATTCGCCAGACAAGAAATAACACTCAGAGAATCAGAAAAAATTAAGACTTTGTGGTAAGGATAATTAGTGGTAAGCTCCAGGGCCGATTTAATAGCGAACGCTTCGCTGTAGAATATAGAGCATAGGTTATGGAGATTATAGAGTACACTTTTATCAGGAAGGATAACTGCACAGCCAGAACCTTCTTTACTTTTGGAGACGTCGGTGAAAACGTGTGAATAATCAGAGTATTTCTGGGAGATTTCATAGAAAAGGTCTTTAAAGATTTGGGGATTTGTTTGCTCCTTGGGATGAGTGTTCAATGAGAGATCGATTTTGGGGGGGGGGGGGGTGTTAGCCAGGGTGGGTCAGACATTGGAGATTTTCGTGGTATTAGAGGAGGGGTTATGTTTATGTCATTTAGGTAAGTTTTAAATCGGAAGGATAGAGGAAGTGATCGTTTCATTAGGTAGTTGCGTTCATATCGGGTAGAGGAAACTGTGGAGTAGGTAAGGTTTGAAGGGGTAGAGGATAGTTTTACGGCATATGTCATACAGAGTTTTCTTCTTCTAAAATCTAAGGGTTCTTCATTAGCTTCTGCTAAAAGGCTTAATATAGGGCTTGTGCGAAAGGCACCTAAGGCTAATCTAATACAGTTGGATTGGATGACATTTAGTGGCTTTAAGGTATTTTTATTAGCAGAGTCAAAGATTATTGATCCATAATCAAGTTTGGATCTTATTAGGGCGATGTAGGTTCTTAGAATTATAGTTTTTTCTGCCCCCCAGTTTTGGGCCGATATGGCTTTTATGATGTTGAGTCTTTTGGCACATTCATTTTTCAAGTAGTTAACATGTGCTTTCCATGAGAGTTTATTATCGAAAATTAGGCCCAGAATTTTGATCTGGTTGGTTCTTACAATGTTGTGTGTGCCGATTGAAAGTTTAATGGTTGAGTGGTTTTTGTTTGATTTTGAGAAAATTATAAATTCGGATTTGGTACCAGAGAATTTGAAGCCAGCTCTGTTCGACCAGGTTTCTAGTTGGTCAAGTGTTTCCTATAGTATTTGTTGAGTAGTGATTAAATTTTTCCCACTACATGAGATTGTAATATAATCAGCGAAAATACAGAATTTAATCGGTTTGGGAATAATTGAGGCAATATCATTAATAGCTATAAGGAAGAGAGTGATACTTAGAACGGAGCCTTGGGGGATACCATTTTGTATTTCAAATTTTTGAGAGAGAGAGCTATTTGCTTGCACATGGATTGATCTATTGGTTAAGAAATTTGCTATAAAATTTAACATCGCTCCATCAACACCATTTTCAGCTAGGATTTTTATAATTCTGTCTTTCCATACCATATCATAAGCTTTTTCAATATCGAGGCTAATAGCTATTAGGTGTTGTTTCGAGATAAAAGCTTCGCAGATAGATGATTCTATATTTATAAGATGGTCTATAGTATTTCTGTCTTTTCTGAAGCCGTATTGATATGGTGAGAAGAACCCTATGTTTTCAAGGAACCAGCAAAGTCGTCTGTTTATAACTTTTTCCATGAGCTTACATAGGGTAGAGGTAAGGGCAATTGGTCTATAATTTTCAGCTTTACTGTGGTCTTTGTTAGGTTTGGGGATGAGGATAACTATTGATTCTCTCCATTTATTAGGGAAAGAATGAGTAGTCCATATCTCATTGTATAAGGAGGTTACGTGTTCAAGTGCATTTTCAGGGAGGTTCTTTATAAATATGTTAAATATACCATCTGGTCCGGGGCAGGAGTTTTTTGTAAGAGCTAGGGAGGATAATACTTCATTGACTTGGATGGGAGAATTAAGTGTGGAATTTGAGGTAGTGATTGAAGATACGATGTTTGCAATTTTGATTTGGGAGTCATCTTTAAAGGTACGGAACGCACTGGAATAATTTGATTCATTTGAATTTTTGGCGAAGGTTGAGGCAAGGTGGTTGGAAATCTCGTTTGGATTGGTTAGGATTTTAGTATCAGGAGTAATGAGTGTGGGGATTTTTGATTGGTTTTTAGAACCATTTATTCTTCTTATTTTGTTCCATATGAGAGAGGTTGGGGTAGACGTGTTCATGGTATTAATGAAGTTAGACCAAGACAATTTTTTAGCGTCTTTTAGGATTCGGCGTGAAGTTGCCCTCATTTTCTTATATTGGATTTTATTTTCGATTGTAGGGTGACGTTTGTAGTGATGGAATGCTTGTTTATAGGCTTGAACAGCTTTTAGACATTTGTCATTCCACCATGGAACTTGATTTTTGTGAGGTTTGTTCGATGTTTTAGGGATGCATTCATTGGCAGATTCAACGATAATGTTTGTAAATATGTTGACTTTACTATTTATATCAAGAGAAGAATAGGAGGCGTTTAGAGATATCTGTATTTCTATTTTATCTGTAATTTTTTCTTTGTACTTGGTCCAGTCAGCTTTTTTAAATAGCCAACGTGTAGGCTGAGCAGATCTTGGGGAAAAATAGTGGAGGTTACGTAGCATAATGGGAAAGTGGTCACTACCATGGAGTTCCCAACTAGCGTTCCAGGAAAAACAGTGTGTTATAGAGGAACTACAAATTGAGAGATCGATTGCACTGAAGGAGTTGAAGCTGTTATTAAAGTGGGTGTATTGATGGTTATTTAGAAGGGCAATATTAGGATCATCTAATAATTTTTCAACGATACGTCCTCTCGGATCAATTTAGTGTGATCCCCACATGTAGTGATGGCTATTGAAGTCGCCCAGTAATATGTATGGTTTAGGTAGTTGGCTTACCAAGTCGCATAGTTCACCGAGAGACATATCATAACTGTTTGGGATATAGATATTGCAGATTGTTATGTAACCTGTAGGTTGTAGGATGGTGGTAGCTATAGCTTCAAGGTGTGTGTTGAGAAAGATTTCTTGACAAGGGGTTTGATTATATACGAATGTGGCAACTCCACCGCTAGCGTGTATGGCTTGGGAGCGATTTTTGTGGAAAAACTTGAATTTCTTCAATGTAGGGCAAAAATTGTTCTTAAAGTTAGTTTCTTGGAGGCAAATAACCGAGGGGTTATATTTCTGTATTAATATATCGAGATGTTCCTTTTGAGGGTAATACCCGTTTATGTTCCACTGCAAAATGTATTCACTCATGATTTTAAGATTTGGTTTAGGTTTACACTTTCCGGGGGATTTTCTTCAATGCTTGTATCAGTGAAGATTTCTGTGTCCTTTTCGTTACGTGATAGTTTCTTGATGATCCTAGTGTATCTATTTTTGATGGATCTGTTTGTGAGGAGAGGGTATGTAGAGCGAAGTGTAGCAGTTATTTTATCAGTAGTATCCGAGAATTCATGGCATATATCTTCTATGTTAGAGCATCCTTTTGTTTTCTCTAAGAAGCTTTTAAGCTTAAGTAATTTAGTTGATCGGTGTTTTTATCATTTGAGAGGTATTTTTCTACTGGAGATAGAAGAGAGTCGATATTGTCAATTTCAGGTGTTTCTATTCTGGCTTTTTTCTTGATTTTCTTCATGCTGTCGGTTTTTATTTTTGTTTTTGTTTGTATATTTTCATTTCCTATATGGGAATCATCGGATGTACATATAATGACACTCTGTTTCGATATTCGAAATTTGAGGTAAGGGATTAACGTTGGAACTGGATGATGACGATGGCATTGATCGTTGCCGTTTTAGGCCTAGTGGGATTATTTCCATGGTACTTTCACTGTCTTCTTCATTTCTTGGATCTTTTGGTAAATAGCTCGTGTCATGTGTTACAATAGCGGTATGGTTAGCTTCAGTGGTTTTACTATTAGTTACAGTTTTTTAAGAATTATTTGAACAATCTTTAGCTAGGTGTCCGGATTGTTTGCAGTTGAAGCAGGTGAGAGCGTCGGAAGAAATGTAGATCCAGCAGGTAGTGTCATCAAATGTGATTTTCATTGACTCCGGAAGTTTATTGACATCTGCAGGGTCAATGTACACCTGTCGCCGAAAGCTCATAATATGACTGAGGCCAGTTTCAGACACGCCTACGCGAAGAAATGTGATGGACGATCCCAATTCAATGTTGAGATCTGTTATTTGCTTTTCCAGTATATAATGTGGAATAGTTGGAAAAACATTTGATAAAACGATTCTTTTAAATTTAGTGACTAGGGCTCGTATTTTGAGAGAAGAGTTACCAAGTTGTATTGATGCATTCGTTTCTACTAATTTGTTAACTATATCATGGCTTGCCAAATACATACATATTCTATTTTTGGAAATTCTAGAGACAAAACGGATGTTCGATGGATTTGTCAGTGTTGCTACAGCCTTTATGTAATCTTTTAATGAGATACCGCCTACAGCGTCAATAACGATCGCTTGATCTTTGGTAGGGAAAACTGTTGTTTGTACCGCATTGGCATAACTAATGGGTTGTCGGTTCATTGTATCTTCGGACGTTGTATCATTTGTAGCATGATGACTTCTGTAGTCAGAGACCATCCTGCTTGTTTTGGGTGCAGCCGTGTGCACCCAAATAAAAGTTAGGAAAATAGAATGCTTCGATTATAGATGTACAGTAAATGCTCGTTCGTTGCGAAAAGGCCGGAGGTTTGAGTTCGCAACGAGCGAATAGGGACGCTATTTTTGATTTATGACTGCGTCAAGATACACGCCGAGCGCGCCGAGCGAGACTTCAATAGAGAGCCGAACATAGAGAAGGACAGAGTGAAATACGGATCGCGTGACCGAAGCGTGTCGCCGTCGCCGGCACAGTTTAAAGGCCCACGAGTTCTTACAATGTATGTAATGGCAATGATGGAATTGTTCATTTTCCATTAGGCTTATGAGACTTTCACTAATTCATTTCTGGCATTTTTCTAATTAAAATGATACCAAACACGATATAATTTGTCCCATATTTACTCTACATGTGAAGCATAATTAATAATTTATCATACATTTACCACATACTATATATAGCATATGTTTAAATAAACAACTTAACATCTTAAAAATATGTTCTCAAAGAATTAGACTTGAATTTTGCAAATTAACGGAGTTACAGCCCGTAGGAGCACAGCGCGACCTGTGCTGTGGGCACGATCGTTGTCCAGCGCCTATGATTTGACATGAATTTGGCCTCTTCGTACAAGATGCCTCCGTTAAAGCAAGACCACGGCTAGTTTTGCATTTTTATTAATTCATTTTCGATTCAATTAGACTTTAGTGAAACGGCTAGTTAAATGACAAAGAAAAGCATTCGCAGTCAAAAGCAGTCAACTGTCTGGCTTTAGAAAACTCCGTAACAAATTTTAAACGACTAATTATACATAATCAAAAAAGAATAAGAAAAATAATCACTAGAAACTTATTAATAAAAGTGTTAGCATCACATTGGTATTGTAAACATTACAGTTTTTCTTTTTTTTCACTCGCTATCCTCTTCCATGTCCTACAGTACTCCATACCGTCAATGAAACCAGTAAATAAAGTTGAAATTATACCGTGTTTGGTATCATTTTAATCAGAAAAATGCCAGAAATAAGTTGGTGAAAGTCCCATAAAAGCCTAATGGAAATTAAGAAGTTTGAGTACTCGATTCACTCGAGTCAATGTGTGGTGTTCACACCGATATACCCGAGCCGACAACAATCGTTGCCGCCGTGCGGAGCGACTCGGCCGACTCGGCGTTGACAGGCAGTGGAATGGGTAGGCACGTCGCAACGAGCGCATAGACGATTCTTCGCAACGAACGAGCATTTACTGTATCACTATATCACAAACACAGAGCGTAAACAAAACAGCCCAGGTACGACTCGTTATGTACGAGGCGGCGGAACACGCGGACTAAAGTAAACACGTCTGATCGGTATGACGGTCGACGCGAGACCGTCAGGAAACTTATATCTCGAAAATAAACAAGTCCTACTACAGTAAAAGCTTGATTCTTGTCCGGAGCGTGGACACGATTCTTGTCCAGAGCCTACCCATTCCACTGCCTGTCAATGCCGAGTCGCTCCGCAGGGCGGCGACGATTGATGTCGGCTCGGGTATATCGGTGTGAACACCACGTCATTGCCTCGAGGAATCGATTTTACAAATCTCTTAATTTTCATTATTTGTTTATGGGACTTTCACTAACTTATTTCTGGCATTTTTCTGATTAAAATGACACAAAACACGATATAATTTCAACTTTATTTAGTGGTTTCATAAATTATAAATTATGCTTCACATGTAGAGTAAATATGGGCCAAATTATATCGTGTTTGGTCTTGTTCTAATCAGAAAAATGCCAGAAACAAGCCAGTGAAAGTCCCATAAAAAATAATGAAAAATAAAGCATTTTTAACTGGCATATTACATTGTGAGATCACGCGGGTCTTTAAACTGTGCCGGCGACGGCGACACGCTTCAAATTTCATTCTGTCCTTCCCTATGTTCGGCTTTCTATTGAAGTCTCGCTCGGCGCGATATCTAGACGGAGTCATAAATCAAAAAGCACTTCTGGCCACGATTCTTGTCCATGAAAAACACGGCTGTTGGACAAGAATCAAGCTTTTACTGTACTGTGTAGCGTGTGACGTCAGGAGCTTGGAGATCGTGAATACGGGAGTGGAAATAGTGGGGAGGGGTGGAGCAAGCGAGAGACCCCCCGGGCCCCGTCAGCCGTCTCGAGGGACTTCTTGTGGTGGACGGACAGTACTGTATTATGTGTATTCCTTATAAAAAGTCACATAACTCTGCCATTCACACCATTTTTCTATCTACACAGTATTCTCGCGATAATTGTCCCAACCACGGGTCCGGCCAGAGACAATTATCTTCCAGGGATACTATTCTTTGACTTGTGCCGAACGTAGAAATGGAATGGGAAGCTCGAGAGGCCTCGGTTGCCGAGAAATGTAAACATAATACGGGTCGGGTAACCGGTGTGATACCAATACTAATCCGATGTCAAAACTTCTTTATTTTTCATTATTTTTTTTATAGATCTTTCACCAACATATTCGTGGCATTTTTCTAATGAAAATGATACCAAATATGATATAATTCCGATTATATTTACGTGTGTAATGGAAGACCCCGCGTAACTTCTCAATAAAATTATATGGACGGCAATTAATGTAAATATGATGCAAGTATATCGTGTTTGGTATCATTGTAATCAGAAAAATGTCACAAATATATTGGTGAAAGTCTCATAAAAAAATTAGTAATAATAAAAAAGTTTTTTATTGGGATTACATTGTGTGGACCCGGCGGGCCTTTGAACTGTGCCGGCGACTGTGACTCCCCGCGTCTCTTTCTTTCCCATACGCTGTCTTTTCTTGCGCACGAAACTTCCATCGTCCATTACACACGTAAATATCATCGGAATTATATCATTTTTGGTATCAATTTCATTAGAAAAATATCAAGAATATTTTGGCGAAAGTTTCATAAAAAAATAATGAAAAATAAAGAAGTTTTGTTATCGGATTAATAGTGGTCTCCTGGTCTCACACCGATATACCCGTATCATGTTATACTTCTCGGCGGCCGAGGCCTCTCGAGTTTTATGGCCCCTCACGGGGTATACCCCGCAGGAGTGGGGATAGTTCAGGGACAATTATCGTCCAGAGTTTTGGGACATTTATCGCGAGAATACTGTAGTAGTGTCGAAGATTTCTGGCTTTGACTTAGCTGTTCAGGTTTTGAAATAAACAAATAATTCTGAATACTTGAAATATGTTTGAAATGGTTTTTTGTTATTTGTAATGTAAACATTTGGCCGTCTTCTCTTAAAAGAATCATATGACAGTCATGGGAACCTCTTCACGTTACGCGCGGTTCCGGCCACAGGGGAGCTTTAAACAGTAATAACTTTCTTATATGGACAAAGATGGACGTGCTATTGCTATGATTATACAGGCAAAAGTATGTTGAAAACATTCCACTTTGAAAGAAAGTAGGATTCATTGGGCTTTAAAAGATATTCAATGTCAGAGTTATATCAAACGTTGACGATTCTCCTTAGTCAATTGAAAATTAATTTTTTTTTTAATAAATTATAAGCAATATTTCTTATAGACTACAGCATCCTTAATCCTTGTGTTCCAGCAACCAAAATGTTCACTTTTGTTGAATAACCGGGGTACCCGGATACCCCGGCGTTCTATTCCGATATATTAAATATGTAGGGACAAATTTGACTAGTATTCATTATCGACACTCTTTAACAATCCTTTCCTATAATATACCAAACATTGTTTTAAAAAATTTTAGAAAAAATTATTTGAAATTACAATATAATCCCATGATAAAGCAAATAATCTTTATTTGTGTGTTTAACTTTCTTTCTCTACGTCGCGCGTCGACGACTGTTTTTGAGGCGGCAATGAAGGGTCTCTTATCTCGTTTATTAAACAAGTATAGGAACCCAAAAGTCGAACTAGAGAACAAACCGAAGAACTGAATCAGTTTGAATCAGTTTCTTGAACGAATAAGGTGTCTACTGTGAAGAAATTTTCGTGTGCAGTTTCGTTCTTGAAGAACAAAATCAAAAAAAGGTAACTCGAAATTGTTGATTTCTATAATCAAACAAAATCTGGCGTTGACACAGTGGATCAAATGCTGGAAAGATATGTCACAAAAAGACGAACTATCATCTGATGAGCACTAGCATTATTTTATAACATAGTTGATATTGCCGCACTTGCCTTCTATTATAGTATACGTCAATTAGAGGAAGAACTTTATATCCTAACTATTAAAAATCGAGCCTCAAATATCCAAATAATGCAACATTTTTCAACGAAATTAGTTGTAGACAGCATACAAATGACACCATACTCAATAAACATTCCATCGATTAGTTCTACACAACCGGCGCCATTGTTGTAAGATGCAAGTAGAAAAAAAAAGTTGTAAGGTCATGCCATACATGCCACGCAGAATCTAGTACGAAACGCAAAAAAACAAGAAAATGTTGCCAAAAGTGCTTACAACCACGTTTGCGATGAACACAAAAACACAATTACTATATGTAAAAGTTGTCCTGTAATTAATTAATTATTATAATTTAATGTTTTATGTTAATGAACAAGTAGTACCAATAATTTTGTATTCTGTATAATTTCTTTCCAAAATTTCCATCCGAAATGCGTCCAAGTATGATTTTTCGTTTATGGGTACCCGGGTACCCCGGTTATACAAATGTATACAAGTTTGAAGCTTAATTACTCAAAATATTTCACACAAATTTTTTTTCACGTAACGTTAATCGACTTAAAATTGTATATAAAGAATAGGGTTTCAGAACGGTTTTGCAATATTTTATCAGAAACATTACAAATTACTGAAAGAAATATAGAAATCGGTACCCGGTTACCCATACGAGAGTTAAATACGAAAAATGTACTATTGGTAAAAACAAATAGACCAATATTTGGTTTATAAATATATTATTTTAAGCTTTTTCTAATTACAATTTTTTAAAAAATTCACATTTATAAAGTGATATAGATTTGATTGAAAGTTGATTTTTCAGCAAATGAACAGCTAAAATTCATCGATTGTGAGTAGAAAGGGAAGATAGAGTGGGGAGACAAGTCTTAATTTGGCGACACTGCCTAGGCGTTAGATCGGTTAAAAAATAGTCTCAGCGAAAATTCTGCATGGTTCCGTTTCGCGGAAAGAAGGTGGCGTGTGAAGCGGTGACGCCAGCGAGACCGTGTTTCTCTTTTGACGAGGTCGCTGAACCGTGTACTTGGACTCTGCAACTCGGTGGATTGCAAATTGCAACGCGAGGATCCCTTATTGTGCATCGCGACAAGTGCACCGATCGCGGAACCGAATGGTAAACCGTTTACCTACGTGTCGAACATTGTACAGAGCTGGTCGGGGTGAGGACAAAAAGGGGAAAGAAAACTGGAATTGATTTCCCGAAAGAGAAAAAAATGCATTTTTTCGCTGGTGGTCGCGCGTCACGGCGGTCGTGTCGCACGCAAATCGCGTTACTTTCACGAGAACGAGCATCGCCTCGATTCGCCCGTGGAAGTAGATCGCGGGAAACTAACAGAAAATCTATGCTGCTCTTCCGCGAGAAGGGAATCCCATTGAAACGAAAGTATAATTGAAATATCAAGTGAATTTGGCACACGAGAATCCTTGCACGTATCCCCGAAACTCTTCCCCCCCCCCCCCCCCGAATGATTAATAATAATTAATTGTACGACTGTAATTGCAGAAAGTGAACAGGGCTCTTGGGAAAGCGGATTATCGTACGAGTGCCGGTCACTACTTTTCAAGGCTCTGCATAACTTGATCGAACGGTGCTTACTGTCACGTGATTTTATTCGCTTAGGAAAGTGGTTCGTACAACCTTACGATGGCTTCGAGAAACACCGTTGCAGTAGGTAAGATCCTGCATTGTTTTTATTTTCTTTCTTTCTTTCTTTCTTTCTTTCTTTCTATTCTTCTCCTATATATGCATTTCTTCATCGTTGTTCTTTGCGCTTCGTTCTAAGCGAGTTATCTTTTTATTTGCAGTTGTCACCTGTCGTTCTCGTTTGCATTCTTCGTCCATGGAGAGAGCACTGTATGCGCTAGTGTGGATGTTAGGCAGCATCCTGCTGTACGACATCTCACCAGAGCTTGCTTGCAACGTACCCAAACTTCCCAATCTGGTGTTAAAGGTAGCCATTCGAAACATTTACTTAACACGTTCACTGAGCAAGTCCGTAAGCGTCGATTCGATGAGACATGATGGAACTAGTCACACACCATGTATACAGTTCGGTTAACTTGTGACAACAAGTCGTGATGCATGAGAACGATATAATAGATGATACTACAGAACCGTTCACATAAAGGTTCTCGTACCTTACACAACTACTTCGAATTCTCCATTACTCGTTTTCCAATCTGGCAACAGTTATGTGGATTGATGGTTAATACGATTTATGCTTCTGGCTCAGCTTTCAAAATGTTTGACCTGTTAACCGGATGGTATCTTATATCGACACGGTGTTAGGATAATGATTTGAAGCAACATAATGTGTTATGGAAACAATGTATTTTAATTGACCATATTGTGGGTATTATAGTGCTCCCACTGCCTCAAGTTATAGCATATATTTTTGAGAAACATTCCTCGAGGAAAATATTATTCCTTTACCAGCTTATATTTGGGTCGACTTATTGTATATCATATCTTATCATTTCTTTGCAAGAAAATTAAAGAAAAAAATGCAAGAGAATTAACACATCACAAGATATTGCTTCATACGATAAAAGTTTCTGCAAGTCGAAACACATTTATTCTTTATTTATAAAGAAATACGAATATGATTAAAGTGTAGCATGTAACTTTGAATGCAGCTTGTAATACTTGAAAACATTAACACTAGAACCACCAGACAGATCAAAATGACTCATTCTTGATTTTTTCTTCGACCATTGAGTGGAAACCTCGAATAAAGGTCTACGCTACATGTACTGTACTTATATGTAACGTAGACCCTTATTTGAAGTTTCCATTCAATTATTGAAGTTATGAACTTGTCTTCATGAGAAATCTTATAAAGTGCTATAAATATGTTCATTCAAGTATGTGATAACAAAATTTTATTCGAAATAAATAAAAATTCTTGTTACTATTATAAAGTAATACAATATCAATGCCGTTTAGTAGTTCTCGGTAGTTCTAGTCTTATATCAGCATTATATATTTTTAAGAAAGTTGATTTAAAAAACGCGTAGAAAGGTTATAGTATGTACCATAATTTGAGACAAAAATAAAATCGAAATTTATACGATAATGTGGGGCAGAGGGAGTATAATTTATGGCTAGAATCTCCAGATAACATTTGTATATCTCTGGATAACAGGTTAAGGGGTAACATACACCTAGGAACTGAAAGGACAGTGTTATTTTTAACTTCCCGATTCATAGGGAAGTTACTGTTTGAGAATTGTTTTTACTATTCTATTATCATTTGAAAGTATATTTTAATAGTAATGTCGGAAAGTTGCATGAAATCTTTTATACATCTTTACAAACACTTTTATACATCATATATTCATCTTTACAAATATTTAAAGATAATGCTCCGACAGTATTTTTTCAAACGTATGTAACCCCGAATATTCAAGTTCTAGAAGCGTGTAAAGAGAAGCACATGACACAGGTCTGTCCCAATTTGTTTCTTCAATAAATGTTCTCCCACCAAATTTAATGCGATTGCAGCACATATTTACCAAATATCTGTCCGCATACAGTGATTCTAGCTCCATATGGGCTAGCAGGCACTTTAACCGGTCCAGTGGGACGAACAGATAGTCAGCTTCTTGAAGAATGGAAACATTTCTATCCAATCAATGGCAACAACATCGAAGCAGGACTTCCACCTTTGGTGGAAGTACTTGTTGGCGGTGTACGGATGCGATATCCTTCCTGTTATGTCTTGGTCACTGATATGGACGACACTCCACCCGAAACTCCGCTTTCTCCGCCGAACAGTCCTGCTAGCTGCGAACATCCGCTCCTGGGTCAGCAGGAACTACGAGCAGCTACGGAACTACCGGAACGCGTATGGGCAGAATGTACTTCGAGTTCACCGATCTCTGCTTCCAAAACAGAATCTTCCATCGAACAGGGAACCTGGAGCTTCATTGATCCAACACAAAAGTCTTCCTGTACCTGTTCAAAGTGAGTAGCCTTTTACAACAACGACATTCCCGACAAACTTGTACTGCATTGTACTTCCACCAAAATGCTGTGAACAATATAATTATAAATATTTCATGGATGAATTCCTGTTACAGGTGTGCGAGTCGGGTCGGTCGAGAATTTTGTTCGGGACATCAGGACGGGTTCTCGTAAATTTCGGGAATCCCAAGAATTTTTGAGATTTGCGAATAAATCGGGATTCCCAAGAATAATCCCGAAATTTTCGAAAGCCCGACTCGTGTCGACCAGATGCCTTTCTGATCTGTCCCGACCATCAGTTACCCGAAATTTTCGGGTTCTCGCACACCTCTAATTGCTGTGTAATTCTCGAATATAACTCTATAAATGGAAAGAGAATTCTAAAACGCACCTGAAAATGAGAAAACAATGCAGTAACAGTACTTAGAATTTTACCGTCAGGTTGATCCAATTTATTCTAGTACTATGCAGAGAAAATATACTAGTTTATCATTATTATTCGTCAAAGTTGTATTTCCTTTGCACATTTATTCATTGTAGCAGTAAATTATTTCTTTCAACTGCATTCTATGTTTATCTGATAACATTTAAAATAGTATTATTCACAATTATTATTGGTTCTGTCTGCATGTTATGGCACAGTTATACGAAACGTAGGTCTCAATTATTTCAGTAAATAAGTAGTAATTTAATTAAATGGCTGTCGCAACATGTGCATGTGAACTTAGTTTTTCCATTTTTTTCCTTTTTTGTTTTTTGAGGTGGCTCAAATGCGATTGTTTCTTTCAAATTGGTTCTTTGTTTTGTGCAATGGAACTATCCTATTTTAAACATTTCTATTAGGACAAGAATGTCATATTTATTGTGGAAAGTACATACATGGTAAGTCCATGATGAAGTTACGTTAATGGCATGAGACTGATAGCCATTACGATTAATGCATTCACATGAGTTTATCCCCCAAAAATATGAACTTTGGTATTCCCATCTTGAGGGACAAGAAAATATAGTGATAGATTACAAACATAAATAAAGTTTCAAGATTAAATAAGCGATTAGCGATTACAGATTACAAGAAATTTCTTACTGTACAATCCACTAACTTTGAATAATATAAATTAAAAATAGATAGACATAGGAGAAAACAAGATGTTAAATACATCGGTTGCAGGTATACGACCCCCGGGGGTTGGAAGAGCCTGGCCTCCTCTCAGGTTCAGAGGGAGAGAGTAGATAAAGGTGGACGGAGGGTCGTACCATTTCATCGACGCTCTATCACCCAGTGGGATGCTTGTCCCTCTGTCCCTGCTAATGCCCCCAGGTGGGTAATCTCTGCCCCGATATCAACTGGAGAACCATTTCTCTCATATCTTAATAAATTACCACAATAATGCCAACTTCATGTGATCGTTGTGATGCCATAACGTCATCCTTTAATTCATATTGCTTTTTAAAGCTGCGCTACTTATCTGACATTCCAGTAACTAAATTAAATGCACGTATATCGCATTAATCAAATATCATTTTGTAGTTTTTTTTCTTATTTTTTTATTTCATTCTTGGAGAGGGAAGTGTGGTCTGGATTAGATCTGAGATGATTGGCAAATTTTGTGTGTGTGTGTGTGTGTGTGCGTGCGTGCGTGCGTGCGTGCGTGCGTGCGTGCGTGCGTGCGTGCGTGCGTGCGTGAAAAAGATGGCACTACGTCCACTTTTCTGCTGTTAGAGAAATGCAGTTAATATGAGTATTTTACATACAGTCTGCAACAAAATTAAGTAGACATTCTTTGAAAATTGGACCAAAAATTTAAACTTTTCACTCGTGTCCACTTCATTATGTCCCGACTGTATACGTACACTTGGAAAGGTGGTATTCATTGCGTATATGCACTTATTAATGTACTATAGTAAGTATGTTTACTTGTATCTGGTAAACAGTTATTTATGCACTGATAGATTATAAGTATGAATGAAAAAGAATCTCATAATTATATTTATATTCTAAACAGTTAACAAAGTCGCGATTATAATAACATATCTTATAAACATTAGTAATTAATATATTTTCTCCTTTCACATTTCAATGTTCTATGCTTCTAAAGGTATACTTTGCATGAATCATTGGTATTATAGAATCAGCAAGTACTCTGTAAATGTAGTATTTATGTATATTATGCTTTTTATCCTCATCTCTCTATTTAGCAGTTTTCAGCTTATCAGTGTCAGTTTTGTTCATTAAATTAAGATCATTATACTAGTGGAAAGAGGTAGAGACATTTCTAGATTAAGAAATTTTGTAGATTAACTAAATAGATAGATGATAGAAATGTATAGAAAGATGTTTAACGCTAAGATGCCTCCATCTGTATTTCCTAGTACAATGATAATTGCAGTGATTTAATAATGTAATCGAATCAATAATTTTATGTTTTACTTGAACAGGTCTATACTAAATAGAACAGAGGCACCGAGTACACCACCGGGTGGACCTCCCTCTTATTCAAGGGGACCACCAACTGGAGGGGATTGTCTACCAGTTCCATCTGTTGGCTCGCCGGGTTCCCCAGCACCTTCGCCTCTTCCAACTCCACATTCCGAGCCAGCATCCGTTCCACCAGCTGAGCCTATAATGCCCACTCTGAGTCCTCAGCCACCACCCAGTCATACAAACACTGCCCCCCCGTTAACCCCATCTCAAGGTCCGAAGTCAACCTCCTCTGCATGCAATAATCAAGTGCATAGTCCAGCTCCTGGGCCAACTTTAAAACGACCAGTCTTAGTCTCCAGAGAATGTGAGGATATGTATTTAGAACATGAACAGTCATTACCTTGGCTCTATGATTACTCGATGCAAGAAGCATGGCTCAATCATCCTGTGAAACGTTTTAAGGAATCTAATAGTAGTCCAGTCAATGTGCGGAGCAATACTTTGTATCCACCAATGAATTCCCAGGTTTCTCAGTCACAGATTCCAAAATTAGAAATAAAGCAGGAACCAAATGTGAATGTCGTAAGTTATTTATTATTTTCTTCTCGTGACATATATTATCGATTAATCGTTTATACATAAATCACATATGATTCTTAATAGGGGGATTGCATCGGAAGAAGAACAGATCCTTACGAATTTGATGCCACAGGTGAAGAAAACGGCACAGGTGTCGATGGACTCAGGCGACAAAGAGATGACCCTACCAAACCAGGATCTTTATTTACCAGCGAGGGTCTTCAAGCATCCTATAAAGATTTAGATCAAATCTTTGATAACTCTGATCCTGATACTTCTAGCGATGAAACTGTACGTATTGTCTTCAACCGTTTTAGTGCCAGAGGTCGTTTGAAAAATCATGTCGAATAGTTCCAAGCGGCGCTGTTCTGTTTCTATGTCGACAAGCGCCAAGCAGCGCGATCGCGCCGTTTTCTGCATCAATTTCACAGTTTTCGCAGTACCAATTGAGCATCGCGAGCAAACATCGTGGCAATCACTATTCGACATGAAAACTAAGCAACGCCATCATGCTGTTAAGCTTTAATGATTATTTTCTGTTGGTAGAATAAATCACAGTGTTTCTTTTTGCGAATCAGAATTTGAACCAGCTTCAAGTACAAACCCCGCCGGAGTCGAACAGATCCGGTGGACTACATGACGAAACTAGGGCGGATGCCAATAACAGACATAATAATCGTGGAGTAGGCGTTTTACGACCAGAAGAACTTTCGAAAATGTTTCCGACACCACCATCCCTAGAGCATAATCCGGTCGCTTCACCTTGTCAGTTGAACGACCCTTTAATGGACCAGACAGAACTTTCTGTACCTCAACGACCACTCAGGCATCTTCCTGATATCTATCCAAACATGGGATCCCCTCAAGAAGAACCAATCGACGATTGGTCCTACGTGTTCAAGCCTACACAAATTTGTAAGATGGTTGGTTCTTCCAAATATGCTCCTCTCACGAATTTGCCCAGCCAATCTTTACCACCCGTCACACTGCCATCGCACTGCGTATACAGACCTTCCTGGCAGTGCAATCCAGCTCCCAACAATACAGAGAAACCGCTCCCACCCACTAGACCTGGATCGGTTCAACAGCAACCCTGCCCACCTAGCCCAGCGCCATTGGGAGCACCCTATCGCTCGGCAACTATTTCTGGCAGACCGCCACCGCCACCATACGATCAGCCGAGTCCAGCAACATCCACAACTTCTTCATATCTCAACAAAAACCTGAATAGTATTGAAGCAGACACGCCAGGACCTACGCGCGCTCCAGAATCGAACTCTCTAATAGTGAACATCTTATTAGGCGATACTGCGCTAAACATCTTTCGCGATCACAATTTCGACAGTTGCAGTCTCTGCGTGTGTAACGCAGGTCCAAAAGTGGTCGGCAATATCAAAGGTGCCGATGCTGGAGTTTACCTGACGCATTCGTGGTCAGGTGGAGCTCTGTTCCAAGATGACGATCAGATCAGATGTAGTTGCGGGTTTAGCGCAGTAGTGAACCGACGATTGGCCCATCGAGCGGGTTTGTTTTATGAGGACGAAATGGAGATCACCGGTATCGCAGAAGATCCCGCGGAAAAAAAGAAAGTGTCTTTGGTTGCCGTGGCATGCGGAGGAAGTAAAGCATCCGAAGGCTTAGACGTGATACCACCGAACGTGTTGGAGTTGCTGAGGGAACAGTGTTTGATCGTGCAGAGCTCCGCGAGTAGTCTGTACAGAGCGTCTAGGATTTACGCGTCGATGAAGAACTCGATGCTCGCGCCCACAGTGAATATGTTGGAGTTTAACGACGGAAACGAAGTGTCGCTGGCGGCTCTCGATCAGGGTAAAATCGACGGTACGCACAACGAAAGGACTAATCGCGTGAACGGTGTGCATCGGTGGGTATTCCTCCGAGCTAGGGGTCCTCAGTGTAGCGGTGATATTGTTAGGATGATGAGAGCACTGCAGCCGCTCCTGCAAGACGCGGTACAACGGAAATGTACCACTCGAATGTGGGAAGCGCCATACACTGTCGCTGGTCCTCTTACCTGGAGGCAGTTCCATCGTTTGGCTGGTCGTGGAACCGACGATCGCTGTGAACCTCAGCCAATACCTGCATTGGTTGTCGGTTACGATCGAGATTGGCTGTCTTTGTCACCTTATGCACTGAGTTACTGGGAGAAACTACTTCTGGAACCGTACGCTGGACCTAGGGATGTCGCTTACGTAGTGGTAGCACCAGATAACGATTGCGTCGTCAATAAAGTGAAATCATTTTTCCGCGAATTATCGACCACGTACGAAGTAAGCATCTGATCCTATTGCAACGTATGTTGTTTTTCGGTATCTAACGCGACGTACTTTTTCAGATCTGTCGGCTGGGAAGGCACACGCCCATTTCAAAGGCACTTCGTGATGGTATTCTTCGAGTTGGAAAATCGTCTGTGCAAAAACAAACCAAACAGCAGATAGACGACTGGTTTAAATTATTAGGCGAGAATCAATTGGGAGAGCTGTTGCGGCTATATGCTCAAGTCTGTAACCACCGATTAGCCCCATATTTAACGCAGGTTATACAAGACCGAAGTCTGTTAGATCCTGGAGATTCACAGCCGACCAACAAGCAACAACAGCAGCAGCAGCAAGCAACTATCCCTGTTACTGACACAATGCCAGCAACGCCTGACGTAATGACAAATAAACCTGAATCCGTTGGTAGGTTTTAATGCTAGATGTATTCTTGAAGGTAAATATACGCGGGGGTATTCTGCGAAAGGTGAAAGAATGAAGATGTCAGATTATGGCAGACAAGTGTAAATATCAACAACAAATTAGTATATTCGGCGAAAACTGTGGGTAGTTTCAAAAACTATATTTCGTGATTCAAGACTTTTTAGATCTTACACTTCGTTTATAATTTTAAACAATAACGTTTATAATTTTTTAACTGCACTTGATATTAGAATAGTGCCTAAAAACACGCCTTAAATTTTCATTCACCTATTGTCAAACATCCTGATTAATGAAGTAGTAAATGTATCAGAACTTCAAACAGAAGCTTCTCTTAGTGGGATTTGGACCGGTTGAGATGCTCAGACCCTGAACCATCTTTGCCACGGAAGATGCTTTAAGACTAGTCTGAAATGGAAATTAATTTAAGGGAAAAGGTTGCTTTAAACAATTTGTTGTTATATTTTTTCTACTTGGTAACCTTTTCTGTTTATTAGATCCAATTTTTTTCCTTTACGTTTCCGATGCCTTTACTACCTCGCTATATCGTTACCTCCAAACGTATACTTTTGTTTCTATGAATATGTTGTATTATCTCACAACAAATAATTTCCAAATCAATATTTTAGAAGGAGAAAATCCTAGAAGTGAAACTCCGTCGAATACGGCAACAAATTCAAACTCTAACACTGGTAATACAACACCAACTTCTCAAACTGTTACGATACCCGCGAACAACTCCGCGGGTCCAGATGAAGAGGAAGTGGAACCTCCGGCCGTGGTAGTTTATTTGGTTGAACCTTTCTCGCTAGGAGGTTCCGAGGATCCTGACCGTCGAAGACTCGCAATTTTAGCTTTATTACGCGCATACTCCGCAGCGGTGAATAGCATGCCTGAAAATATTAGATCAAACATAAATGTTCAGGTAAAATCTCATATTACACTGTCACTTAGTGTTGAGTTCGACTTACGTATTAATCACATGGTGCGTTTTCATTTGCAGTTAATATCCTTGGAAAGTATAATGGAATTAGGGCGAGCTAGGGAAAGGCGAAAAATACAGGATGAAATGCGAGCGTTAGCATTAAACGTGTTTCTGCAGGGTCGTCGATTACTAAATCACAACTCTACGGTAAAAAGTCTTACTGGCTTTGGTACTGCTGCCGCTGCAGATCTTTTCCTTAAGAGTAAAGATGTAAGGCCCCCGCTTTTATTTCTGTCCCGCGAATGATTCTTTATATTAAGTCGCTCGGTTGCTTGTGCCATTTCATAGAACAAGAATAGCAAACTATATACGAGCTGTGGCTCGGTCATTTGAAGTCTTATAATGATACTCTTGCAACTCCACATCAGGAACGGAACAGAGCACCATACCGGTTGTACGCGCCGGCCTATGTCCTGGCTCCTCTTCGGGCAAAGAGTGAAGCACCCGAGTCTTTCGGCATCGCTGGGCCTGAGGAATGCGCTGTACTTTACCTGAGCTATTGCCTCAGCGAGGATCAATCATGGCTGCTTGCAGTCGCGACCGATGACCGGGGTGAGATATTCGAGACGGCCACCATCAACATCGACATACCCAATCGGAAGAGAAGAAAACGAGCGTCAGCCAGACGAATTGGACTACAGAAGTTAATGGATTTCATTCTCAGCGTGATGTCTCAGGGCGTAAGTACACGTACATGCTTTCACAATGGACAACAAAAAGCATTTTAGTTTGTTTATTACTTTATTCTACAAGATAGTCTGGGTTAGGTGACCTTGAAAATATACTTAAAAAAGACAAATTCAAATGTTATCACTAGACTGCGGATTTTATGCATTCATGACAAAATGAATAAAAGTCTTCTTGTATTATTGACACGTTCAAATTATTAAGAGAAGGAATACATTTGTGTTTAACCTCTGTATCTTACAATTAACTTAGACAATTTTTATTTTGTACGAAGATCCGCGGTCTATTTATCACCTTGAAGATCTTTTGAAATAAAAAGAATTTTGATAGATCTACTAATAATGAGAATAATCGAGGTGGTCACTTTCGTAGACCAGCCTTTACGTATAAATGTATGCTGTCTTAGTAACGTTAATAATTCATCATTAAAAAATGATGCACAAATAACAAAAGTCTCGTGTTCAAAAAAGTATTAGCTCACTACTCATTTATATAGTAATTGCATATTTATACGCATCATAAGAAAAACAATGATACATCTGTTTCTAAATTTTATGTAGTCATATCGCATTATAATTGAAGAAGAATGTAGAGCTCTCATAATAAGAATGATACTATCCTTTCGCTAACTGTTCCATAGGTCTTTTGATTTTTATTGATCTAATTTTACAAATCTTACCCGTTTTTATCGATTCTTATTATTAGACTGTGGGTTTTATGCATTTATGTAAATATTGTCATATTATGAAATATAAATATTGTTTTAAATCGTAAAAATGAAATGGAATGGGATATATGTAAGAATATATAAATATATATGTGGTTCTTTACAGGTACAACCCTGGAGATTAGTAGTAGGCCGTGTGGGGCGCATTGGTCACGGCGAGTTGAAAGGATGGAGCTGGTTACTATCCAGGAAAGCTCTCCTGAAGGCATCGAAACACTTAAAAGAAATATGTGGCCAGTGTGGTTTGCTTTATCCGTCAGCAGCGCCTTGTGTTCTCAGCGCTTGTTTGGTTTCTCTAGAACCAGATTCAACTTTGAGACTGATGGCTGATCAGTTCACACCCGATGAAAGATTTAGTCAGGCGTCGGTAAACTGCCAATTATCTACACCACAGGATGTCACGTGTACTCACATTCTCGTCTTTCCTACATCTGCAACTACTCAGGTGAATTTATCACTCAAGCAAGTTCGATTTTGATTGCGCGAAGTTCTAGCGCTGTAGTTACATCAAGAATCCAGACCTTTATGCATTTATAACACGTACAAGCTTATGGAACACGAAACAGCATTTATATTATAAAACAATGATAAGTTCAATTTAATCTTCCTATAAAGAGCCTTATAATCAACGAAAGAACGTTTCTTCTCAATTCAGTTTTCCAAAAACAACCCATGGAAATGGGAAATTGCATCAAGATCAGCAGTCCGAACTATATCTAACACGCCTATAGTAGTAGATCAAAGTTAATGTTCTGTTGTAGTGGTTCTAAAGATCAATATTTTCTTTTTCTACAGTCATCACAGACTGCATTTCAAGAGCAACATATTAATGGCCCAGATTTAGGGGATGACGAATTGTTTTCCGCTTTGAATGATGACATGCCGGAAGGTATGGAGGGTATGGGAGATTTCAATGATATCTTCAACGTATGGCCAGAAGCTGGCGCCGGTGGAGGACAAAGTCCCGGAGCCAGTCCGCATAGGCCCGAAGGATCCCCCTTGGGTGGAGATGGTGGTGGTTCGGGTTTAGGCAATCATGATGGTCCAGGAAGCCCATTCCCGTGTAGTAACACGCCAAGAGTAAGTAGAAATCAAATAAGAAAGAATAATATGGGAAATATATTTTTCAAATGATGATAACATTAAAATTGTTGATCTATAGGCAGCAGTTGCTGAACAGGCTGAAGAAGTAGGGACGCTATTGCAGCAACCACTTGCTCTTGGTTACTTAGTATCCACTGCGCCAACCGGACGTATGCCACCATGGTTTTGGTCAGCTTGTCCCCATCTTGAAGGCGTTTGTCCAGTGTTCTTGAAGAATGCCTTACATTTGCATAGTCCAGCAATACAGCAGAACAGTGACGATCTGTTACAACAGCAAAGTGCACTCACTGCTCACCCGCTAGACTCGCAGTATACCACCGATGTGCTCAGGTTGATACATTAACTATTCATATTTTTTCCTGAAAATATACTGACGACGTAATTAAGGAGGATAATAGTTCATGTAACATGTTAAACATAAGGCAATTTTTAGGAATTTATTTTAGAAAAACTGTACATCGTAGCTTTAATATTTCAAGTCGGTTGAATGATTTGTTTTTTAGTTATGCTGTACGCCAATTGAAGAAACGCAGTTTTGGGAAATACTTTCAAATAATGAAACGTGCTAGTCCAATTTCATCCAGTAAACCTACCTCTTCTTTATACAATTTTTGCAGATCCATTTGTTCTTGTCTGCCACATTACAGATTATGACATATTACAACTTTTCAATATACAGGGTGTCCCAAAACTCCTTCAGTTCCCTGAAATGAGCGATTGCTGAGGCAATTTGAAGCGAAATTTCCGTTTTATAAAATGTCGGCTGCGGCTTTGTTTAGGAATTATTAACGTAAAACACGGACCAATCAGAGCGCGACCTAGACGCGTGTTGACAAAGATGGTCCGGCGCGCCAGCGAGCTCCACCGAGCAAAGCGTTAGTGGTGCGTCGCGACGAAGAAACGAACAAGAAGAAAGAGCAGATATTGATTGAATTAAAAACTCACTTATTCAGCCGTAAATGCACTTGCTGCTTCGAAATGTGTGTCATTGGGCCACTCGAAGACGAACTACACAGCTGGCTTCAGGTATACGACAGTCCCGAAAGCTAAGGAACGTACGGTCAGGTCAACGAACTACACAGCTGGTGGTAGATACATAGTACGTATACAACAACCTAAGGCCTAAGGGATGTGTGGTAATATAAATGATCCAGACCTTCGCTTTCACTTTCCAATCGATAAATGAATCGTATGTTTGTTTCACACTGATCCCGTGAAATTTTTCCACATTCACGATCACTGTTCACTCTTGTATTGCAGCACAAATCACAATAATCAGGTAATGCGATCAGTAGAAAAATGAGTAGGTGCATTTTTCGTTTTCGAACAGTTACCCATCGACTCTGCGTACCAATCTGCAGGGAAACCGAAACATGTGATTGCCATAAATGGTAGTCTTACAGCGGTTCCTCTCGTATCCTGTTTTTCGGCTGACCACCCCGTCGTTTTCGTAAGCGTGCTACAGCGTGCATTTTCGACACGCATAATGCCCTCGCTAAACTTTTCTGAAAAATCTTGTGGAAAATCAGTGTCGTTTGAGCCGCGGCAGAGAGAGCATCTCCGAAGACTTGTCAATTCAAAGCTCACAGTTGCTAATATGTGTGTTTTTAATAGTGATATTTAAACTAATCACGAGATTGTGGATTTTTATGCAAAATGAAAGTTGGCTGCTGCTATTGCAAGGGACAGGAGCCACACAGATATTTGATTTTTACTTTAATCATTTCAACAAGTTTAAAATAATACACTGCTGTTTTTAAATTATTTTAATCTCTCTACTCTTTTAAAATTTACTTACTCATTTTTGCTACAAATGCATGAAATCCGCACTCTACTGATCGCATTAACCGATTATTGTACCCGAGTGGCCCAATGACACACATTTCGAATTAGCAAGTGCATTTACGGCTGAATAAGTGAGTTTTTAATTTAATCAATATCTGCTCCTTCTTGTTCGTTTCTTCGTCGCGACGCACCACTAACGCTTTGCTCAGTGAAGTTCGCTGTCGCGCCGGACCGTCTTCGTCAACACGCGTCTAGATCACGCTCTGATTGGTCCGTGTTTTTCGTTAATAATTCCTAAACAAAGCCGCGGTGGACATTTTGTAAAAGGGAGATGTCGCTTCAAATGACCTTAGGAATCGCCCATTTCAGGGAACTGAAGGAATTTTGGGACAGCGTGTATAGTATTGTTGTTCTATGTAAAAAAATTTGATTTTTTGAAGCGGTTACATGAGTTGCTCTCCTTAATGCTTTTAATTATATTAGAATGGAATGTAATGTTTAACCGAGCTGTACGATTTTCAGATACGTGTTGGAAGGATACAACGCATTATCGTGGCTCGCTGTAGATGCGAACACGAAGGATCGACTATCCTGCTTGCCAGTGCACGTACAAGCGCTCATGCAGCTCTACCATGCAGCAGCAGCTCTCGTCTGACCCACACCCTCTCCCTTCGTAGTGCAGTATGTGCACCTCTCTCACGCACTCCTTAACCGTACCATCACTTGGGGCTTTACGAGAGCAACTGGTTTCCTAGATCCGTCTTCAACTGTGAATGACTCTGAAATTTCTCGAATAATTGGGATAGAATGATCCTTCGGCCATTCGTCGATGTTTCCTCGACACGATGAACACCGAGATCTTTTTCCTTGCTCGGCTTCTTTTTACTTTTTCAATTCATATCACACGGTGAGATCAAGTCACGTAGCGATGATACTTGCCGTAACGCTCGATTGACATAATTTCTCTTTTTTGTTTTTCTTATATATTCTTCTATTCGTATAATTGTTGACAGGCGGACAAACCGAGAAATAAAGTAGATTGTACTTTGTGTTTAACCAGTAATCGTGACAAATAAAAAGAAAACACAAAGATACTACTAATTAACGACCATGCATTACCGCATACCAAATGGAGTCTGATGAATGAAAGTGAAAATTGCATGCAATAATATATGAGTAAGGAAGATTGAAAGAACGAATGAAAACTCGAAAAACTGATAGTGAAATGGGAGTAAGTGAGAACGAAAGACAACGTGTGGAAGAAACAGAGCGAGTGTCTGTGTAAGCGGAAACGACGAGAAAACGGTACACAGAGAGAAAGAGAGTGAGAGAGAGAGAGAGAGAGAGAGAGAGAGAGAGAGAGAGAGAGAGAGAGAGAGAGAGAGAGAGAGAGAGAGAGAGAGAGAGAGAGAGAGAGAGAGAGAGAGAGAGAGAGAGAGAGAGAGAGAGCGAGGGAGAGAGAGAAAGAGTGCGCGGGAGAGAGAGTGCGTTAAAAGAAGCTAACTTTCGATTGCCTCTCTATCAATAGATAGTTCAATTACAAATCAGAATCTCTAGAAAATTACGTAACTAAAACGTTTTTAATTGTATATTGAATTTTGTACAAAGCTTTTATTATTAATAACGACGAAGTAATATAAATGATATTACGTTGTTTTTTAATTTTATAGAGATTATATAAATGAAAAAAAAAGAAAGAATAGAAATGGAGGCGACACTTCTTTTTTACAAGTATATTGCCTCGTACAAGCCCCTGGTGTGAGATAAGTATGACAATTATATAATATTATATTATATTATATTATGCTCGCGCGGCACTGGGTCACTGTTATCATGTTTCCTGGACCCGTTAGCGCAATTTTTCGATGCTGTTTGACAAATTTTATTCGAATTAGGTGACCTCTATATATTATACATACATTAATAGTGTAAAATATTGTTTTTAAATAATTTATGAAGTGAAACATCGCCGATGTATTAGATTATTGAGAATGAACGAAGGGAGCGAGAGAGAAAAGAGAATGAGAGAAGAGCACAGTTTTGTTCCCTGCAACTTAGGAAAAATAATTTAAAATATACAAGCAAAATGAGCAAGCGAACGAAGCGAAAAAAAATATATGAGGAAAAGAATAAAAAGACAAGAGATAAGAATACAGGGCGCGTCTGAATGGAAGCCAATGGTGGCTAGTTGCGTCAGTCGCATAGTACAAATATGACTTGTACATAGCAATCCCTACTCCTCCCCCTTATAAAGTTACTGGTTAATTTACTCACACACCACACTCACACTGTATCTATAGTATTTATTATCTGGGTAGAACATCATTATTGGGATTATTATTATTAATTATTATTACTATTATTATATTAATATTACGAAATACAGTTTTATGTGTATATATAATTATATACCTCATTTCACACGAAACGCGTATCTTACAGTGTCGATGTTGCAAGCATAATGGAAACGCCGCGACGTTTACGTATTTCCATGAACATTTTGATAGATGCAGAAGTTCTTTCTTGTTTTTCTACTTGGAAATCTCGCAAGGAAGTTGCGCCCCTCAGTTACGCAGAATAACAAATTTCTAAAGACTATGATTAGATGATATCAATTTCTTCTTATCTATTCCATTTGTAAGGGATGTTGTAAGTATCGCAACGTTTTTAGAATAAAGAAGACGATTTATACGTTATTAATTTTTTGGGGAAATTAATCTTTGGAAAACTCTGTGGTTTCAATACTGTTTTTGTTTATTCTAAGCACAAAATATCTTACAAGTTTGTTATCGATGACTAAAATATTATTTTACTATGTACGTAATAAGTATTACTATATTTGCACATTCACACCTAAGTAAGATAAAATAATCGTCACTCGCCGATAAAATAATAAGATACAATCGCATTTCTGATATGCTTGTAACATGTATATCAGTAAAAACCCTATTTTATTCATGTAATGAAATTACAAACTTTTCATCATTACGCATAGGTATGTATAAATGTTACACATGATGTCTGGCTACAGGTCATACAAATTTTAAGGGGTATTCTACATATTAAAATTGAACGAAAATCAAAAGCACAGTTTCGAATTCATTTTTAAATTAATCATAATCTGCCAATAGCGACGCGCGTAAATTATGTAAGTAGAAATACAGTCGATGACTTTAAAATATCAAATATAGACGCTTATTTAGAAGTTATCATCAGTAAACTTTAACATTTTAGAAAAATTCGGACAGATCATTGCACGATATTAAACTTACTTGTTCACTGGAATCTATAGTAACATATTATCTATCTTACTGGATTTTCAATTAAAAAACATGAAGCTCTTTTACAATATTCAACTAAATCTCAAGAGAATTAATCAACCGTACGCGTGCCAGCGCACAAATCATGTGTGTCAGTATGTATTATACACTGCAATTATAAAAAAAAATATCCGTGATTCTTGTTCATAAGCGTCCATAATCTCTGTACTAAATACAAGCGGGACAGTTTTTAAACTTTCAACTCCGCCTAAATGAAAAAATTACAGTCTGCTAATAAATAAAGTTTGCAAGTCGGGACCAACAATGATGTAAAAGACTAGAAACAGACTGCGTTTTCGACCGAATTTATTTGGGAAACAATTATGATTCAAGGTCGTGTTTCTATTTCTTCAAGCCAAACAAAACCATGCACAACCTATGGCACACACGATCACTGAATTGAACAGAAATTTTTATTAATTTAATAGCTTCAAGTAGTAATTACCTAATAAATGTGATTAAACTATTTCTGTTCAAGTCTTGAAGTCCATTGAAGGACTAAAATCTACTACGTTAATGGCAATATCTTCATTATGCACCTCTGGTTGATAGAAATGTCTTTCCGATAAAAAGAGATTGTCTTTTAATTTTTTAGTTTCACTTTGGTTACGAATTTCATTTGGCGTTACTGTATACACGTGAATTGTACGTATAGTATGTCAACAAAAAGAAAGAATGCACACGAAACATTCAATAATTGACACTTTCGGTCAGACAATTGCAATGTGTAATAAACATTGACAGTTTACAATTGATTAGATATCCGAAGGTAAATAAATCTAATGCTATACAATGATTACTATGAGCTTTTTAAAAAATAGCGTGGAACCTCAAATTACAACTCCAAAGTAAGTATCTGACTTTCGCATGGTATATCACTGTTTACGTCTTTATTAACCTCATCTACGCGTCATTATTGATTAATAATCAACAATCTGAAAACAAATTTCATTCCCCCTGGCTAGATAGGGCGCGTTTTTTCCATAAAAAAACCCAAGCAATGAATGTAGATGGCCAGGCAAACAGACCAAATAGCCTTCCTGAGGCTATTGTGAGAAGATTATTATTAAAAGGAAATTATTCTGACACGCACGATGGGATGGAATTGGCTCTCGAACAATGGGACATCGCTCACTAGATTAATTATCAATTGGTCTTGGTTCTGGAGGGTACCAGATGTCATTTGAATATCCAATACTATATGATTTAGAGAAACGAATTAAGTACTGGGGTGACATTATTGCAGCTCGATATTTAGGGAGAATGCCAACTTGCTATCCGAAGCCGAAGATCCATCACTTATCAGAATTCAGTAATAATGTCCAGAACACAGTGTAAACAGGGTGCAATGCCCGTGTCCGCCCAGAATGACAGAATATTAGAGTTCGCACGCACGCACGCTTGAGAAAAACCAACACAGCTATACATATTTTTGTGTGTAGAATCACCCATCTGTAGCACAACATCTTGTATATACAGGGTGGGGCACTTAAGACAGGACACCTGAATAACTCGCTTGTTTTTGGAGATTGAAGAAAATGCCTCAGACCAAACTTATTTGGTATCGAGGGAATGATATATATATATATATATATATGTACAGTGTATCTTAAAAGTATGAGACCAGAAAAAGCATGCATGTTCCTGACATACATACAAATGGAAATCCTTAGACTTATTGTTAGACCATTAATCGGGTTCTGAAACTGACTTATCGTATACCGGGTAGTCCATCTCCAGACGTAATCCGCTCCAGCGACGGACGGTGAATAGCTCCAAATCAGCAAGTTAGTTCAAATTAGTAGACGACATATACATATACGCACGCGTAGAAGTGAAAGGGAATATCCTAGAGTAGAAGTTTCAAACTGAAACGCAACAAAGGATCACTGAACTGGATATATATCAGATGAGAGCGATATCATTCAATATTATTTTGCGAACCAAAACATAAACTAAAAAAAGAAAGGCTCTAACACAAGCTTTTTTGGTGCTGTGTAATAATTTTCTGTTTTCATCTCTGCAAAACGTTAGAAACATTGATTTTTAATCAAAACCAACTCCCGTTCTAAGCCTAAGCTGTTATAAAACAAAATGCCCAAGGAAAAGGTCTTAGAGACATTACTTTCTGCTTTTTGACAATGTGTGAGCGCACGTATATGGTCTACCGGTCAGCCGACTAATTGTAAGAGTTGAGCAGCACACGTCAAAAGTCGGTCCACTAATTTTCAACTGTTAATATTACAAAAACAATGTCTGAACTTTACAAACTGATAAACGATTTTTCGATTCGTGTGTATGTGCACGATTCTCCTAGTCTCGTATTTTTTAAAGATTCTATACATATATGTATATTAAGCAATTATATTAGATATCACACACTTTACCTTTCAGTGAATACAGTCATGATTAAATTCGTTGGTCTGAATGGACTAGCGTTGTATACCTAAATACAAGAATACGGAATAATTGTTGGTGCTTACAATTGATAATGAGGTTGAGCACAGAAGAATTGTGCTGAGTTTCGGGCTTAAAAATTAATTTTCCCAGTAAGCAATTTGCGATGAATTTGCTACAAAAACTTGTTGACAAATTCTGAACCATCTGTTTCCGCATTAAGTTCGGAATTTGTCGACAAGTTTTGGTAGGAAATTCATAGCAAATAGGGGCCAAATGCTGCTCAAGCATGGTCTTGGCACCATAATGGCCACCTTTTGCTCGCAAAGTACGATTATAAACATTGATCAAAATTTGCTTGATGCAGAATTGGCTACTGGGTTGTTCTTCAACACAAAAAAGTGTTTACATTAAAACATTATAAAGACTAGTACTCCGTTGATACAATGATCGTCTGATCCGCAGTAAGTTTCTCCACAACGTGTGTAATGCCGTATGGCCTTAAGTGATAAATTAAGTACTCGAGAACATACATCATATTAGGTGACACATAGTGAAACGATATCGCGCTATCGGAACAACAATTGAGACCATCTTTGACATCGTAGTATATGTACTTCCAGTACCAAAAATTCTTATCTACATGGTTGGGTATTAAATGGTGTTCCGGAACGAATGGGAAAAATCTACCGCGACCATGTGAATCCCGAGTATCCATCGCTTTGACACCGACCTTCTCTAGGCATTTTCCCATTTCCACGTCTTCGGCACCTCCGTTATCCTCGCGACATTTACTTTTATCGGGCAAACCATCCTCTACGAATTTACGTAAAGCCTCCTTGCTAAGTACATATCCTGCACCACCACTCATGTATCCTTGCTTAACGAACGGTTTAAATCGACAGCCAAAGTACAGGGGCGAACTTGGATTGTAAGACGACAACATGAACCGCAGATTTTCTACTACCACGTATCTGTAAATTATAATAATTGAATCAGAATTTATATAATCAATATAGTTGAACCATGATTGTATCAAATTCGATTTCATTCTACTTTCAAGTATCAAACTGCAGGTAAAATAAATTTATAATTAAATATATACTAACGTATCATCATCAGCCTTCATAAACCAATCTACATCGTCTTTGTACTTTTCATAGGCATATTTAAACGCTTCTTTGGTTTTCGCCCACAGATTTTCCCTCCCCTCTTTTACTGGTAGAACAACCGTGGGTAACTTTTCATCTAAACAGAAAAAGTTTAGTAACGTTTCTCTCTCTCTCTCTCTCTCTCAAATATGTTTCATTCCAACTCGATGTTCAAAACAATGCAAGCATATAATTTACCTTCAACAGAACTCATAAACAAAAGAATGTTACATCGTTTGCCCCATGTTGCTTTCACGTGTTGCGCTTTGCTTTGATGATTTTTTGGACCTGTCATCACCCAACAAAGAACACGTACTTTCTTTGCAAGATCTTGCGCAACTTCATCTTCACCTTTGTGAAAATCTTCATCTTCGCCATGAAACTTTACCTCTGTTTGAGGTCCAGCCTGTTACATACGTTTAAAACATGACAAGTTGGTTGAAAACAAAATTTAGTAACTATACAATTGTATCTAGTATATTTACTTCTCCTTCCAGCTCTGAGTAATGATGGGGATCTCTAGAAATAATCGATCCACCAGGAAACCAATTAAAAACATATGGCACATCTCTTGTAGTTGCTATTAAAAGGCACGCGGAGAAAAATCCAAAAATTACACCAGCAATAAGAGTTACAACGAAATGTCTACCATTTCTTATACCTGCAAAGGAAAATAAGTATTTATTTAGCTACAAATCTTACTATTCCCGAAACTATGATTTAAAATACGCCAATGTCGCGTTGACCTTTGCAATGCGGTTTTGCATTTCAACGATTAACCAGCCAACTTAATTATAGCTTTTGGTTTTCATGATTTTCTAACACTTTTAAGAAGCTATAAATCTTAATTACATCTATAAGAGATCCCAGATATGTGTGGACATATTTAAAAGGTGATAGAATAACTTTATAAAGAAAAAAGATTTGTGAATTTACTCTACTCTCCCAAGTCTGTGAAAACGTGTGAAAAACTCTACCCTGTTGCAGATTTTTTATGTAGCAGGGCTTTCGAACCTACGATATTATTTGCATAGAATTAATAAAATAACACATGTTTAAATTCCTTAAGAAAGTGATGTAGGTCTTGAGTGTTTCAAATTTTCATGGACTGATCATCGTCAACAGTAGTGAATAGACAAGATTACCACTACGTTGGAATATTTTTTACTGTTCTGCACACTGTGTTAAATTGATGATAAATGCCTTGTTCTGTTTGAACTGTTCTACCACACAATATAATGTTTTCACATATGTCTAAGACACCTTATAATTAAGAATATATTTTAATACATACGCACCATTAATATTTGGGAGCCTTTGTCGCACCATGATACATGATAAAAACATGTAATTTCAATTATGCAACACGACAACTATTGTAGGCAGTCCTACTCTGTTACTAGGCATAAGAAAAACGATGCATATTTAATATTTATATTTTCTGTTCAGTTAGCAATCACACATACTGTCTCCACGAATGATTCACCTGTGCTCTCAAGAGGCATATCACCCAGCTACCACCAAAATTTTGGAAATTTGTAAAGTAACCAGAAATAAAAAGTATTTTTTGCAGTTACATAAATTCAGGTTTAAAAGATAAAAATGCTATTTGAAAAATGGGAACAAAATATACTTTAAATTGCAATACAGTTTTTTATGGACAATAAATGAGGAAGACAACTTTTTGTAAAATACAAAAATGTCACAAAAAAATGAGAATATCAACACTTATACATGGGTGTTTCATTTGAAACAGGCCATCTAAATATCTCTTCTTTCTCTGAAAATACAAAAAATATTTCCGATGTAATTTAGATGGTTTCAAAAAACGAATCAGATAGAATAGTCTTTTTTTATGAATATAATTTTTCAATGGTTTCTCAAGGTAGCCTGTGTTGTTTATGTATTTACACATTTTTTCTATTGAATATGTTATAGCTAACATTATTTTGTGTATTCATCTATGTTTAATAGTACGACCTTGAAATGACCTTCAAGTATAGTAAATGAATGTAGAACTTACTTTCACGTGTTGCACACATTATTCGCGTATTGCAACACGTATTCTCTACGAAACAATCCCAAATTGTTGGATTAAACGCAATGAAACCATATCGTGACCGGCTCGTTCACCCGATATCGCACCCCTTGATCTTTTCTTATGGGGAGACGCCAGAAAATATGAAGCAACGAATAATTGCTGCATGTGCTGATATTACTATACTTCAAGGTCATTTCAAGGTCGTACTATTAAACATGGATGAATACACAATATGTTAGCTATAACATACAATAGAAAAAAATGTGTGTATATACATAAAAAACACAGGCGATCTTGACAAACCATTGAAAAATGATATTCATAAAAAAAGACTGTTCTATCTGGTTCGTCTTTTGAAACCATCTAAATTGCGCCCGAAATATTTTTTTTATTTCAGAGATAAAGATATTTAAATGGTCGGTATTCTTTTTTTAATTTTTTCGTGAATCTTAAAACGAACAATACCAAAGATACAAATTTTATGACAGAAATTGAAAACCATGTATGTGTAAAATGTGATTACTTTTGCGAAATGACATCTCTTATTAGAGAATGCTTTAGAAATCTATAAAGTCTCATCAAAATGAGAAGGGGACAATTGACTAGTGGTTCCTGGTAATATTTCTAACACTTTCACCCAATTCATTTACAAGCAAACAAATGAGAGGAAACAATTGGTAATTTGTGAGGTTTAGGAATGGTAATAGTGTATCAAATCTTATACAAAGTTAATATTAATCAATATTCAATATCAATATTCTTTTCTGCATTAATAATGTCATCAACTTGTACTAAAGTACAAATAAAGTTTAATCCACTCTATGGAAAATACATTTCTTGCCTGGTACTAACATTATACCCACATGTCCACTTATTTTTATTCCCTGACAAATAGCTAACATTTTTAATAAATATGGTTTATTTACACAAAAATGTTAATATTATTTTCACTTACTCACTAAATAATCTATGTATTATAGAAATATACAATAAAAATATGACTTCAATTATGTATAATTGTATAATATTTCATAATAGTAATTCGATGAAACTTCATGTAGTACTTATTTTGGCTACCTGCCCACTTAACTTTGTCCTTTTTCATAATTAAAAGAGAAAATATATAAATTTGATACATCCTATACAGGGTCAGTTTGGAAACAGATAGAAAAAAGCCGTAGAGGAAAAAGTTGATTGGTATGGCGGTGTCTATTTTTTTACAACTTCATTCTTGTCATAAGTGCAGCGACGCATCTGAAAAAGCAGATGCACATTTTTAAAAAATAGAATTGCATATTTAGGTGCACGGTAGTTCGCCAGCCAAGTTCTCGCACTACCTCCTTTTACACGAAACAACTTAGCCGTTTTTTAGAGGCTTGTACCTCGGAACTGGAGGCAGATGGAGAGATGTAATTTCGTACACTTGTTAAATGCTATCAGGTCTCAATATTGACAAAACATTAATCTTCCAACATTAGTAGGTTCCGAGATATAGGACCACAAAAATCGCTAAATTGGTCACTGACTTTTGGGTACTTCCCATTGACCTACAAGCTTGAAATTTGGTACATAGGTCCACTATAACAAACCATCAAACGAATAATTATCAAAGTTTGCAATTTTACACCTCAAAAAAAAAAATGGCAACAAAAAGTGATGAAATCCCAGCAAAATATCCTGTAAACAGGAACCAAGTTCTCTATGGCCGTAAAAAGTTGTGAGATCAAACAAAATACGGCCAAGTTCGTTAGCTTAGAAATACCTGTTGCAATACTGAAAATAGCGTTTGTAAAAATTAGTATAAAAGAACGCTATTTAATTTTTAAAGAGTTACAGGGAAGGCTAAATTATTCAAACTTGGCCGTTACTTTTTAAACCAATGGCCATAAAAGGTGTTAGGTAGCAGCTAAGTTTGAATAATTTAGCCTTTCATGTAACTCTTTAAAAATTAAATAGCGTTCTTTTATACTAATTTTTACAAACGCTATTTTCAGTATTGCAACAGGTATTTCTAAGCTAACGAACTTGGCCGTATTTTGTTTGATCTCACAACTTTTTACAGCCATAGAGAACTTGGCTCCTGTTTACAGGATGTTTTTGTTGGGTTCTTGTTTACCTGAGTCGATTCCACCGGTTATTCTGCGTAAAAAATCGTTAGCATACCATGTTTAAAAAATCAATATTTCGCAAGAGATTTCACATTTGTGCTATGGCAAAAGATGCTAAGCGTAAACAGTTGCGAACGTAAGACACATCAAAGAGCAACAACACTTCACCTCTACAAGGCAAAGACGCTGAAAATCAATAATATTCACTTAGTTACTGACAGTTTATTGTCATGGCAAGTTAAAAGTATGGAAACATTTTCTGTAAGGTAAGTAAACGACTAATAAAAAGTGTAAAATATTTCATGAAATATTGATTTTGTTGACATGGTACCCTAATGGTTTTTTACACAAATTGATTTTGCCATTTCCTTGAAATTTAAAGCTATGTGTAAAAGTGTCTGTCTATTATATTCTCATTTGGCATAAAGTTTACCAATCGATTTCTTTTTATCATATATTTTGGGGCTATTTAGAAGATTATGTGCAAAATCATGACTTCTATTTAACCCTCTATGGGCCGAATTTTTGTTATGAATGTGAAAACATTTATGTAACTGATAACAGCAAATACCATTCCTTAGATACAAATTAACAATAAATTCGCAGTTTGGACAAAAATTTAATTCACTCGGATGTGTGAAAGAATAATTGACAATAGCGATGCATAACTTCCTTGTTTATATAGGAGACATAACAGAACAAGGTACCTTTGTTACATTTTTCCTACAAATATAATTGGATTAAAAAAATATTGATATGTGAGTATGTGAGCTCAAAGTTACACAGAATTATAGAGGGTTAATAAATTATACAATATTTGTAATACTGTAATTTTTTAACTATAACAATAAAATCCAATTGATTTTGCTCCTTTTTTAATGATCTTTTTTATCGCCATTCATGGTCCTTATTTCAAAGAATCAGGAGACTCAGAAATGTATTGAGTATTCTATCATTAAATCCCATCAAAATCATTTCATATTAACAATTTTTCTATAACTTCCCTTATGTATAATGTATAAACTTATAACTTAGTGTGCTTACTCTGAAAATGGTACACAATATGTAGGATGCATAATGTTTGTTATACAAAATATAGAAATGGATGAAGTGTTTTGCCCATTTTATCCCGCACTATAATTTCGTAATTTAGTTTTTAATACATCTATACAATACCTGAAAATGTTTGCATAGACAACTGCAACTCCCGAATTGTCTTGACCATTCCACAAATGATGAATTCCTTAAATAAATGGACATGTCTCTTGCTGCTACTTTTAGTATTAAGTGCATGAAAACTAGCAGTTTGTATTATAACTCTTATGAATCTCGATCCTACGTGCCAGATCCTGTAAAGCTAAAAGGAAAACATATAATTTAATCAATAATAAGGAAGCTTGCACAATTAATTGCACATTATGCAACTGTTACGATAGTACAATATGGTATGCTGAAGTACACACTTTAACAGAATCAATGAGTATATATGTAAAGTCATCACAATGTAAGGTGATTCATCAAATTTGAATTCTATAGAAACAAAAGTATATGTATACACTTAGCAAAAACTATGTAGAGATATAATCTTCAAAGTAACTATACTTGACCTTCACATACAACAAAATAATATAAAAAACTTCTTATTATTTATATTGTAGAATTTTAATAAAAATCGTAACACAAATATAATTTGAATTAAAATAGCACTATCAAAAGCATCCTTACCTATTTTCAATCAGTATTCGAAGCGATTTTACTTATGACACGTCTAAAGCAATTTTTCGGTTTGCTCGATCAAGGATACTTTGTTGAACAATGGACTTTGACACGTGTTTGTTCTCTTCTAACACCTGTAATCTGATTATAGCTACTAATACAAGTGACGTACGCTTGATTTACTTACACAGCCGAGCAAATATTGCACACATGGCAAAACAAAAAATGAGTTTAATGATAACGATCACAGAATGAATTGGTCTTTAGGAAACTCAATCGTATATTTCAAAAGATCGGGGTATATGCCACAAATCATTTTTCCCTTACAACGCATATAAATATATGCTTATTTTATATTGTCATTTTAATACATTGTCTGCTGTTTTCGTGCAATGGCTTCTAAATATACATATTTAGTTTAATTGTTGAGTATAACTTGTGCAACGATGTTTATACTAAATATATATATGTATACATGTTTGTTTATTGAAAAGTTTTAATTGCAACGTACGTCGGTTGTACCGAATATATCTATAGAATACGTCATAAATAGAGTTATTTAAATAGTCAATATTCTGCAATCTGTCAGTTCAAAACAGCGTTTTGTTTTTTTTCAGTTGACAATATGATAAGATAAGACGTTTTGAAGTTTGTGTATAAAGTATGCACATACGTAAGTACCTACTAAAGTTCGAGATATTATTAAAATTATAACGATTTGGACAAGAAAAGAGTTGTCTATATATTTTTTAGTAACATCAGTGTGCATAGAAAAATATTTGTCATTGACATAACATTTAACAAAGTTACTGCAATGACAGCGTATTATTATTTTGTAATTGTTGGTCATGCAGATAACCCCTTATTTGAAATTGAATTCAACAATTCTGGAAAAGATGCGAAGGTTTGTTGTATATATAGGTTATATTTAAGTAATTCATGAATATATTTAGTTGTTCATGTAAGTAATATTGTAAAAAAATAATTGTCTTTTCATCGAGAAAGTATAATATAATTTCATATAACACATTATCGTCTAACACGAACTAATTACATTTTTATTTTTAATAGAAGGAAGATTACTCGCATTTGAACCAATTTATTGCGCATTCTGCATTAGATCTTGTAGATGAGCATACATGGAAAACAACAAATATGCATTTGAAAATTGTGGATAAATTCAATCAATGGTTTGTGAGCGCTTTTGTTACCGCAACTCACATTAGGTTCATTATGGTACACGATAGCAAGAATGAAGATGGTATAAAAAATTTTTTCAACGAAATGTATGAAACATATATAAAAGTAAGAAAATGCATATGAAAATTATCTTTTTATACGTTTTTAACTGTCTAAATCATTACAATATTGTATATCAGTTATTATTAATAACTTGTTACCTGTGACAATAATTACTGATATGTATGTTCCTTTCTTCTAGTATTCTATGAATCCATTCTACAAACTAAACACACCAATTAAGTCTATTGGGTTTGAGAAAAAGGCACAATTGTATGGCAGAAAATACTTATCATCATAAATATTGTAAAGTATTAGTAATAAAATATATCCATAATGTCGGATAATAATTATTCTATATTGTACATGAATTTTGTTTTTGTAATGTCATTGAATAATTACTGTTGCTATAAGTAATAATTAACAAATTCATATTATTTCAATATTAATATGATTTCACATTGTAAGTAAATCTCAATTATGAAGTATTTCTGATCTACATAATTTAAGCCTCTATCGGCGAAGAGGTGTCATTAGTGATAGTGATGGGTAGTGATGGGCACTATCGACTAAATCGATAGTAGCCAACTACTATTTTCATTCGACTGATTTTTTAAACTATCGACTAAATTCAGTAACTGAATCAGTCGCTTTAACGGCGGGAGTTTTGAATAGCGATATTGAATAATTCGTTCAATAAGTATGTGTATGTAGTATAAATAACAATTATTATACTACAAGTATTATACAATTATTAAATAACAATACTTATATATTGCATTTATGGGAATAAAATATTAATCATAACCTAAAGAAAAAATAGTATTTTATAATTATGCCTGTCAATATTAGATATTTTTTTAAAAACTTCATTAACACTTTGCCTTTAAATTAAAGGATAAATAATAAATAGACTGCGGATCTTTATAAATTTATGAAGAAATTGATTGGGTGAAATATAAAACAGTAAGCGATTAAAAAAATTCAAGAATCTTGTGTTGCTTTTAATGTAAGAAATTTTTATGTTATTCCTGCTTCCCACAATCCATGCAAAACATTCTTATTTTGCATGAAGATCCGCAGTCTAATAATAAATTATACACTTTTTAATTATTGTTTATATTTATTTATTGTTTATAATTATGACTTATAGATTACAATAATTATAAATTAATGTCAAAACAAAATTTCAAATTACAATTGTTTAACGGAAAATATGAATGTGGAAAATATGACGATCGCGGGTTTAGTATAAAAGTAGATACGAAAATACGAACGCGTCAATATCAGCGAATGTGGTTCTGATTTTTTACAAAATCAAATAATTCTTAAATTTTGAACAAGTACTAAAAGTACTGGCTTTCCAGCCCTGTGTTTAAATAGATCTACTAAACTATCATTTATTTAGCATTTTCTTGTAACCAGGTTGATAAATGATTTTTTGATTATTATTATTAATGCATGTATAGTTTATATAGTGTATGTATATAGCGTAGTTAGTGTGTCTAGTGTGTATATAATTTCAAGTGGATATAGTTGCTGGAGTATACAATACAATATGTACAGACAAAAGCGGTCAATAGTCTGGAAATATTTTGATAAAAAGTCACCAACGAGTTCAATATGCCTCTTGTGTAAAAGAGAGTATAAAAGTGTGAACAACACTACTAATTTACACGAACATTTAAAGCGCAAACACTTTACAGTGCTTGAAGCAAATCGTAGTCCCAATAAAGAAGAAGCAGAGTTGATTGATGGAGATGTTACACCTGCAACATTAACGCAAGAAATAAGATCTGTGGCATCCACTTCCAATGCAGCTATTACTAATCAAAATGCTGACTTACCCAGTAATACAGTGCAAAGACCTCAAGTAAATTTTAGGCAATTGACTTTGAGGACAATTGCAAATGAACTGCCACAATCAAAAATTTTTAAATTACACAATCTGGTGGTAGCTATGGTTTGTAAAGATTTACAAACTTTAAGCATGGTTGAAGACAGTGGATTTATTGAGTTTGTCAGAGAATTAGAACCTCGGTACCAACTTCCAAACCGCAGAACATTAGGATGTACCATTTTACCCAAAGTGTATGTTGACGTCAAAGCTAAGTTTTTGGAAAACCTAAAACAAACAGATTACGTCTCAATTACTACCGATATCTGGACCAGTTTAAACACGCAATCTTTTCTCACACTTACTAGTCATTATTTTTTACACAACAAGCTACATTCAAACGTATTAGCGACCAGTGTTTAGAATGAAAACCATACAACTGAACATATTAGTTGTATAGTATGAAAAGTGCTGTACGTCGCTTAGGCTTCTTCACAGCCTACTCTAGTGCTAGCCATGCTGAAGGATGTGGCAACACGGCGAGAGTCCTATTGTATCTATATCTGTATATATGATATATATAGATATAGATACAATAGGACTTTAGTTATACATGACTCCATTAATGCAATTCCAGGCATTGTCAGTATATTAAAAACATGCCGATCTTTAATTAGACATTTCAAAACTAGTGTTACTGCAGCAGATAAACTAAGAGACTTACAAAAACAAATGGGATTACAAAATCTAAAATTAAAACAAGATATAAACACACAATGGAATTCCTCTTTGATAATGTTAGAGAGGCTATTGATAATGAAAATTCCCTTATGCGCAACTATAGCATCACTAACCAGGTGTCCTATAGGCCTAAATACTCAGCAGTGGGAAGCTATACAAGATATTATTCCTCTGCTCAAACGAATAGAATATGTAAGCACTGAATTAGGTGGAGAAAAATATGTTACTGCGTCGAAGATTATGCCATTGATTATAGGATTACAGAATGCTATTAATAATATTACACCCCAGACAACACCTGGACATGCATTAAAAAGTAATATAGTAGACAACTTAGGAATCAGATTCAATTACATACATACAAATAAAATTATCCCAATTTCAACCATAGCAGATCCAAGATTTAAAACCGCAGTTTTCAGAAATGACACATATCAGCACCATGGATATAGGAATATAGGGATGGAGCTTAGACCATATATACTTATAGACCCGGCATAGGTATAGTATGTGCATATAATGCCATGTTCCGAGATTAAAAAATATCTGGTGCCCACATATCACGGAACGAGATAATACAAAATGGAGGATAGTGTATGAGACTGTTCCGTCGCAGTATGGTGGGATTTAGGGAATTCCGTGGATTCGGTTGCCCGTGGAGCGCTGAAGCACTCTGCTCGTGGAAACTTGCGAAGAAATAAATCACACAAGATAATATGTGGAGGAAAATATAGACTTTATTTCAAATCAATTCTGATGTTTTCAATGAACAGAAAAATGAATCTCCCTCGTCAACTCATCCCGAGGTTTATATGCCCTTTTGGGTTCCTTTCCCTCCGCCAATAGAAAATGCGGATCCTTTTCCTGGATGCTGATTCGTTGATAGCTGGTCCTCTGTTGTAACTTGATGGTGATTGGTGGTGGGGGATTCTTGTAACGCGCGTAGGAGAGCGGGGTTGACGCAAGGGTGAAGGCCATAGTGAAGGCCCGTCGAAACAAGGGTCGTGTGACTGAACGAGAGAGAGGTCAGAGGGAATCCTAAGAGGTCCTTGACTGGTAATTTACGACTTCCTGTCTCGAATATCTCTAGACTCAAATTGTCTGTTACGAGAAATTGGAGAAGCCTTCTCAAGGGTTACGTGACTTTACCCAAATTCCTTAATCAGTCACGCTCTTCTGGATTTCGTCAAGGATCTCTGCGGAAACTCCCCCGCTGCTTCTCTACTTATTCTAAGACATCGTGCCCGAATATATTTTACATGAAATACACGGCTTTGACCTACTATAACTAAGGATGCTGTTTTATATTCAAATTTTCCCTCTCAGCATCATTGGAGGGTGTCGGATGGGGTGGCGCTATTGTGCTGAATTTATTCGCGTAATCCTTAGACTATATAAACCTACGACTGGTCGTGTAACAAGACGAAGCACCTGGCTGTTGCGGTAGAAGCGTTGCCAGTGGTTACTAATTGTTACTAGTGAGACAAGCATATAAATAGAAGCGAGATACACAAATATATAAATAAAATGTAAAATATAAATATTATATTATTTTTTTTTTAATATATTTAAAATTATAAGAGTAAAGTAAAAATGAACGAGTAATAAAATAAAATACATGTATATATGTATATTACAGTTACAGTTTCCATAAATATTTATACAGAATGAGATGTGATGACGATTCCCCTTTCCCCTCTCCAACTTCAGCTTCAAGGTACTGCGATTTCTTTGCCCACATAAATCGTCTGCTAGCCGGTTTAATCTTGGAACATGGCAGACTTATCTGCACCGGGTCTATAGGTATATATGGTCTAAGGGATGGAGCATGAGCTAGCATCAGTGGCAAGGGGGGTGTTCAGGATTGAGGAGGAGGCAGGGTAACATTTACGCCTAAATTTGATTGGTGGCATTTCTGCGCATACTCTGTACTGCCAAGTATGAAATATGTTTACAGATTGCTTCAGGCTTACTTAGAATTTCAGATTTCGAAGGCGCAGTTGCCAAATCACATCCGAAAATATTTGTCGCGTGGTTGCCAATTTACTGTTACTGCCGTGTAATGCACAGCGCCACAGCTGTGACAGCGCGCATTTCTGCTATTTTCCATGTTACAGTCACAATTCTGGAAAAGTAAACGAAACGAGTCGAGTCAGTCAATACATGATTAATTCCACCTGAATATTTCATCTCTGTTTAAATATAATGCTTCCTGTTTCTGTAATCATTTTAAAGCTGAATAAATGCTTTTTTGATTTATATAAATAAACTGTTATTTATTGATAGCAAAGAAAATAATTATCGTTATCAAAAATAGTGTTGAAAATAGAATTACCAATTTAACGCTATTTTTATCTTAAAATTTATTAATATAAACTGTTGTTGGTTTCTTTGAACCTTTTGCTATAATTATATAAGAATAAAGCTATAATAATATAAGATCAGTTAATAAAAAATTTTAAGGACATAACTTAAGTTATCGTTATTGTTAAGTTGGTTTCGTTACAAGTTAATTGTAGCGTGTCTGTTATTATATGCGTTAATATTAAATATACAATTAATTATTAGTCCTTTTTCAAATATTTTCATAAGTTATGCAAGAATTTACATTAATTATAAACAATAATTAAATGTGTAATAAATATGTATTAAATTCGGTCTATGTATAGTATTGATCTGACTTGTCATTATATTGCAAAAGCATAGAGGAGTTCAGATTTATATAGTTGATCTTTTACTATTATTTTTATCTTTTACCATTATTTTTATCATCAAACAATAATCACTGTATTATTTTGTGAAATTAGCAATTACATTTTTATTCAAACATTTTTTTTACAAATTGTGTAACAATGGAGCCCCCTGTTGGATCCACTTATCTCAAGGGATAAAAAAATTGTAGAAAAACAACAGAAAGTATCTGTTTGTTTGGCAGCATTGGGCCCAATGCTAGGTGATGTACTGAAGGGTAACATACCAAATAAGCTGTCGCTAGTTACTACCCTAAGTGATGTGAGCAGATTGTTGGTAGATTTACAACGAGATGAGTCTCAAACTAGACGTTTGCTCATTGTAAGCAAATTAAATAACGCGATGAAGGATACATTGATATCGTCCAACCTGGATGAATGGCTTTTTGGCAAGGATGCTCCAAAATGCTCGATGTTCACAGGTTATCGCTGCATACATAATGACGTACTGCGCTTGCGCCCGGACACAGCCAATGAAAATTAGGCGTCAATTTTACCTCGTCCCCGTCTCTAAATTTGCCAACCCCGCAGCGACACGCTCCATCCCTATATCCATGTATATTCCTATATCCATGATCAGCACATATCACCGACTAGGTATAGAATAGACCTATCATCCAATGTATTTTGGCGGCCATCATTGCTGGGGTTACGTACCCCATTTGCGAACCGGTTTTGGGGCCCCAGGCAGGGTCTCGTCGGTATTACTGGAACTAAAATAGGCTGACAGCACAAACGAGATATACGAATAGGATTCCTATATCTCGTTTGTGCTGACAGCTTTCTTAGGGTACGCGTCCATCTGAGAGTTTGTAGAACCCCTCTTTTTTTGTAATAATAACCAACTTTTAAATATTATAACTAATTTAAAACACTAAATAAAAGTAAAATAAGTAAAGAAAATTATAAATAAGTGTACAACAGTGTACATATGCATTATGTGTGTGAAAAGTATAAATGCGAATGGCAACGACTATATATATAGTTAGTAGTTAATTTTTTTCTAAACGCAGTTCTCTTTATAAGACCTTGACCCTTAAGACAGTGGAACTCAAAAATTAAGACTTTTAAAAAAATATATAATATATATATAGAATCTTCAGCAAAAAAATCTGCAATTAAAAAAAAGTAAGTTCCGCAAGTTAAAAAGAACACATTTGTCGATAATGTTAATTGATAAAAGATAATAAAACCATATTTCAATTTTCAAAGCCACATATTAGGTACACATTTTCAGATTTTTTCGTTGCAAACTCTGGTTGTAAAACGCGAAAAACACGAAAAAATTGAAAAAATGCAGATTTCGTATAGAAATCGAAAGAGCACTACTACAGATGTAATTTAAAAATGAGATATTATCATAAGTATTATGTTCAATTTTTTTTTAATCCCTGAGTGTGGTGCGTCATAGTTGAAAAAAATAAAAACCCCTTTTTTCAGCGTTTTTCCTAAGTTATACCTCTCTCCTCTGAATTAAAAAAAAATATATTATGTAATATTAAACATTCCTACGTTCAGAGAAATATTTTCCAGACTTTAAAACTTGTGCAATACAAAAACAAAATAATTCTATGTATGGTATATTCAAATATTTCGAAGACAGTTTCAACGGCGCCGGTTGGTGCAGCGGCTATGGTCTTCGACTGAGGAACCGCTGATGACTTTTTGTACCAGGTTCGAATCCCGTCCGGGTCAATTTTTTTTTTTTCGTTAATCACAAGTTTTTTCGCTTTCTAACCATCCGATTGTTGCTAAATCATTGTAAAAACATTTTTAACTATGTTTAAATTATTTTTAAACAATTTTTCGGAAAAATATTTTTGGAGGACTTTCGGCCTCTTAGTCATTTACGGACTGTATTACTGCTATACTTAATATTTTTTACATGGAATTGTACATCGACTTGATTATCAAGTCTTTTATTTTTTCTAGGTCCTCTGCGTGATCTGTTAATTATGGGATTGATTATTTTTGTGATAGGAAATATATACATGAAGTATTATTAGGAATACTTATCTTTAATAATTGTAGATGGGTTAGTGTGCGGTGGAATCATGTGTGCTTTCAATCTTCGTCACTATCTTCGTCAATTATCGGTAATATTTGTTTAGTGTCAAAAATCTTTGTGAGAATCTCTGCTTGCCGAACTATGTCTGTATCGTATCGAGCATAAGATAAATAATAAATAATAGCAGCAACATGTGAGCAACATCCAAGTTATCTGGATTTATTACTGAATAAGGAACCTAGTAAAAATAAGACTTTATAGTGAAGTCGATGCACAATTCCATGTAAGAAATGTTAAGTATAGCAGTAATACAGTCCGTAAATGACTAAGAGGCCGAAAGTCCTCCAAAAATATTTTTCCGAAAAATTGTTTAAAAATAATTTAAACATAGTTAAAAAATGTTTTTACAATGATTTAGCAACAATCGGATGGTTAGAAAGCGAAAAAACCTGTGATTAACGAAAAAAAAAAAATTGACTCGGACGGGATTCGAACCTGGTACAAAAAGTCATCAGCGGTTCCGCAGTCGAAGACAATAGCCGCTGCACCAACCGGCGCCATTGAAACTGTCTTCGAAATATTTGAATATAGCATACATAGAATTATTTTGTTTTTGTATTGCACAAGTTTTAAAGTCTGGAAAATATTTCTCTGAACGTAGGAATGTTTAACATTACATAATATATTTTTTAAATTCAGGGAAGATAGGTATAACTTAGAAAAAACGCCGAAAAAAGTGGTTTTTATTTTTTTCAACTATGACGCACCACACTCAGGGATTTGAAAAAAATAGAGCATAATACTAATGATAATATCTCATTGCTAAATTAAATCTGTAGGTGTGCTCTTTCGATTTCTCTATGAAATCTGCATTTTTTCGATTTTTTTCGTGTTTTTTCGTGTTTTTCGAGTTTCACAACCAGAGTTTGCAACGGAAAAATCTGAAAATGATACCTAACATGTGGCTTGGTATCCGAAATGTGTCAGAATTTTTTCAGAATTTTGAATTGTCATTAAATGGGGAAAATGGGCCAAAAACTGATTTTTCGATTTTCCTCAATAACTACCCTTACAGATGAGATATGGGGCTGTAACTTGGCAGATCGGGGTCTTTTTGGGTAGGCTATCGAATAGCCAAAGCTCGATTAAAAACTCGTCGGGGGCGAATTTCACCACCAAACCCGGTACAGTAAATGCTCGTTCGTTGCGAAAAGGCCGGAGGTTTGAGTTCGCAACGAGCGAATAGGGACGCTATTTTTGATTTATGACTGCGTCGAGATACACGCCGAGCGCGCCGAGCGAGACTTCAATAGAGAGCCGAACATAGAAAAGGACAAAGTGAAATACGGATCGCGTGACCGAAGCGTGTCGCCGTCGCCGGCACAGTTTAAAGGCCCACGAGTTCTTACAATGTATTTAATGGCAATGATGGAATTGTTCATTTTCCATTAGGCTTATGAGACTTTCACTAATTCATTTCTGGCATTTTTCTAATTAAAATGATACCAAACACGATATAATTTGTCCCATATTTACTCTACATGTAATTCTAGAAACTTATTAATAAAAGTGTTAGCATCGAATTGGTATTTTAAACATTACAGTTTCTCTTTCTTTTCACTTGCTATCCTCTTCCATGTCTTACCCATAACCGTCAATGAAACCATTAAATAAAGTTGAAATTACATTATCGTGTTTGGTATCATTTTAATCAGAAAAATGCCAGAAATAAGTTGGTGAAAGTCCCATAAAAGCCTAATGGAAATTAAGAAGTTTGAGTACTCGATTCACTCGAGTCAATGTTGTGGTGTTCACACCGATATACCCGAGCCGACATCAATCGTTGCCGCCGTGCGGAGCGACTCGGCCGACTCGGCGTTGACAGGCAGTGGAATGGGTAGGCACGTCGCAACGAGCGCATAGACGATTCTTCGCAACGAACGAGCATTTACTGTAATAGCCTTTTGACAATAATTTTTTACAAGAGTATGTATACATATATGTAGATAAATAGTATGTATCAATATATTATTTCTTTCCTTCATACTGTCTCTACTTTCTGAATCCTACATATATTTACTTTATCTAATAAATATATATTTAATACATAAAATGGTACTATTTATTTCATCCCCTGTTTCATATTAGGTATTATCTCATATTATCTTTTAATTGCAGACAACTAATAAAAATGTAATTGCTAGTTTCATAAAATAATACAGTCATTACTGTTTCAAAACTGATAAAAATAATGGTAAAAGATCAACTATATAAATCTGAACTCCTGTGTGCTTTTGCGATATAATGTCAAGTCAGATCAATAATAGACAGAATTTTATACATATTTATTACACATTTAATTATTGTTTATAATTAATGTAAATTCTTGCATAACTTATGAAAATATTTGAAAAAGGACTAACAACCCAGATAGCACAAAGTCGTCTTAAATACGTCTTTTAGTCGCCTGCCGCAAGCTGTAAGTACGTCTTAAAGACGTACGTAAAGACTTTTTTTCGTCTTTTACTCGTCTTTAATTGGTCTTTGACACGTCTTTGTTACAAATGTTACGTCTTACAGACCGCTTTTATACGTCTTTTGCGCGACTTACAGACGTCTTTTTGTTTCTTAAAAAAGTCGTCTGAAAGATGTAGCTTTAAGACCTCTTTTTGCCATCTTTTATACGTCTTTTAGGGTCTTTGATGCGTCTTTTATGCATCTTTTATACGTCTTTCAGACAGCTTTTCAGCATCTTTCGAGGATCTTGCAGGCGTCTTTTTAAGGGCCTTTTAGGCTTCTTTTATGCATCTTTTACACGTCTTATTAGCGGTCTTTCAGGCATCTTTTAGAGCATTGATTATTACATAGTTAGGAATAAAAAAAAAAGAACGCTGAGAAACTCCCGCGCTGACCCAACCGAACTGTTGGAAACAACATTAATATTTTCTGATGTTATGCGCTGACACAGTAGAATACTATCAAGCTTTTTTTTTTTATTTAGAGGCCTTTTTTGAAACCTGTTGGTTTATTTCGGCTTGGTCCTACACACAGTTTTTATTAAGCTGGGTTTCCGAGAACCACCCGAGCGACTACTAGTTTTATATCACTTGAGAAAAATCTCAGAGGTGACGGGGGGATTCGAAGTTCGAATTTCGAACCCGGGACCACGAGATCGTAGCCGCGGGCCTCATCCAATTGAGCCACTGCGACTAATCAAATTAATCAAGTTTATCAGTGTCTAATAGGCTTACAGAATAAATAAAATATAACAATTTGAAGATCAACTTAGCTTTTCACGGGAAAAACGACAAAAATCGATTTCTGTTTTTTTTAACAACGGCGTACCTCTCTTAAAAATCTGAAAAAAATCATGAACGACACTTATAATAATATGTCGGTACTGTAAAAATATAGAGGTGGTCAATTTAAAACTTCCATGTAAAATCTGCATTTTTTCGATTTTTTTGAGGTTTTTGCTAAAGATCTGTTCGAGCTGAAATTTCAATTTCGAGTAGATCGAAGTTTTATGAAGGCTCGAATATTCGAGCCGTTCGACTCATTTCTGACGTAGAAAAGACGCCTCCAAAAAGACGACTTTACAGATATGTAAAAGACGCCACATTCAAGCCGTCTTTTTCACAGCAAAAATAAGACGAAAAAAAGCCGTCTCACCTCAGCCGTGAAAAAGACGCCTCCAAAAAGACGATTTTACAGATATGTAAAAGACGCCACATTGAAGCCGACTTTTTCACGGCAAAAATAAGACGAAAAAAAGCCGTCTGCCCTCAGCCGTGAAAACGACGCCTTCAAAAAGACGACTTTACACATATGTAAAAGACGCCACATTCAAGCCGTCTTTTTCACAGCAAAAATAAGACGAAAAAAAGCCGTCTCACCTCAGCCGTGAAAAAGACGCCTCCAAAAAGACCACTTTACAGATATGTAAAAGACGCCACATTGAAGCCGACTTTTTCACGGCAAAAATAAGACGAAAGAAAGCCGTCGCCCCCCAGCCGTAAAAAAGACGACTCCAAAAAGACGACTTTACAGATATGTAAAAGTCGTCTTTTTGAGACGTAAGACGTAAAGACGTAAAAAAGTCGAAAAAAAGACGACTTAAAGTCGTACTGTGCTATCTGGGAATTAATTGTATATTTCATATTAACGCATATAATAACAGACACGCTGCAACTTGTAACGAAACCAACTTAACGGTAACAACTTGTCCTTAAAATTTTTTGTTAACTGATCTTCTGAATATTGTTCAGTCCTTTTGAAAATTATGTATTTTATAGCAGAAGGTTTAAAGAAACCAACAACAGTTTATATGAATAAATTTTAAGAAAAAAGTAGCGTTAAATAGGTATTCAATTTTCAACAACAATAATTATTTTGTTTGCTATCAATAAATAACAGTTTATTTATATAAATCGAAAAAGCATTTATTCAGCTTTAAAATGATTATAGAAATAGAAAGCATTATATTTAAACAGAGATGAAATATTCAGGTGGAATTAATCATGTATTGACTGACTCGACTCGTTTCGTTTACATTTCCAGAATTATGACTGTAGCCTGGAAAATAGCAGAAATACGCGCTGTGCATTAATTTTACAAATACATAAAACATTTCTATTTAAAAATACGAATAACTAGGAGATTATCTTTCACTTTTCTGCACTTAAGAATGTTATTTAACGAATGTGCAATAGTATATAATAGTATAACTTATCACCATATAAGTAAATATCGGTTAGTTTTATAATGAAATATCAACAATGTTATAAAAAGCTAATCCAATTACTTAAATATTAAATTGTACAATCGTTAATATCTATTGCATAAAGGGATCAGGATGTATTATTAATAATTTTCGTAACAAAATTGGGTTTTGTCACTTTTATTATTTAGTATATACATTATTGCCCTCTAAACAAAATTAATTTGTTATATACATGCCGCATAGTTTCTGATTGGTTGATGCAATTGTTCAGCTGCTAACATACGTTTTCCCCTCAATGAGTCCAGGATTCCCATCAGAGAGCCAATTTTTGATTCCTTTCGTCGAAGTCTTTGCTGCAGATCTTTTAGCTTTTTTATATAAAATTTCTTTGTGTCTTGCAGTTGTTTTTGAAGATATTCTTTTTCGAAAGAGTTTTCCTCTTTCTTCAGTGACATACTTGTAGACTGATCCCCAACTAAAAAGTATTAAAAATATAATGCATAAGAAATATTAATTTTATAGGAAATATTTCTTACAGCCAGTGCATCCAGGGATGGGAGATGTTGCTCTATCTACTTTAGATGTATCCGATGCAGAAGTTGATGGCATAATTACATCATTTTGATTATCCTCAATTGCACGTTCTAAACAAATAAACAAAAGATACTGTATAAAGCAATGCATAAGTTGAGCCGAGCAAAACAGACACACCATCAAAACATATATTATTTCTGAATATTCATTAAGGCATACATGAAAAGCACAACACATGTACAGCTCGTTGGCCTGTATAAATCTCCCTTAACACGGAATGTATCCCCCGTGTTATATGAGAATCCAATTTATTTCCTAATCCTAATAATAGTAATATTATTTCATACCTATATGCGGTAGTACATTTGGTTTTAATACCCTTCTACCATGTACAATGTTGTAGTCATTTTCCGTAAAATGTGCGGAACAGATTCTTGCTCCATTTGGAATCAACTCTCCATTTAGCTGCATTATATCTGCCCAAAGCGATTTTAATTTTTCATCCTTTGGAAACCTATTACACAATTAATTCAGTATGTAACTTCATATCATTTGTCTCATTTTGATAATACAATATAATTTTTACGTAGACAAATAGAATATTTTTCTTACCGATGATATGAGAAGTTATTAGAATTGTTTACTCTTATTTCTCGAGAGAGAAAGACGTGCGATTTGGTGTGAGAGAGAATTCTGAGTGAAAGTGAGGAGCGCAGGAAGTGAGAAGGGTGAGAGTGTGAGGTGAGGGGTGAGTGAGGATAAGGAGAGGTGGTAGAGGAAGGGCTAAGGGCGAGGAAGTAGGACAGAGAGCATTGGGGGAAGGTTAAAGGGAGAGGAGATTGGAGGTTAGGTTCGCGTGAAGGTAGAGAGCGCGCGAGATTACCGCTGGAAGGAGTGGAAGGTAGCGCGATCTAGCGGGGGAAAGATATTGTAAGAAGGCGGGAAGTTTGAGTAGGAGAAAGGTAGAGAAAAGGAAAAAGTGAAGTTGGAATGGCTGAGAAAGGTGGTGAAGCCAAGGGGGTGGGAAGGGTAGAGGGGGAAGCAGGAAAAGGAAGAGTAGGGAAGATTAGAAGAGATGATAATTTAGAGCGGTGGTTAAGCGCGGAAAGTCTGGAAAGTGGGGAAAACGTGGGGAAGAAAAGGGGAAGAGAGGAGGATGAGGGGGGGGGTGGAAGGCGATGGTGGAATTTTTAAAAAGAGTGACAAAACAAAAAGGTCGCCGGGGAATACAAAAGGTGGGGAGGGAGTAGAAATGGGAGGGATGGAGGAAATGATGAGGGGATTATTAGGGGAATTCCAGAGGATGAGGGAGGAGTTAGAGGACGAGAGGAAGGAAAGGAAATGGATGATAGAGGAGTGGAGGAAAGAAAGGGAGAGCTGGAAGGAGGAGAGGAGGCAAGAGGGGATAAGAAGGGAAAAGATAGAGAAGTGGCTAGAAAGCATGGAAGGAAGGATTGTAAAAATAGAAGAAAAGATAGGGGAAGGGGGCAGAGGGGCGGAGGAAAAGGGGAAGGAAGGTGAAAAAGGAGGGATGAGGGGGGAAGCGGTGCTGGACAATAGAAGGAGAATAAGGAGGATAGAGGTAATGCAGGATAGGAGAGAAAGAGAGGAGAGGAGGAAAAACATAATAATAAAGAGGATTCAGGTAGAGGGTAAAGATATGAAAGAGGAAGTAAGAAAGGTGTGGGAGTTGGTGGGTGTGAAAGAGGAGGGTATAGAGGTGATAGGGAAGATAGGGAAAGTAGGAAAGGATGGGAGTGGGATGGTAAGGGTTAAAATGGTGAATTTGGAGCAAAAAAGGAAAGTAATGGAGAGAAGGAGAAACTTAAGAGGAAGGAAAGAGTGGTTAGATGATGATCTAACCGAGGAAGAAAGGAGGGCTAGATGGAAAATAGAAAGGGAAGCGGAGAAGGAAAGAGAGAAAGGAAAGAGCGTACAGGTAGGATATATGAAAATGTGGGTGAATGGAAGGATGAAGAGATGGAACGAAATAGAGGAAGATTGGTATGAGGAACAGGGAAACGGGAGTGGGGGGAATGGAGGGGGGAAAGAGGGAGCGGAGGGGGAAAGAGAAAGAGCGCAGGTTACAAGATAGGTTTCTGGAATGTGGCTGGGCTGAGGAACAAGGATATGGACTTTTGGAAAGGATTGGAAGAGTGGGATCTGGTATTTTTGATGGAGACGTGGGTGGAGGAGAAATGTTGGGACAAGGTCAGGGAGAGATTGCCAAGGGGGTACGCATGGAAGGCGCAATGGGCCAGGAGAGTGGGGAAGATGGGAAGGGCAATGGGGGGCATGGTTATGGGGGTAAGGAAGGGGTTAGAGACTGACGGAGGAGAAGTAGAAGGGAGGGAGGGAATGATGGCGATAAGAGTGAAGATAGAGGGGGGATGGTGGAGGGTGATTGGGGTTTATGTGAATAGGGACTTGGAAAGGAAGCTGGTAGACCTGGGGGAGTGGATTGAGGGAAGGGAGAATGGAGTAAGGGTAATTATAGGGGGGGACTTCAATGTAAGAACAGGGAGGGAAGGGGGAGAGGTGGAGGAAGAGGAGGAAAGGGGGGTGATGGGAAGCAGGAATTCCAGGGATGACAAGGTAAACGCTGAGGGGAGGAGGCTGTGTGAGTACTTAGGCGAGAGGGGGTGGGGGATTCTGAATGGAAATATAAAGGGGGACGAGGAAGGGGAATGGACGTACATAGGGGTGAGAGGAAATTCGGTCATTGACTATGTGCTAGGAAATGAGGAGACAAGAAAGGGGGTGGAAAAGATGGTGGTAGGGGACAGGGTTGACTCAGACCACGTGCCGCTGACTGTATGGATAAAGGGGGAAAGGGGAGGGAGAAGCAAGGAGGAGGGGAGAAGGAAGGAGGCAAAGGTAAGGTGGTCGGAGGAGACGGCGAAGGAATTTAGGGAAAAGTTTGGGAGAGAGAAGGAGGGAGAAGAGGGGGTAGAGGAAGACTGGAAAGGGTTGAAGGAAAAAATAAATGAGGTGTTAGGGGGAATGGGGAGGAAGAGAATGGGGAGGAGTAGGGGATGGTGGGATGAGGAATGTAGAGAGGAAAAAAGGAAAGTGAGGGAGGAGTTGAGGAGCTGGAGGAAGAGGGGAGGGGTGGGAGCGGAGTATAAGTTAAGGAAGAGGGAATACAAGGGGTTGTGTGAGGAAAAGAAGAAAAAGGAGAGGGAGAGGTGGGAAAAGGAGATGGAGGGAGTAAAAACGGAGAAACAGGTGTGGGAGGTGGTGAATAGGGAAAGGAGAAGGAGAAATAGGGTGGACGAGAGAATAAAAATGGAAGAATGGGATGAACACTTCAGGGATCTATTGGGAGGAGTGGAGTGGAGGGTGAGGAAGGGAGGGGCAAGTAAAAGGGGGGATGATGGGGAGAAGGGTATAGAAAAGTGGGAGGTCAGCAGGGTGATAAAGGGACTGAAGGAGGGAAAAGCAGCTGGGGGAGATGGGATACAGAACGAGGTTTGGAAGCATGGAGGCAGCGAGGTGGTGGATTGGTTATGGAGGGTGTGTAGCAGGGTATGGGCGGGGGAGGGATGGCCAGAGGATTGGGTGGAGGGGGTAATCATCCCAATCGCAAAAAAGGGGGATGGGAGCAAGGTAGGTAACTACAGGGGGGTAGCACTGCTGCAGACAGCCTACAAGGTGTACGCAGCAGTGTTGGCGGAAAGGCTGAGAGAGGAAGTGGAGGGGAGGGGGCTGCTACCGGCGAGTCAAACGGGATTCAGGAAGGGGGTGGGATGCGTCGACAACATATACGTGATCAACTATTTGATTAACAGGCAGGTGAGGAGAAAGAGCAGAAGGCTGATAATCACGTTTGTAGACCTGAAGGCGGCTTTTGACTCGGTAGATAGGGAGATACTGATAAGGGCCATGAGGAAAAGGGGGGTGAGGGAGGGGCTGGTGGGGAGGTGCGAGGAACTGTTGAAGGAAACTAAAAGCACGGTAAAAGTGGGGGAAGAGGAGGGGAAAAGTTTCTGGACGGCAAGGGGGGTGAGGCAGGGGTGTCCGCTCAGTCCGCTGCTTTTCACTCTATTGCTAGCCGATGTAATGGTAGGGGAAAGAAAGCTTTTCACGCTGGCATACGCGGATGATATCGCGATGTTGGCGGAGGAGGAGGAGGGGATGAGAGGGATGCTGGCGGTGCTAGAAAGGTACCTGGAGGAGAAAAAGTTACGGATGAATGTGGAAAAGTCGAAGGTGATGAGATGTAGGAGGGGTGGGGGGAGGTGGAAAAAAGTAACCTGGAGATGGAAGGGGAAGGAGATTGAGGAGGTGGGGGAATATAGGTATCTGGGGTACATTATCACGAGAGACGGGGGACAGAGGAGGCAGGTGGAGGACAGACTAAGGAAGGGGGCGGCGGTAATGGGACAGGTGTGGGGGATAGGAAAGAGGAAATTTAAAAATGACTGGGGCAGGAGGTTATGGTTATTCGACAGACTGGTATGGTCGGTTATTAGCTATGGCGTGGAAATCTGGGGATGGAAAGAGTGGGAAGGGCTGGAAAGACTCCAGGAAAGATTCCTGAGATGGGTCCTAGGGGTCGAAAGGTGTACACCGGGATACCTGGTAAGGGAAGAGCTGCAGAGGGAGCTGTTGAGGGGGAGAGCAAGGCTTAGGGCTTGGGGCTTTGAAAAAAAGCTGGGAGAGGGCAAAGGGGGGGAGCTGGCGCGGCTCTGCTGGGAGGAGGTAAGGAGAAGGGGCAGAAGAGGGGGTATAGTGGATGGATGGGAGAAGGAGAGAAGGGATTATTGGGAGGAGAGGGGATGGTCGGCGGAGGAGGCGGAGGGAAGGTTGGAGGAGAAGAGGGAGACGATAAGTGAGGGGATGGTAAAGTGGGAGAAAATGCGACAGAGGGAGGAGAGATGGGAAAGAATAAGGGGGGCCAGGTACAATGTGTGGTACGGGATGGTGAAGGGAGAGGGAGTTCCGGGGTATTTGGGGAAAGGGTGGGGAGAGAGTAGGTGGCAAAGGGTGGCCAGGTTCAGGCTAGGGAGCGGAATGAAAGGGGGGAAATATTGGTTGGAGGAAGATGAGAGAAAGTGCAGGGTGTGTGGATGGGAGAGAGAGACGTGGGAGCATGTTTGGGAAGTATGTTTGAGAATGGATGAGAAAAGAGGCTGGCAGGAGGTGATGAGCGAAGTGTTAGGGGACGATGGGGAAGGGGAGATGTGGATGAGAAAGGTGGAGGGGTGGAGAGAGAGAATGAATGAAAGGAGTGAAAGAGTGGGAGAAAATGTGCAAGATTGGAATGAGAATGGAACGGCCGGAAGAGGGGGTCCAATTGGTTAGGGAAGGGGGGGTGTGTGTGTGTGTGTAGGATAAAGGGGAAAGCGAACTGCGGCGAGCGTTTAGGTTTTAGGTTTAGGTTAAGATGTATATAGAGGTTTAAGCGGAATAGGTTAAGTTAGGAATAAGGTAGAGTAAGGTGGCGTAAACATTGTAACCCTCAGGGGAACAAAATAAAGTTATATATACTCTTATTTCTCCCAACATCGGACGATGTTTCGTACGATTTTTACACGTTTTTACAATACACAGCGGCATTGTATAATTTTTAAAACTTATAATTCAATATAACGTTAAAAATCACAGTTCACCGTCACTCTAATCGCGTCAACGCGGCGTGGTGTGGAATGGAGTAGCGTCGCGTATCATGGACATAGGATGGCGTAGCATAGCGTCTACTAAAAGTACGAATGCGCTTGCGCGGTCACAACCAATCGTCAATGGGGCACCAGAATACCACGTGACCGTCGTTCCCCGCTCCCCAAAAGTGACTTCCCCCGCGCAGTAATATGCTCCGTCCCCTTATTCCTATGTCCATGGTTGCGGCTGAGAGCGCGGTAATGAAGCAGCCATCTTGAAATACAAATGGTTCTTTCATAACAATGAAGCCCATCCAATATTTTGAAGCGAAGAAGCAATGTTTTCTCACGTTTCTTTTTTTAAAACATTCTTTGTTTTATTTCGGGTAACCGTACAGAGCCCTTTTTTCAATTTGGCTCTTGGAACTTTATAAAAAATAAAAGTGTACGTTTTTATAGAAGATATTTTTTTCTGTACACTTTTTCCAAAAAAGGGCTCTGTACGGTTACCCGAAATAATATTCCGAATATTTCCACTTAATAATTATTAAGAAATTTTGCTTCTTCGCTTCAGGAAATTGGATGGGGTTTCATCTTTTTCATCAAACAATCAAGCCGCGCGGTAATTCTGTCTTCTCGGTTTCTTTGTCTCTCCTGCGAGTGACGGACTCCCTCTCTGTCACAGCTCTGTAGGAGAGACAAGGATCTCTCTATCCTCGTCCAGGAGCTTCTTAGTTTCTCCGCATCTGTCGCTGAAGTCAAGCTGGAGTCAATGTGGGGGCATTTGGTGCCTCTATCGGCGTAGAGGTGAACTAAAAATAAACTAGGACAAGGATAGAGATATCTTTGTCTCTCCTACAGAGCTGTGATAGAGAGGGAGTCTGTCACTCGCAGGAAAGACAAAGACAGAGTAACCTGGAGTAACCGCACGGCTTGATTTTTCGATGAAGCCCAACCAATTTATTGAAGCGAAGAAGCTATATTTTTCAATAATTTTTGTGTTGAAAAATTCTTTGTTCTATTTCGGGTAACCGTACAGAGCCCTTTTTTGGAAAAAGTGTACAGAAAAAAATTTCTTCTATAAAAACGTACACTTTTATTATTTATAAAGTTTCAAGAGCCAAATTGCAAAAAAGGGCTCTGTACGGTTACCCGAAATAGAACAAAGAATATTTTAAAAAAAGAAACGTGAGAAAATATTGCTTCTTCGCTTCAAAAAATTGGATGGGCTTCAGCGAAAAATCAAGCCGCGCGGTTACTCTGCCTTTGTCTCTCCTGCGAGTGACATATCTTCCTCTCTGTCTCAGCTCTGTAGGAGAAACAAGGATGTCGCACAAAGTTATAGGCATTTTGATGTACTTTCAAAAATACCAAATGAAAAATACAAGGAAATATTGCAATGATCCACTCACAGCGATTTGATCAGAAATGGCGTGGCGCAGAATGGCGTGGGGACGCGATGATTTCAGTCGGCGTGTACAAGAAAAATATAAGAAGGGAAATAGACTGAATAGAACTCAAACGTATAGTTCGGTTTCTGACATACTAGATAGCGCTGTAAAAGAGAGCATGTGGGGATTTTCCCCTAGTCCGTGGCTATACGATAGCCAGATGGGAAACCCGGTGCACGCCGCCGTGCACCCTAGCGCTGGCCACAGGGGACCCAACGGCGCATTTCAGAGAGTCCTTCCGCATCTCTTGTGGCGTCCGCACGCGGTTCTCTCGATCGCAGGTTATATTTCAAATAAAATTATACTCGGTCATACCGAGCATTTAAGTTGTGAAGAGTGTACTTTATTACGCGTATACCCGATCATCGACGACGAGCATTGCAGGTGTGGAGCCTGCTGGTGACCCAACAAAGACAGTCAGTCACCATCTCCATAAGCACTGTAGGGATATTGGCGCCACTAGCGCAAATTCCCTAGACCCGCGTCTAGTGTTAGCTCCGACGAGGTTGGTACCTCCGACCTCGAAGGATGAAAGCCGAGAGGGAACGGAATTCCCACTCTCGACCAGTGCTTCGATTCGGGGCACTATTTTTCGCGCATGCGCGGTGATTTTAGCCTCAGACGGCCTCAGTAGCATACAAAATCGGGTACCTTGAGCACCCGCAGAATTTTAAAAACTTATTTGTAATATACATACAAAATATTGAAATTTAATATAATTCAAACTTATTCTATATTTTGAGGATGGGAAAGGGAAGGAGTGATAAAATAACTAAGCACAATATATAATAAAACAACAAAATATTTTATTTGGCAGAAACAATCACAGAATAACAACATTTGTTGCAAGGGTAAGGAAAACTGCCAAAACCTTACCATTATTCACAAATCAAAAATTTGTCTCGTCTATCACTATCACTCATCACTCGTCCCGCTCATAACACCGGTACACTCAAACTCAACACTCCCGCCGAAATAACTGCCACAGGGCTCTGGCCGCTCTGCTACCTCATTATAGATACGTTACTGTTTTTGCCGCGCATGCGCGAAAAATAGTGCCCCGAATCGAAGCACTGCTCACGACTGCCAACCACCGATCGAGTAAGACGCGTTCGTTTTGTACGCTCGATCGGCCATTTTAAAACGTTCAATAAATATACAGTGTTACGGTTACACCCACGTGTACCATTATTAATTTCATTTCCTGAAACGTGAAGCAGAGTAGGCTGCCGGTAGTACCGCGTTAGTACGCGACTTTGAATCCTACAGCACAGCACCTTCGCCTCTATCTAATCCTCTTTGGTGCCAATGTGGTGCCTCTATCGGCGTAGAGGTTGTCATTCTATGTATTTCATAACTTCGTGCGACAAAACGCTCTCCCACAAATATAAAATTTACTCTTTATATTTCCGGGCTAATTAGAGATCGTAAATTGAAGCTTCCGCACAACGGAAGCAAACGAAGATCAAAAAAATTTTTTTAAAAATACCACGTTTTTAAAACGTACTAAAAAGTATAAAATAATTTTTCCTAGCCCCGTAAAGGTTCCTAATCAGGGTAGTGTCACCATAGATATAGGAATATAGGGATGGAGGATGTCTTTGCGGGGTGGTCAAATTTTTAGGGGGGGACGAGGTAAGAAAGACACCTAATTTTCACTGGCTGTGTCCGTCGCAAGCGCAGTACGTCATTATGCATGCAGCGCCACGCATTGGCACAACGTTACATAACCTTTTAGTGCAGCCAGAACGGAGAAATCGAGAATTTCTATATTAGATATTTTAAGATCTACCACAATATATATATATTTATACTTTAAAACATTTTTTAACTATGTTTAGACTATTTTAATATAATTGTTCGGAGAAATATTTTTGGAGTACTTTCGGCCTCATGGTGGTGGAATAAGATAGTGAAACGGGAAAAGGAGGAGAGGGAATGGTATCCGTTTGTATATAAGCTGGCTGCACTGGCGATAGCGTTCATTGTTCATTCTCGTAGCGTCTGTGAACTGCTGTGAACGTCTTCATACGTTTCCAAGCGTCTGTGAGCATCTGCAAGCGTCTACTACCGTTTCACTTCAGTGTCGTGTTTCACTATTACAGAAACTATTTAGTGTTAAAAGAAGATATTAAAACGAAGTGCTTCGTGCCGTCGTGTAAAAACCGATCCGATTTTCAAAATTGGAAAAAAAAGGAGTAGTGTTGTGGAAGTTACATTTCATCGGTATGAAGATTATTTTATTATAGTTAATATAATTATGATCTTAGAATATATTTTATTTTAAACTTTGATTCTGTTTGCAGTTTTCCAAAAGATTCTGATATTAGTAGTTTAAGGCTAAATCTTTTAGGCATCAAAGAAACAGTCATCCCAAAGAGAGCTTGTCTTTGCTCAATGCATTTTGATGAAACAAGTTTCTACGTGAAAGGATTATATGTGCGATTGAGAAAAAATGCATTACCACGTGTATGTCTAATAATGAGTATTTTCAATTTTTATGAGTATACCAAACATATTGAACAATAATGTCTTATTTCTACTTATATGTGTTTGTTTTATTCCAGAAAACCCTTAATGAAGAAGGTACTTCTTCTAATGAAGTTGATGAAAATAATATGGACACATTATCACCTAACACAAGTATGTATATGTTTATTAAAAAGTTACTTTTGATAAATACATTTATTGTCATAATAAAAACATAAATTGATATTATAGTTACTTCTAAACTAACACAATATTTGTTATTATTACAGCACAAGGTTTGATACCCAACACTGAAGAGGTTGAAAGTACAGCTGGTACTTCCAAGATGTTTGATTACTGTCCGTTGTCGCCAGAACCGTCCACATGTAATAAACAAGACAAGGGAACAATGGTATCTCCTTCATTCGTGTACAATTCTCCAGAGAAGCTGCGATTGAGAGAAAGAGTAAAATTTGTGAAATCAGAGTCACAGAAAAAACTGTTCGAAACGCGGCGACAGTTACAGAGGAAAGCAAAAGAAGTTGAAATACTGAATACAATTTTAAACGACCTAAAAAGTAAGGAATTATTAAACTCCAATCAGGCAATAATGTTGAATATGCTTGGTGGAACCAGTGGCGAAATTTTTAATTGCTTGTACAAAAAGAATGCTGCATGTGTATCTAAAACTCATAATGCAAAAATACGTTGCTTTGCGCTTACTCTACACTATTATTCTCCACGCGCATATGAATATGTGCGTGAACAATTTAATAATTGTTTGCCACACCAAAAAACCATTTCGGCATGGTATAGAACATTAAATGGAGAACCAGGCATAAGTTTGGAAGCATTGAGATCCATCAGTGAAAGGGTAAAAAATACAACCTATCAATTGATAGGTTCTTTAATGTTTGATGAAGTAGCAATCAGAGAACATATAGAATATGATGGTTCGAAGTTTAGTGGCTACATTGATTTTGGGAAGGATATTGCTTGCGAACATGAAATTGTAGCACGAGAAGCTTTGGTTTTTATGCTTGTGTGTGTGAACGGACACTGGAAGATACCAGTAGCATACTATTTAGCAAGGGGAGTGTCAGCATCCGACAAAACAAATTTAGTTGTGGAATGTTTGAAAGCTTTGCATGAAACAGGCTTGAAAGTTGTTTCAGTTACTTGTGATGGAACATCCACCAATTTTTCAGTATTTTCACATTTAGGGTGTAATTTTAATCATTTATCTGATCTCCAGACAGCATTTCCACATCCGGTATCAAATGAAAAAGTTGCAGCATTTTTGGATCCATGCCACATGTTGAAATTAGTTCGGAATACCTTTGGAGACACAAGTGCCTTAATTGATAGAGAAAACCAAATAATACGATGGTCTTATTTGAACAAATTGCATGACTTGCAGCAACATGAAGGCTTGCACTTAGGAAACAAAGTGAGAAGTGCACATATAAATTATATTAAACAAAAAATGAAAGTTCGATTAGCAGCACAGATTTTTAGTATTTCCACAGCTAATTCTCTGACCTTTTGTCATAATTTGAAACTCAAAGAATTTGAGGGTTGCGAAGCAACTGTGAAATTTTTATTAATTTTTAATGACATTTTTGATATTTTAAATTCAAAAAATATGAAACAGCCAAGGTATAGACAATCTTTAAATTTAAATAACTTTGAACTCATAAAAAATAAGTTTGACGAATTTAAACTATACGTTATGAATTTAAAAAACGAGTCTGGGGAACTACTAATACATTCTCGTCGGAAAACTGGCTGTTTAGGATTTCTGATTTGTATTGAAAGTGCCTTATTACTATTCAATGAATTATGTGTAAAAAATAACTTCTTGAAGTACATTCCTTTTTACAAATTCAGTCAAGACCACATTGAATTGTTGTTCTCCTGCATAAGGCATCATGGAGGCAGTAATAACAATCCTACTGCAAGACAATTCAAAGCTGCAATGAAAAAAATTATGGTCCATGCTGATGTACGAGCAGCAAAAACTGGAAACTGCATCTCCTTAGATGAGATTTCCATTTTGCATGTTTCGTCGGCAGCTACATTGAAAAATTCTGAAGATATTATAAATTCTACATCTCGTTTATCAAGACTGCACGAGTCAGAGGAAAACGAATTTAATAATACTGATTTAATTGATCATAATTACTTGCCGAATGTACTCGAAATTACAGAGTTCTCGCAAAATATAATAGAATATATAGCAGGATACGTTGTAATGAAATTAAAATTAAATTTATTATGCGAAATTTGTACAAATGCGTTAAGTGCGGAAAACAATGTTAATCCATTTAGTTTGATAAATATTAAAACCCGCGGTAAACTGACACAACCAGCGAACGATGTTATTATTATTTGCCGCGCATGCGAAACCGAAATTCGCTACGTAAGTCGGACAGACAATATGTTGCAGTAACCGTTGATTCAACTAGAAATAATGAATAGAGTACTGCAACGTTTTATCAATGCTAATATATTTAACAAATTAAGAGAGATCAGAGAATTAACAGAGATCATAACAACAAAATAAAATAGATAAAGCAAATAGCCACCGATCATTTTCAATAAACTGACTCTATTTAGAGGACAATAAATTTGCCGAGAAGCCTGGTGTAAATTATATTGTAAATTATGTTGTAAAACTGAGTCCCCTAAGGGTTACAATTCCAATCCTTCGCCTCCTTTCTTAACCTATCTTACCACTACCTTAGCTTACGGCCTTACTCCTACGTCCTTAATTACTATTTACAATCTTAGCCTACAATCTTAACCTACAATCCGCCGCTTTCCCTTTCCCCCCTGCCCTACCTACGCACACACACACACGCACCCCCCATCCTATCCTTATGGAGCCCCTCTTCCGGTCGATTCCCTTTCTCTCCAATCACTTCCACTCTCCCTCCTTCTGCACTTTTCCCACACCTCCCTTCTCTCCAGTCATCCACCATTCTCAGCCATTTCTCCCCTTCACCCCCCTCCCCTAGCACTTCCCTTGCCATCCCCTGCCATCTCTTTTCCTCTTCCGCCCTCATACACACCTCCCATACATGCTCCCACGTTTCCTTTTCCCAACCACACACTCTGCATATTCTTGCTTCATCGTCCAACCAATACATCCCCTCTCTCATTTCACTCCCCAGTCTATACCTCGCCACCCTCTTCCATCTGCTTTCTCCCCATCCCTTCCTCAGATACCCCGGGACACCCTCTCCCTTCACCATCCCATACCATCTGTTATATCTTGAATCGTTGATCCTTTCCCATCTCTCCTCTCTCTGCCTGTTCTTTTCCCTGTTTACCAATTCCTCGCTCACCGTCTCTCCTCCCCCCTCCGTCGTTTTAGCCACCTCCTCCACTGTCCATCCTCTCTCCTCCCAGAATTCCGCTCTCTCCTTCTCCCACCCGTCCACTGCCCCTCCCCTTCTGTACCTTTCCCTTATCTCCTCCATACACCTTCTTGCCAACTCCCCCCCTTTCCCTCTCCTAACTTTTTTTCAAACCCCCACGCCCTTAAACCTGCCCTTCCCCTCAACAGCTCCCTCTGTAACTCTTCCCTTATCATGTACCCTGGCGTCTGCCTCTCAACCCCTAATACCCATTTTAAAAACCTCTCCTGCAACCTTTCCAGCCCTTCTCTTTCCCTCCATCCCCAAATCTCCACTCCGTAACTTATCACAGACCACACTAGCTTGTCAAAAAGCCACACTCTCCTCCCCCAGTCATTTCCAAATCTCCTCTTACCGATCCCCCAAACCTGCCCCATTACCGCCGCCCCTTTCTTTAACCTCTCCTCCACATGCTTCTTCTGCCCCCCGTCTTTCGCTACCACGTACCCCAAATATTTATATTCCCCCACCTCCTCTATCTCTTTTCCTTTCCACCTCCAACTCACCTTCTTCCATCTTCCCCCACCCCTCCTACATCTCATCACCTTGGACTTATCCGCATTGAGCTGAAGTCTTTTCCCCTGCAAGTACCTCTCCAATACCGCTATCATACCCCTCATACCCTCCTCCTCCTCCGCTAGCATCGCGATGTCATCCGCGTATGCTAGTGAATATACCTTTTTCTCTCCCAGTCTGACCCCTCCCCAACCTCCCCTCTCCAGTGCTTCGTCCATGTCCGCCAGCAGTACCGTGAATGACAGCGGGCTCAATGGGCACCCCTGTCTTACTCCCCTCGCCGTCCAGAAACCTTCTCCTTCCTCCTCCCCCACTCTCACCCTGCTTTTTGTCTCCCTTAGCAGTTCCTCGCTTCTCCTGACCAACCCTTCCCTCACCCCCCTTTCTCTCATCGCTCTCACTAAAATTTCCCTATCCACCGAGTCAAACGCCGCTTTCAAATCTACGAATAAAATTACCATTTTCCTATTTCTTCTCCTCACTTGTCTGTTTAACAAATAATTTAGCACATAGATGTTATCCATACATCCCATTCCTCTCCTGAAGCCCGTTTGACTCGGTGGTAGGATCCCCTTCAATTCCACTTCTTCCCTTAGCCTTTCCGCCAGCATAGCTGCATACACTTTGTACGCCGTTTGCATCAGCGTTACCCCCCTGTAGTTCCCTACCACCCTGCTATCCCCCTTCTTTGCTATTGGAACGATGATCCCCTCCGTCCAATCGTCCAACCATCCCTCACCCCTCCATACCCTGTTGCAAATCCTCCACAGCCAGTCCTCCACCTCTCTCCCTCCATATCTCCATACCTCATTCGGAATCCCGTCTCCCCCTGCCGCTTTCCCCTCCTTCAATCCCTTTACCACCCTGCTGACCTCTCTCTTCTCTAATTCCCTCTCCCCATCCTCTCCCCTCCTTCTTTCTCCGCCTTTCCTCACCCTCCATTCCACCTCTCCCAGTAGAGCCTTGAAGTGCTCATCCCACTCCCTCATCCTTATCCTTTCATCTACCCTCGTTCTCCTTCCCCTTTCCCTTTTCACAATCACCCATACCTGTTTTTCCGATTTTACCCCTTCTAACTCCCTTTCCCATCTCTCCCTCTCTTTTTTCTTCTTCCCCTCACATACTGCTTTGTACTCTCCCTTCCTTCTCTTGTACTCCCCCCTTCTCCTCCCCGTTTCCTCCACCTCCTCAGCTCTTCCCTCACTTTCTTTTTTTCCACTTTACACTCCTCGTCCCACCAACCTTTTCTCCTCCTTTTTTCCTTCTTCCCCATCTCCCCTATCACCTCTTTAATTATTTCTTTTAGCCCTTTCCAGTCTTCTTCCACTCCCTCCTCTTCTTCCATCCCTCTCCCGAACCTTTCCCTGAATTCCTTCCTACCTTCCTCCGACCAGCACCTTATGCCCTTCCCCTTCCCCCCCTTTATCGTCCTTCTTCTTCCTCCACCCTCCCCTTTTATCCAAACTGTCAGCGGTGCGTCGTCTGAGTCTATCTTTTCCCCTACCTCTATTTTGTCCACCCCCTCTCTTGTCTCCTCATTTCCGATCACATAATCGATGACCGAATTCCCCCACCCTCCTATCTAAGTCCATTCCCCGTGCTCGTCCCCTTTCACATTTCCGTTCATAATCCACCACCCCCTGTCCCCTAGGTACTCACATAACCTCCTCCCTTCCGCATTTACCTTCTCGTCCTTTGAATTCCTGCTTCCCTTTCCCCCTCTCTCCTCCTCCTCTTCCACTTCCCCTCCATCCCTTCCTGTTCTTGCATTAAAATCCCCCCCTATTAGCACCCTAACTCCTCCCTCCCTCCCTTCTACCCATTTCCCCAACTCTTCCAGCTTCCTTTCCAAATCTCTGTTAACATACACCCCTACTATCCTCCACCATCCCCCTTCTAATTTCACTCTCCTTGTTACAATACCCTCCTTCTCCCCCATTTCTCCACCATCTATCTCTATCCCTCTTCTCACCCCCATTATCATACCCCCTTTTGCCCTTCCCATCTTCTCCTCCCTCCTTGCCCATTGTGCTTCCCATACAAACCCCCTTGGCAATCTCTCCCTTATCTTGTGCCATCCTTTCTCCTCCACCCACGTCTCCATTAGTACGACAATGTCCCATTCCTCCAACCCTTTCCAGAATTCTTCGTCCTTATTCCTCATCCCCGCCACATTCCAAAAACCTATTTTGAATCCTGCGTTCTTTCTATCTCCCCCCCCGCCATCCCCCCTTCTCCCCCCTTGGTCGTTTCCCTGCTCCCACATCCACCTTTCTTCTATTTCGTCCCATCTCCTTAATTTTCCGTTTACCCACATTTTCATATACCCTATCTGTACAAACTTTCCACTTCTTCTTTCCTCCTCCGCCTCCCTCTCTATCTTCCACCTGGCTCTCCTCTCTTCCTCCGTCAAATCGTCTTCTATCCTTTCTTTCCTCCCTCTTAGTTTTATCTTTTCTCCCATTACTTTCCTTTTCTGCTCCCCGTCTACCAGCTTAACTATCGCCATTCCAAGCCCTCCCCTTCCCGTCTTCCCTACGTGCTTTATCTCCTTTATTCCCACCGCCTTAACTCCCATTCTTTCCCATACTTTCAACACTTCCTCCTTCACATCTCTTCCCTCCACCTGCAGACCTCTTATCAATATATTATTCCTTCTTTCTTCCCTCCCCTTCCTGTCCTGCGCGACCTCTAATTTTCTTATCCTCCTCCTATATTCTCCTGTATCTACCTCCCCTGCTCCGTCCTCCGCCGCCTTCTTTCCCTCTTCCTTTTCTCTTCTCTCCATTTCCCTTACCTTTCCGTCCGTCTTTTCCACTTTTCCTTCCAGGATTTCTACCCTCTTCTCTATCCTTTCCCTCCTTACTTTTTCCTCTCTTCTCTCCTCCACCCATTTCTCTCTCTCCTTCCTCCAGTCCTCCATCATCCTCCTCCTTTCCTCTCTTTCCTCCCTCATTTCTTCCCTCATTCTCTTCATCTCATCCATCAATCTCCTTCATCCATCCCCCCATACCGCTGAACATCCCACCTTCACCCGACCTGTCCTCCTTCGGCGACCTTTTCGTCCGCGCACTTTTTTTAAAGACAACCCTTTCCCCCTCCCCTTCTTCATCCCCCTCTTCCCCTTTTTCTCTTTCCCTTTTCTTCAAAAAGTTCTCTAGACTTCCCCCGCTACTCGAGCCCTCCCTACCCCATCTTTCTGCATTGTACGGCCTCCTCACTCTTCCCTTCTCTACCTTCCCGCCTTCCTTTCCCATCCCCCTACCCTCTATCCCTTCGTCACTCATCCCTCTACCGCGTCCACTTCTCTCTTTCTTTCGCCTACCCACACTTCTCTCCCTACTTCTTTTTCAAAATTTCCCGCCCTCCTACCTACCTCTATCTCCCGCTCAACCGTCGTTGTTGCCGCGCCGCCCTAACCTCTTTTCTTCACCCCTTTTGCACTTCCCTCCTGCTCCCTTCCCCTCCTTCTCGCCCTTTCCCTATAGCTCCTGCCTTCCCCTGCACCTCGCTCACCCTTCTCACACACGGTTCTCACCTCCCACGCCTACACACTCCACACTCTCTCTCACAAATCTCGCTCTACACTCAACACAGCTCAACCACTCACTCGACCGGAAACGGAAGTCCTAAAGATATACATACATATAAACCTATTATGTGTAAAAACTTATTGTACCCTATTTGTAATTATATTATAAGAAAAAAATGACATTTATGATATCCTTATTAATTATTAAATATATAACACCTCTTCATTTACTAAAAATAATGATTTTAAAATATACATAACAAATTATGTAAAATTAGTATGTTCTTTAATTCGTGTTGCACGTTTTAATTTCCTTTCTATATTCTCTAATTTTAGTTTTCTTTAATCCCTCTTTCTAGAATTTTGTTCAGATTACAGATTTATTTGAAATTGTACATAAGAACATGAAATATGTACCCAGATAGCACTGCTGGCCGCCTAGCCCAGCGTGCCGAGCCCCTGACCTGCAGATTACGGGCCGAACCACGCTTCGAGCGGCTGTAGGCCGAGTCGGCTCGATTTCGGCCCGGCCACTACAAGAGCCGAGTCCAGGCTTGTGACTTGTGACCTGCAGAAACTCGAGCCCAGGGCCTGCCGGCCGGGCCGAGATTTGAGAGGGCAGCACAGTTACACGAATGTGGCCAATGCCGGTATACAGAAAACGGGGCGGGTCGCATCAATGTGGCAGATGTTAAAGTAAATTTCTATTCTGCAAATGCGTAGCAGTCCCCCTTTTTACCGACAAAAGTAATATTTACTTAAATTCACATTGATGATTTTTAAATGGATATTTGTGTGCATGCAAGGAGGGAAAACGAAATAATAAACCCTATATAACGTTACATTTTGTTTATTGTTAACCCCTCGCCGTGCAATTTTCTTTACAGTTACACTATGATTAAAACGTCTTTATGAAAGAAAAGAAAAAAAGTGTCGTAGACGTGAAAAGAAAATTTATATTTTTTGTACGGCTATATTTATTTTAATGCTTGAACATGGATTACAAACAAATTAAATTTTATTATTTCATCTAAAAAGAAACGCGTAACACATTCATATTATTGTTAGACTTTGTTAAAATCAACATCGCGATTGAAAATGCAACAATTTTGAATTTCATCTACTCAATTTTAGTTAGCAAAATTAATATTTTGTTATGCCGCAGGGGGTTTGTGAATATTTTTACACAGAATTTAAAATTTTCTAATATTGTATATGACGGCAATCGCCAAATTAATGCAACCGTGCTGCCCTCTTACGGGGTAGACTTCTTTTTCCAGGATTGCAAGTGTGCGGGATTCGGGTTCTTATTCCTCGATAATACAAAAATGGGATTTTTCAGTAGTCAATAACGCTAGGTAAAAGATCAATCTAAGCCGCAGTCGCCCTCGAAAGTCCTATTTTTACGTCTACGAGTCGTAATTTGCATCATTCGGAAGCATACAACTGCGCATGTAGCTATTTTCATAACATATATGCTGCCGAATAATGCAAATTACGCCTCGTATACGAAAAAATAAGACTTTTGAGGGCGATTGCGGCTTAGATTGATCTTTTATCTAGCGTTATTGGCTATTGAAAAAACCCGTGTTCGTATTATCAAGAAATGAGAACGCGAATCCCGCACCCTTGCAATCCTGCAAATGGGCAGAATACCGGCCCGGCCGACCGGCCCTGGGCTCGAGTTTCTGCAGGTCACAGGTGTTACGAGCCAGGGCCGCGAGTAGCGCGTGTTATTACCCTTGGAATAAGGTTACAATTTGTTAGTTTGAGGAATAGAATCAAGCGTAGACGAACCTGAACAGTAGTTACTACGTGAACAGGGAGCTACTAGGATGGTGTAGGAAAGACGTGCAGACGAACCTGATGCGTAATTGCGTAATCAGGGAGCTGCTAGGAGGTTGTAGAAGGGCACGGATAAACCCAATACAAGATTAGGTAGCCGCTAGGAGGTTGGATAAAGCGCAGACGAACCTGATGCGAAATCGCGTAAACAGGGAGCTGCTAGGATGCGGACGAACCTGGTGCATAACCAGGGAGCCGCAAGGATAGTATAGTTTTCGTGGACGAACCCAGTGCGAAAGTGGGGAGCCACTAGGATGGATAAATCTTTGTTTGGACTATTGGTTTGGCGCGAACGAACCTGATGCGTAATCAGGGATTGGCTAGGATTGTTAGTAGGCCTCGTAACTAGTATAATTTAATTGATACAATCTGAGCGGTAAGATTGTATCGTGTGGGAACGTTCAATTACTAGATTAGGATTTTGGTCAATAATTAAGGGTTTAAGAAAGTTGCACGATGTACCAAAATAACACAATTATATTCTGATAAAGAATGTGTATGTACAATGGTGGTGTCGCGACTGAATTGAATAATGTGTATATATAATATTATTACCTAAGATGCTCGGTGTTGACACACTGGCAATGCGGGGTCTGATAGTACTAATAATGCCAAATAGACTTTAAACCGAACTCGCGGAGTCTTTAAGGTTAACTTTGATCGAAGGGGAACTTTAGCCCGATCTCACTAGACGTGGATTCTAACGACTGCAACACGACGTGACACTACTCGTGTCTAGAATAGTACTAACCAACGAGAGTAAAAATGCAAGGGTTTATATACCCCAAAACTGGAGGGGTAGTCTGATTTTAATCTGCAGTTACATGGGACTGCACTCTCGTTTTTTGTGGTTTTCCATTAAATCGGGCCAGAGCTCGATCTCCGTCAAAGAGGGTAGATTTTAGAAGGGCCTGTTATCTAGGACGTTTCCTGCCAGAGACGATCTTGAAGAGATTCCCGTGAGAAAGTCAACGGAATTTCTTCTCATACCGTAGCATCTCCCCACCAAGAAGAAACATCGCGGTTTGCGTGATGCTTTCTCATTAGGAAGGAAACGTCCTAGATACAATTAATGTGAAAAGTATCGAGTGTAGTGTAATGTGGTGAATGTACTTAAGGCGGTGCGCCCTACCAAATACCATCAACCACCCTACCACTCACACATCGCCAGATCCGCATATACGTATACGCAAATGCAAGGGTTTACAAGAAAAGAAACTGACGCCTCAATATTGCAATGAGAAGTTCAGACCCGGTCGATTATGATTCCTAAGAGTCCTGCGCAGCGTCGTCCAGAGCCCAAATTTCAAATTTTTACGTTGTTGAAGAGTAATTTGCAATAATCGGCAGAATACTGCTTGTTTCGAGTCGCGAAAACGCAAATGCAAGGGTTTACGAGAAAAGAAACTGACGCCCCAATATTGCAATGAGAAGTTCAGACCCGTAATTTGCAATAATTGGCAGCATACTCGCTTCCGAAACTAGTGAAATGTCACAAGATGGCCGCCACAAAGTCCACCTTGCAGTTCCGAAATTTTCCACTACTAGCGTTAGTGTCTCTGTCCCATGCATTTGTATAGGGTAACTGCGAAAGAGACAGTGGCGCTAGTAGTGGAAAATTTCGGAACCGTTAGGTGGTGTCAATGGCGACAATCTTGTTACATTTCACTTGTTTCGGAAGCGAGTATGCTGCCGATTATTGCAAATTACTCTTCAACAACGTAAAAATATGAAATTTGGGCTCTGGACGACGCTGCGGAGGACTCTTAGGAAACATAATCAACCAATTCTGAACTTCTCATTGCAATATTGAGGCGTCAGTTTCTTTTCTCGTAAACCCTTGCATTTGCGTATTCGCGACTCGAGACAAGCAGTATTCTGCCGATTATTGCAAATTACTCTTCAACAACGTAAAAATATGAAATTTGGTCTCTGGACGACGCTGCGGAGGACTCTTAGGAAACATAATCGACCGGGTCTGAACTTCTCATTGCAATATTGAGGCGTCAGTTTCTTTTCTCGTAAACCCTTGCGTTTGCGTATTCGCGACTCGAGACAAGCAGTATTCTGCCGATTATTGCAAATTACTCTTCAACAACGTAAAAATATGAAATTTGGGCTCTGGACGACGCTGCGGAGGACTCTTAGGAAACATAATCGACAGGGTCTGAACTTCTCATTGCAATATTGAGGCGTCAGTTTCTTTTCTCGTAAACCCTTGCGTTTGCGTATATGCAACTCGTGACGTATTTCTTGAAATATTCATAATATGAAGGATAAATTTCAAGAAATATAAGACAATTTATAACCAGACATCGGTCATTTAAATTGTCTACATAATTACTAAACAAGCAACAACTAAACAACATTAAATATGATTTTAAGACGATAAAATTTAAACAATCAATTAAAAAATTATTGCATAAATATATATTTATTACCATAATTGTCAGTAGATAGAAATAATTTTTTAATGAATTTTAGTGCGAATTTCATCCCCGTATGTCTTACGGTTCAGGAGTTCTAGTAAAAGACCACCTTTCTCGATCCAGCCCACCGTGTGCGCAAAGTTGGGCAAAATGTTTATCTAAATAAAAATTTCGAATAACGAATGAAAGATAAAATAATTTTTATTCGTTATACGGAGGTTCGAATACAAAATGTATCTTTAGTCAACGCGTATCGAATAAATAGTTTCCGAGATCCGTCGGATAAAGATAATTTTTTTATTCGAACGCTTCGAATAACTCTAATGATAAAACCATTAGATACAGCCCAATTATATCGTGTTTAGTGTCATTGTAATCGAAAAAACGCCAGGAATCAGCTGGTGCAACTTCTATAAGAAGATTATGAAAAATAAAGAAGTTTTGCAACTGAATTAGCAATGGTTTCACACCGATGTACCTGACCCTGTGTCGGGTTACCCGGCCGTGTTTATTGCACTACTCTGCGACCGAGGCAGCTCGTGCTTCTGAGCCTAAGCAGTCGGTGCTCGTCGCAGTTTTTTCGATCTGGCAGAAAATGTCGGAATGTTTAATAATACATAATATATTTTTAAGGTTCCGGAAAGATAAATATAACATGGGAAAAACGCCGGAAAGAGTGGGTTTCATTTTTTCCAACAATAACAATTATTTCTATCTACTGACAATTATCGTAATAAATATATATTTTTTGTAATCATTTTTTAATTAATTAAAATAAAATTTGAAATTGTTTATTTCTTACTCATTCAGTACTTTTCCAGATAATTCAAATCACAGATGGCTTTGATTATAACTTTCTCTGTATTTATTTGTCATATGCGAAATTGTGAATATTTCAAAATGAGAATTTTATTCAGCATTTTTTACCTAAGACCGAGCACCGGGTAGTTATAATGACAAAAGTTGTTCAGAATGTTGTTCCCGACAACATATGTGAAGATCAAGGTCATCGGAGCTGCCTCCCCTAAACGTAAGGTTTACCGGAATATTTGTTATTGTTGGAAAAAATTAAAAACCACTTTTTCCAGCGTTTTTCCTAAGTTATACTTATCTTTTCGGAACCTTAAAAATATATTATGTAATATTAAACATTCCGATATTCAGAGAAATATTTTCCAGACTCTAAAACTTGCGTAATACAAAAGCGAAATAATAGTATGTATGGTACAGTATTTTATCGATAAATGTCCCAAATGTCTGGCACATAATTGTCTCTGAACTATCCCCACTCGTGCGGGGTATACCCCGTGAGGGGCCAAGAAGCTCGAGCGGCCTCGGTCGCCGAGAAGTGTAACATGAATGTAACGGGTCGAGTATATCGGTGTGAGACAGGAGACCACTACTAATCCAATGACAAAACTTCTTTATTTTCAATTGTTTTTTTATAAGACCTACATCAACTAATTCGTGGAATTATCATGATCAAAATGACACTAAACACGATATAATTTGGACTGTATCTAGTGGTTTTATCCGCGGGCTACTCGTAACCTTTGAACAATTTTCTGCCAAATCGAAGAAACGGTGACGAGCACCGACTGCCTAGGCCCAGTACCACGAGTTGCTTCGGTCGCCGAGTGGTGCAATAAACACAGCAGGGTAACCCGACGACGGGTCAGGTACGTGGATGTGAATCCACCACCAATCCACTTCCAAAACTTCTTTATTTTCAATTGTTTTTTTATAAGACCTACATCAACTAATTCGTGGAATTATCATGATCAAAATGACACTAAACATGATATAATTTGGACTGTATCTAGTGGTTTTATCCGCGGGCTATACGTAGGCTTCGAACAATTTTCTGCCAAATCCAAGAAACGGCGACGAGCACCGACTGCCTAGGCCCAGTAGCACGAGTTACTTCGGTCGCCGAGTGGTGCAATAAACACAGCAGGGTAACCCGACAACGGGTCAGGTACGTGGATGTGAATCCACTACCAATCCACTTCCAAAACTTCTTTATTTTCAATTGTTTTTTTATAAGACCTACATCAACTAATTCGTGGAATTATCATGATCAAAAAGACACTAAACACGATATAATTTGGACTGTATCTAGTGGTTTTATCCGCGGGCTACTCGTAACCTTTGAACAATTTTCTGCCAAATCGAAGAAACGGTGACGAGCACCGACTGCCTAGGCCCAGTACCACGAGTTGCTTCGGTCGCCGAGTGGTGCAATAAACACAGCAGGGTAACCCGACAACGGGTCAGGTATATCGGTGTGAATTCACCACCATTCAATTCCAAAACTTCTGTATTTTCCATGGGAACTAATTCGTGGCATTCTCCTTATTAAAATGACACTAAACACGATATATTATTGGTATGTATCTAAACGTTTTATCTGTGGGGCTATTCGGTAGTGTAGCATCGAAGCCTTTTAATAAATCCGTTTCGAATAAAAAAATTATCCTTATACGTCGGATAAATATCTTGTCGAATAAAATTATTTATCCGACACTCGTCGAATAAAGATACTTTCTTCATTCGATACTCGTCGAATAAAGAAACTTTTCTTATTCTAACCTTCGAATAACGAATAAAGATAAGGTATCTTTTATTCGAATCGCTATTTAAATAATTTTCTATTTTAATAATGCCCAAACCTGATTTTGGGGATGGAGAACGGAAGGGTGGTAAAAAAACTGCAAAATACATACTAAAAACATAAGACGTGTGAAGCAAGCGCGCCGCGGCTTGATGAGTCGCGTATACTCAAATGCAAGGGTTTACGAGAAAAGAAACTGACGTCTCAATATTGCAATGAGAAGTTCAGAATTGATTGATTATGATTCCTAAGAGTCCTGCGCAGCGTCGTCCAGAGCCCAAATTTCATATTTTTACGTTGTTGAAGAGTAATTTTCAATAATCGGCAGAATACTGCTTGTCTCGAGTCGCGTATACTCAAATGCAAGGGTTTACGAGAAAAGAAACTGACGCCTCAATATTGCAATGAGAAGTTCAGAATTGGTTGATTATGTTTCCTAAGAGTCCTCCGCAGCGTCGTCCAGAGCTCAAATTTCATATTTTTACGTTGTTAAAGAGTAATTTGCAATAATCGGCAGAATACTGCTTGTCACGTAGCGGCTTCTGAAAAATCCTACCTAATTGTAGCTCGTCACAGAAAATTAGACCCACACCACCTATCGGGCGAAATTCTTACTAATCAGCTGCGTCTATCCCATCTATCGGTCGAAAATAGTACTACTCAGCTTCGTCTAATCTCCGTTCGTACAAATTTAGCGTGACGATCAACTCCGTCAAGGTCAAATCTGGGCGCACCCCCTTAAACGCTAGATGAGTTTAGGTTGCAACTGCATAACCAAGCTGGACCCAACCATGGGCAACATCGTGTGGCGGTTGTCCCGGAAGTCGATCTAAGTAGAGCCGTCCCTCAATGTATCACATGCCTCGCCATGGCTGTTATCGTGTAGATGGGGCGGTTGTTACGCGGGCGGATGCCCTTGAGCACCAACTTATTCGCCTGCCAAGGCAGGTGCCGAAAACGTGGTGGCAAAATCCACACCTGGCTGATCTCGCGCTCCAAAGTTGTGCCACGATCCCCCAAGAAGATGGATACTATTCCTGCTCGTACCCCAATAATACTTCCGCGATACCAGCAGGAATTGTCCCTTACTGCCGTAAGAAGTCCAGGTTTAATCGCCGCCAGAAGGGGCACGCACAAATGATGGCGCGCCTGCATGTGGCTGCTGAAGTTTGCAAAATAAACCCTCAGCTCCTCCGTGAGGTCCCCCGGGATGACCCAGGCGGTCATCTGATCCACAACGTCACGCACAATACAGCGAAAGGATGCATCCACCCCACGATGTTCAATGGTGTTCAGCATCTTGTACCCTTACGCCACGGTTCTCCTGGTGTCCAGCGACAGATATTTTTATCAGTCACCTTGAAAAACGTCAGTTGACGATGCAGGCGTTTGAGCTGACCGTACTCCAATGACTTCCGGATCGATTTTGTGAGGGTGCTCCTTCCTTTCACGACCTTCCCCTCAAGTGCAGGTTTGTAGGGTTGTGCAACGAGCACCTTTTCAATATTCACTTTGTCAGAACACTCGTTCTGATCGGTTTGAGTAGCGATACTGCGTTTCGATGAAGCTACTGTGTCTTTCGACATGGATGCTGCGACTGATAGTTTCTGAAGATCAGCACCCTGCTTTTATAGGGCTGAAAATTCTTATCTTCCCGGATGCATGGTAACTGCTGTGTGGTGGGGGTAGTCTGGTCCTTAGAAGATTGAGGCACAGGGCTTTACACTTGTAATTGGAAACTGTGTGTGTGTCTCTTGTTCTAACGGTTCCGTAATATTTATTTCGGTTTGTTTTTGATTATTGCCTTCTGCCTTTTGTCGATTTCGGAAAATCTTGAATTTTATCATCAGTACGCCCAGCAAAATTAGAACTGTTATTATGCCTCCAATTAACGAAAAGGTTGAAATGTACTGGTGGTTAATCATCTCCCGGTGTATCTTAATTTCTTTAACTTGTTTTTCAATGGCATCAAGAGCCATAGCTGCTGGGAGGTTGTCCCAATTATTGGTAGAAAGTTCCTGCTCCGATGAATTTAACCCTATTACTTTAGCATGGTGTTCTGTGAATTCTGGTATCAATAACGTCAAATTGTAAGATGCAGCAGGATAGAATATTACATCCTCTGCAGTTTGGATGACATCCAAAGATCTCAATTGCATAAAGTTTACTGTCGTTTGACAACCTGCTTCTAATTTGAAAATACCCGTACCGTGAAAAGTCTTTACAGTCGGCCTTTTACCTTTACAATAAATTTGTGCTTTCTTCTCTTCCGGCATGAAATATAACCATGTAGCGGGTGCATTCAAAGCTCTCCAATGAGGTTGTAAACGTCCAGTTACCTTTATATTGCAGGTATTCCAATCTATTGCAGTGGGGTCCAACAGTAAAGTAGTTTCACAGGTTGTATGTTTTCTTGTTTCATATAAAGGTAAAACAGCAGGTCCCAATAATTGTTTATGATGATGATGGCAACTTCTCAAATATTCTTCTGTGGGTAGGAAATACTGTTGTTCATCGGACGATACTGCGATGTATGTGGACTCTGGTTGTATATATGACGTCACCCTCGAATGTCCTAATAACTGTGCGGATGGGCAAGGATAAATCTTGTAAAAATTAAAAACTTGATGATCCAGTAGCGGTACAGTTAGCTCAAAAACTATTCTGCCTTTTGAGAAAATTATGTTCAATTTGGTAATCCTTTCAAGTTGCTCGGTTAACAGTTCTTCAGGTGAAAAAGGAAATTCTCGTGATGACGTCTGCTTAATTTTTAAGGCCGAGTTTAACAATTGCTGGGGCGAGAAAATTGCTGGATGCAGAATTCCTTGTTTTGCCAACAGTATTGCATCTATTAACAATAACAAATTAGTACTATAATCACCTAAACCCTTCTCAATTTCAAACAAGGTTTCCCTTATGACACCCTCAAAACGCAGTTTATCTATTTCTGATTGCGTTTCCTGTAATTGTTGAGAGTGTTCGGAGACGGCTTTCATGAGTTGAGACATGCTCTTAGTCAAGTTTAATAATCTTGTGTGGACGGTGGAAAATTCTCCCTTAATGATGTGAGTTTGTCTTGCTATTATTTCCGTGATCTCTTGTTCATTTTTGTAAATTTTATTCAATTCCTGATTATAGTAGTCTGCGTCTTCCTGAGTTAGAGTTCCAAAAAGGATGTTGCTAACTGTTCCCATAAAACCAAATGGAGCATTGCGTCGAGGTGATTTTACATTGAGGTATGGATGATCTCCTATTGTAGACCGTATTAAACTCCGGTAATAGCGTGTATTCTCTTCCTTTTTAATCAGTCGAGGTCCAAGGTCCTCGTTACGACATTTTGTTGCTTCATGTCGTTTGCATAGCTGATTGACTATGGACATAAGTTGTTGCACAGGAGGTGCATGCTGTAAATATTTATTTACGTCGAGTGAGGTCACCAGGCGCCACTGAGTTTGATAAAGTCTGATGTCCGGTAGCTTCTCAAAAAATAGTCCTGTTTCCTGATGTAATGGTACTATTGTTGAACCATTACTTCCCAGTTGTTGACCCATCGTCAGCGGTAGCAGAAGCAAATAAAACCGTGTCATGGTCGTTCCCAGCTGTTGGTGCAAAATAAGCATGTTTTAATTTATTTTGATGTTTGGTAATTGTTTTCTTATGTGTTTGTAACACTACATTATTCAAGTCCGTGACGTCTATTATTTTGTACGGTCCGATATAATGGGGGTCGAATTTATGAAGACGAGGTTCCAGAAGTACGTAAACAAACTCGCCCACATTGAATGTGGCAGATTTTGTTCGGCTATCATAATAACTTTTAGAGCGATTTTTTGCTTTATTTAAATTGTCTGCTGCTATGTTGCGAATTTTTCCTATATTTGTTATGAGTTCCGTTAAGTAATCTCCATATGTTCTTAAATTTGCACCGGTTGGAAATGAGGTTGGTTCTCGAGCTTGTTTGCCAAAAATTAATTCATATGGTGTAAAGTTGGTGGCTTCGTGAACCGATGTATTATAAGAAAACATAGCAAAGGGTATTAATAAATCCCAATCTTCATAATCTTCCATGTAGTGTTTGAGGTATTCTGTGAGAACAATATGGCTCCGTTCCAGTGATCCATTAGTTTGTGGTCTGTATCCAGAAGTGGTAATTTGTTTAATTTTAAATATTTCCGAAAGATTTGTCATCAGAGTTCCAATAAAGCTGGTTCCCTTATCTGTGAGTATTGCACGGGGTGTTCCATAAATTGCAATGAAATGCTGTGCAAAGGCATCTGCAATGGTAGTGGCTCGGATATTGGGTATTGCTACTGCAATACAATACTTAGTTAAATTATCCTGCATGGTAAGAATATGTCGGTTTCCACTAGGTGTAATCGGTAATGGTCCCACGGTATCCAGCGAAATCTTATCAAATGCATTCAGGGGTGTGTCGGTGATCAACATAGGTTGACGAGTTTTTATCCTGACTAGTTTCTGTTCTTGACAACTTGTGCATTTCCGAATATAATCTTGAATTTCGTTGCGCATATGTGGCCAATGGAATCTTGATCGAATGCGGTTGTAAGTTTTTGTAACCCCTTTATGTCCTCCAATTAAACTATCATGTGCTTCTTGGATGATTTCTTGCCTGTCTTCTATAGAAGGTGTAGTAATAATGCAATTGCATATTGTAATTTGTTGAGTTGAATTTATGAAAATTTCTTCCATTGCTTTGTTTTTACTTGCTTTTGTTCCAAAGTTGATTGAAAGATTTTCAAACCATTGACTATATCTGCTCCCTTCACTTTGTCATGAAAGTTATCGGATATTATAATACTAAATGTTTTAAACAACCCATTGTTTGAAATTAAAACTTGTCCCTTTCGCGGTCGTGCAGCTAAAAGTTCTTGTTTATTTATTAATCCGGTATCCAATAGTAGTTTTCCGACGGTGGTTATTAAGTTGCAATCGGCAGATGCAAAATGTACGTAATTGTCCTCCTCGGCGGTAAGGGTGTTTGGAGAAATGGTGATCCTTTGTTTCGGTTCCGGTGGTTCTTCCAGGTTAGTTTCGGAAAAAGAGCTATCCGAAGCGGCGTCGAACAATGGGTAAGGGTCGGTTGTGCGGTCAGGTAGTTGTCGTGCACTTGCTTCGCCTATTGTATTGTTTGGTAGTTGAATTACAGTGGGCTGTAAAATTCCATCTGTTTCATGAAATGATTCTCCTCGTATATTGGGTAAAACCTCCTGTGGATTGTTTATATTCTCTATGACGGTGTTCCCAAGCGGTTCCTCAAAGGAAATCAAGTCCTCGGACAAATTCGTATTTTTATCCATAGAAAAAACTTCTGTGGAGTTTGCCGCGGGTAAAAAATGGTATGCGGTGTCCTGGTTTTCATCCGGCATCGACACTTCTCGAGACAAACTCGGAAGGGATCTGTTTCTGTCTATTATTGGCGAGTGTTGCACTCTTCCAAGGGCAGGTTCTTCTATTTCATCTGAACTGCTTGAATCCTGGTATGTCGGCCGTCTTTGTCGGTCTCGATGTAGTTGCCTAATTCGTTGCCCAATTGAATCGCCGCCGGCGTCCGATTTCGGTATCTGTGTCTTGAAGTCGGAGTTTCCATTTCATAAGTCTTGATGTCGGATCTTTTACAGAATGTAGCCAAACCAACGGGCGGTGATCGGTAACCAGCGTGAATTTTGTTCCATAAACATACGGTCGAAAATAAATAACGGCATATACCATTGCTAAACACTCTTTCTCTGTTGCTGAATAATTTTTTAACTTCCCGATTCATAGGGAAGTTACTGTAATTACCCCGAAAATCGAAAATCGAATTTTTAGCAGATCTTCACGTTTCATGGTCATTGGAGTCATTTTAGACTATTTTTATCAAAATGTCGGTATGTGTGTGTGTGTGTGCGTATGTCCGTTTCTATGGTATCAAATTTTTCGTTAACGTTTTCAGAAAAAGTAACTACGCGATCGGAATGATGAATGATGCAATCGATGTGCCCCGCTGTAACTTAGAGCTGATTAGATTTTGGTCCATATTGGTCAAGTAGTTTTTTAGTTTTTTTAGTTTTTTTCGAAAGAAGTTCATTCAACAATGCAAATTATACGAGAGGACTATAAAAAATGAGAGGATTATAAAAAATTTTTTTCTTAATTTTTTTTTTAGATTTAAAAAAAATTTTTTTTTTTTTAGATTTAAAAAAAAATTTTTTTTTAAAACTTTTTTTTAAACTGATGCTACTGTTATAAATCACCAAAAGCAACTAATTCTATGTTTGGTAGCGTTGTACAGCGAATAATGAATAAAATTACAATTGAAAGTGAAAAGATTTTGATAGGTGATTTCAATTACAATATATTAAATTGCAAGGATAATGGTAATAATTATTTGATTAACCTTTTGAACAAGTACAATTTAAAAACTAAATTACCATCCAAAAGTATAACGACCAATTTGAATACGCAAATAGATGTCATTTTCTCAAATGTTGATGATATAGATTGCGGTGTTTATGAAACATATTTCAGCTATCATAAGCCAATTTATGCAATCCTCGATAAGAAGGTTGTCAAATATAAAAAAGAAGAGAATGTAGAGAAAACAGATGTAACAATCACAAATCAACAAATGAATCCTGAAAATTTTACAATTTTTGATGAATGTTTAATGATCTCGGACCAGCATATCGAGCAACATAATCATGAATATGCAGTGCCTGCAGACTGTTTCCTCAATGATGGTTATAACTATGCTTTAGAAACAGCCGAATGTAAAGAAGTCATAAAACCTGATTGTTATTTACAAGATACACATATTAATTTATTTCACGAAATTATGAACAGAAATCTAAACGAGCGTGGAATATACAACTTTGCTCAAGATACTGGTTACGTTCGAGCTTTTTTGAGTAATTTACAAGAGATCCCAGAACATGAGACGAATATTCAGATAATATACACTGGTGAAATTGGAAAAAAGGTAGTAGGACATTGGGTTTGCACAAGATCTGATGGTAACGGAAATGTACACATTTATGATAGTTTTAATGCTAATCATTTGAACCATGATGTAATAGATTATTTGAATGCCCTTTATAAATATAAGAAGAAGTATATATTTCACAGAGTACAATATCAAAACAATGCGTTTGATTGTGGAGCATTTGCAATTTATTTTGCAACATTACTATGCTATAACAAGGAACCAAGCGAGCAACGAGCATACGATGTTGGTTTAATGCGACGCCATATAGCAAACATTTTGATAAGTAGAAAACTATTGAACTTCCCTGAGAATGTATAATCTTCTTAAAACGTTCAATAAATAATGATAATAATATACTGCAACTAACGAATCGGGAAGTTCTTTCTGTGGCTCGTGGAGAGTCACACACAAAATAACATCCGTACCACCAACCCTCTCGCGAGCTCGCAAAGCGAGCGAGCTACAACATCCCCACCCGCGAAGCTCGCGAAGCGAGCGAGCAACAACCCCCCTCTAGTTTCTGCTTTATTTAGGCTGCGTGATGCGTAAGCAATCGGTAGATCATTGCCTATTTCACCTTGGCTAAGCACGGCTCCAATGGCATATTCAGAGGCATCTTTTGTAATGATGAATGGTTTGCTGAAATCCGGATATTGTAATATAGGTGCTTGACAAAGTTCTTCTCGTAATTGTTTGAAGCTATTTTCTTGTTCTTCAGCCCATTTGAATTTTTTGCCCTTTCCTAAAAGATCGATTAATGATTTTGCTTTTGTGGTAATATCTGATATGAATCTTCTGTAATATCCTACTAGCCCCAAAAATTGTTGAATATTCTTCTGAGAGGTGGGTATTGGAAAATTCTGAACAGCTTTTAGTTTCCTAGGGTCCGGTTTTACTCCTTTTCTTGAAATGATATGTCCAAGATATGTGACTTCTTTCCGTAAGAATTCGCATTTATTGGTCTGAAGTGTCAAGCCATGTTCTCGTAGGCGATTCTAGTGTTCCTGTAGTGATGAAGCGTAAACCACGATGTCATCCAAATAAACGAAAACATCTGTTCCCTGAAGTCCAGTTAATACCTGGTCCATCAGGCGTTGAAAAGTAGGTGGTGCATTTTTCAAACCAAACGGCATTCGTGAAAATTCATAATGCCCATTAGGTGTGGTAAAGGCTGTTTTCTGTCGGTCTTTCGGATCCATTTCTATTTGGTGAAAACCGCTAGCAAGATCAAAAACGGAGAAGTATTTGGCTCCACCGAGACGATCTAATATTTCTGTAATTTGAGGTAGTGGATACTTATCAGAAATGGTTTTGTCGTTAAGCGCGCGGAAATCTATTACCATACGCCAACGTTTGTTTCCCTGTGCATCTGGTTTTTTAGGTACAATCCACAAGGGTGAATTGTACGGAGATTTCGATGGAGTTATTATTCCTTCAGATAACAAGGCATTAATCTGTGTTTTTATTTCATCCTGATGTACGGGAGGGTAGCGATATTGTCTCGTGTTGATAGGGACCTCATCAGTTGTATGTAAGGAGTGCTTGAAATCGGAGGCCTTCCCTAATTTATCTCCAGGGAGGTAAAATCGGTCTGGAAATTCCTTTATCAAGGTGGTGATACTACACATTTCTTCTTTGTTCTGGTGGTCTAAGTTTAATATTTTAGTGATTCCCTGTATCCTATCTTCTCTAGTTTTAAAACCGGAATGGTGTCGTGCTTCTGAATAAATATCTTCGTCCGAAGTACTAAAAATATCATAAGGTTCCAAAATTTGCGGTTCTATTTCTATTTCCAACGCTTCTTCACTTGTGTTAGTTGCCATAACATGACATTTTCCTCTGTCATTCATGACTGCAGCTTCTCCTATGTATAGTTGATCATGTGTTTTTATGCGTGGTAAATATCCTTCCTTAACCTTTGGATTAGCTATTGTAATTGCAATCTGCTGAGACGTTCGGGCATCTAGGCGATGTCTGGTGGGTGTTTCCGATTCATGCTGGTAATTGGAGAATCGAATAGGTCTGGTAGGTTTACTTCTTAGTACCACTGTCCCATGGTAATAAGAAATTTCTGCTTGTTCCTGTTTCAAAAATGGGCTTCCTATAAGTCCATCTGCCTCAATTGTAAGATGCTTTACTACGTAGAAAAACGCAGGAGCTTCGTGAATATGTAAAATCGTAGTTCCTAAGGTACGAATTGGAGTAGTCGTGAGTCCCGTTATGCTGATGAATAATCATCATATGTAGACTTCGAAAAGCAATGATTATAAAATTTACGGCGTCCAAACGTCATGAATTCAGCCGCCACGGCGTCCAATCGGCACGGCGTCCAAACGGCACGGCGTCCAAACGGCACGAGTCCAATCGGCACGGAGTCGAAAAGGAACGCGTCCAATCGGTCGGAGTCCAAACGGGCATCACTCGTTTCGACTTTGGCCTGGATCAGAACGTACAGTTTAATTGTTTTATCTGTTAAATCTAATATACCAAACTTTAATTAATATAAATTAAATATAATATTAATTATATAATGATAGAAGTATTTTTATTTTTTCCGATCTTTCAGTTGCAAACTCTAATTGTAAAAAATAAAAAACCCGGAATAATTCGAAGAATTTTTCAATTTTTTTCATATTTTTAACTACAGCTATTATTAATTAAAAAAATAAAAACAAATTTCGACGAAAACCGATATACGCATGTAATTCCGACAGCGCCGATGGATGTAACTGTAGCGTATCCGACTGTGAAACCGAGGGAAATTTTTTCAACATGGTTCGAGACCATTAGAGGCATAATTTTTTTTCTTTCATGAGTACATATTTTTTCCACCTTCTGACCTTAAGATTTTTAGTAGATGATTTTAAAAACATATTTGAACTACTTCTAAATAGTTTTAAGCGAAAATATTGTGGCTTACTCTTTATTTCATCGTTCTTTTGATCTCTTATGGGCTACATTACAGCTCTGTTTAACACTCGTTTGCAATTATCAAGCATATGTTGGTAATTCTTAAATATATAAAATGTAGTAGACTAGTTATGTGAGGTATGTGTACACAAATATAATAGAAGAAATGTCTGTGTCCATGTAATTTAATAAAAACTCATGAAAAATTAATTATGATGCGTTATTACTATTTCCTTCGGATAAAATTGGTAAGAGCACAATATGCATTTGGTGGAGTGTGAGGGTGAGGAACTCTAAATATGGGGTCTCTACTACTGGGGGGTCCCCGTTGGAAATAGTGACCGGGCCAGCGAAGTGTCGAGTATCGATGAGACTCACACAAATGAACGGGAAGCAAATGATTACAACTTTTCTAATTTTTAATTTATTTATATTAAACTTTTTCCATCGTATTTGTTCCTTTTTCTGATTAAATATGAAAATAATATCCAACGCGATATAATTACGAATATAATTACTCGTGTAATGAGCGACTAAATTTTCGGACACGAAAGTGGACGGCAAATGTAAAAGGAAGAGAGACATAGAGTGGAAGCGTTCGACAAAGATGAAAAACGTTAAACTTTGCTATTTTTGGTCTCATAAATGCACGTTGTAAATGAGAACCTAGTAATGCTCGATAAAATTATAGACAATCTGCTCGGATTAATGTTATCAAAATTTATTACAAGAAATAAAGAAATTATTTGTAGTACATACATGTACTGTGACATTTTGTAATCAATGTATGTATCAGTGCATCAGCGTGTGGGAAGGAAAGAGACGCGGAAAGTCGTGGCGCACCGGAACACTTCCAAGGTTTTTCAATGGGCTGTCCTCTGCGTCCAAAACATTTCGTTCATCACACAAGTAAATATCATCGAAATTATATCATGTTTGGTATCATATTCATTAGAAAAATGTCACGAATATGTTAGTCAAAGCCCCATAAAATAATAATGAAAAATAAAGAAGTTTTGTTATTGGATTAGTAGTGGTCTCACACAGATATACCCGACCCGTATTATGTTGAACTTCTCGGAGATTGATACCTCTACAGTTTTGCGGCCCCTCACGGGGTATATCCCGCGAAATATGTAGATACCCGTCATAATACTATATATGTATATCACATAAAACACTGTAGTACCAAAACAGTGTAATAAGTTTGGAAACCGTAATATAGTTTGGAAAAAAGGAGTATGTTCTTTCGGCTGCCTTAAGATCACTTAATTGTGGGGGGGGGGGGGGGGTATACCTGGAAGGTCTTTTAGCTTTATGTTTTATGAAGGCCACGGTAGATACGTCGTCGGTGGGTAGTTTACCTGAATTCGGACTTGCTTGTCCCTTCGCAAGGGGGTTTCATGACGGATTATATCCACATTGTATATACTAAACTAATTTAGGTGACTGTGCTCTTCTACGGTTCTGGGCTAAGTGCCCTGTAGTTCCTTTTTATTTGAGGCATCCTTTGCATTGGAAAAACCGAAAAAATACCCTTATTTATTTCGGTTTCGGTATTATATCGGTCATACCGAAACCGATATTTCAACGTTTCAGGCATTCATCCATTTCGATATTATTTCGTTATTATGTTTTAGTGTTGCTTTAATTATTATGCAAATTTCTGCACGGTAATTGTCCCGGAACTATCCCCACTCCTGCGGGGTAAACCCCGTGAGGGGCCGTAAAGCTCAAGCGGCTTCGGACGCCGAGAAGTGTAACATAGAACGGGTCGGGTGTCTGTGTGAGACCACTACTAATCCGATAACAACATTTTATTATTTTTTTATGGAACTTTTCACCAACATATTCCGGGCATTTTTCAAATGAAAATGATACCAAATATATATGATATAATTTCGATGATATTTACTTATGTGATGAACGACGAATGCTTTTGGCTTTGGACGCAGAGAAGTATGGGAAAGATAGAAACGCGGAGAGTTGCGGCGCGCCGGCACAGTTTAAAGGCCCACTGCGTCCTCACAATGTAATCCCAATAAAAAACTTTTTTATTATTACTTATTTTTGTATGAGACTTTCGCCGATATATTTGTGACATTTTTCTGATTAAAATGATGCTAAACACGATATAATTCGCATCAGATTTACATTAATTGCCGTTCATATAATTTCAATGAGAAGTTACGCGGGGTCGTCCATTACACACGTAAATATAATCGGAATTGTATTATTTTTGGTATCAATTTCATTAGAAAAATGTCAAGAATATGATGGTGAAAGTTCCATAAAAAAATAATAAAAAATAAAGAAGTTTTGTTATTGCATTAGTAGTGGTCTCCTGGTCTCACACCGACATACCCGACCCATATCATGTTACACTTCTCGGCAGCCGAGGCCTCTCGAGGTTTAAGGCCCCTCACGGGGTATACCCCGCAGGAGTGAGGATAGCTCAGGGACAATTAGGTGTGATTGCTGCCAGCAAGAAAAGTGAACTTGCCCTCCACCGTCGCCATTCTCCTCACGCCTCTTCGAACTCGCTGTTTCGGCAGGTGGACCGAGTAGCTGAAATTCGAGTCAGGACTGGTCAGGAGAAGCAGAGCCAACAAAGACAATCACAGAGATCCGCCAATGTTAGTTTAATGAATTATTTACAACGCAATCAAATTGTTGGAACAAATATATTTTTTAAATGTATCTCATAATTATATATTTCAATACATTCAATTTTTCCAAACAATACAGTTTGTTTAAGCAAATACAATTTTTAACAAACATAATTTTTTAAATGAATTAAATTTTAAACAAATAATTTTTTTTTTAGTAAACGTCTTTTTAGACATAATTTTGTGTGTCAATAAAGTTGTTTAAACAAATTGAATTTTTACATAAATGTTTTTTTAATGTACAGATTTTTATGAATAAAAATTTCTGAGTAAATAAAATTGTTTAAACAAATAAAGAATCCATATTGTTTTTTAAATAGATTTAAATAGATTGAATTTCAATAGAATGAACCTTCAAATTTATTAATAAAATGCATTTTTCTATTTGCAGAGTCTGCTTTCGTTCCGAAGATTGCATAAAACATATAATGTGAATGTGAAGCAGTCATGCAGTCGTATCATCGCTGTCATTGCTGGTATCGCTGCCTGCAAGAAAAGTCAATATGTCCTCCACCGTCGCCATTCTCCTCACGCCTCTCGGAACTCGCTGTTTCGGTGGACCGAGTAGCTGAAATGCGAGTCAGGAGAAGCGGAGCCAACAAGGAAAATCACCGAAATCCGCCGCTGTCTGCAGGAAAATTCAAGTTATCCCGCACATGCTGCCCTTTTCTACGTTCTACAATTCCCTTTGTACTTCCGGCGCGGTCGACGTAGTCATAAAAAAATAGATTCCCTTGACAATCTTTTTCCCTGCTACGAACTGGTGATGGGAGCTAGATTATGACTTTACTGTAGTACCTTGTATATTTTCCTTTTTGTTGGAAGCAGAACTAGAATGTTGTTCTATCTTTTTTTGTTTAAATAAAAATAATTATTCCGTAATGTGTCTACTTCTTCAATCCTTTTTTTTATTTGACCTTATGAAATAAATATTTTGTACAATCATTTTAATACAGGATTTCCTTTATTTCGTGAAAGTCTGAACTTGGCAAAAAAATATGTACATAAAAATTATTTGATACGAAGGTGTATTCAATACGGTGCAAGTTAATTTTTTCATTTTGTTACGCCCTTGGTTGATCTTGCTTGAAGATCGTTCAGGCCTTGTTGTATTAGCACTGCGAGGTGCCCGCTAATAAAGTTCTCTCGAAGGACCACCTTCTTGGCAAGAAGGAACTAACACAATTTTTAATAAAAAGTATATTTCAATAACGAAACTACAGTCAACTTCGGTATACGATACAAAATGAGAACTAGCTTCTCTGCCTGCAAACTATACTACGCCAGGAGAGCGATGTTGTTCTTACTAAACGTTTTCTAATTCTGGCCCTGACGGACTCGAGTCAACGTCGTTCAGGGTGCGGTGCCCCTTCCCTGGTTGCACCAAAATTTCCCTTTCCTCGGATGATTTGAGGGTGGGAAAACCTGTACAGAGGGTTGGAGGCGGGCCCAAAATTAGCACGATGTACGCGGAGTCTACCGTCGCGATGGGGGTGCGGAAATGAACGCTTACGGCCAGGTCAACGCGTCCCAACGTTGTCAACCCCGGCTGGAAGAACCCACATCTGGTAGCCATAAAAATCACCAGGGGCATACTACCTAGCCGAAATGAAACGAAGGACCTACGGATTGACCTCGGGTTTGAGTGTTTTATTACGGCGCGCAAGGAAAGTGACGAACAATAGAGTCACTGGGACTCGGGAAAAAACCGGAAACTATTAAGAGGCACGTCGACAGGCCCGAACCGTAGCCATATGGAAACCAACTGTGTTGGTCCCAGAGACACAATGAAAATGCAAAGAATGCACGAAATTCTTGAACGCGAGCCGCTACATAACCGCCCACCTTGAACTAACATAGTTCAATAGTACAATACACATACGAAACTTAATACAAAATGAAATCAAAGAACTTATTTAACAGAAGTCAACTATACCCAAGTGCAACAAACTATAATCGCGATAAAACCAAAACTACACACTAACACACACACTCAAAACGCAGTCAACAAACAATACAATACAATGACAAAACAAAATGATATGACTAAAAAATATAGGTACACTAAAAATGATCGCACACCAAGACCTAAAAACTAAAACAAGTAAAAAATAACATATATATCCAAACATCACGCAAACCAACACCCTAAAGTTTACGTGCCTTCCGCATTGGGCAACAAACAAACTTTTGTAGTGGACCTCTTTAGAGTTCCAGTGGCCGTACGAATAGTGACCACTCTCACTATGTTATCCTGACCGGGATGCAATTCCAAAATGCGACCCAAGACCCACTTCATCGGTGGCAGATTGTCCTCCTTAAGCAGGACCAATGCTCCTACCGTGGGCACATCTGGAGAACCAAGCCTCCATTTTTGTCGCTGTTGTAAAGCATGGAGGTATTCCCGCTGCCATCGTTTCCAGAAATTCTGCAGCATCTGTTGCAGCAGCTGGAATCTACTTAACCGATTTTGCGTTATATGGCCAAGATCGGCCTGTGGAAACGTCATCAACGCTTCTCCAACAAGAAAATGACCAGGCGTCAATGGAAATAGATCGGAAGGATCGGAAGATAAAGGATGCAAAGGCCGGGAGTTGAGGCATGCTTCAATTTGTGTTAAAACTGTATACAACTCCTCAAACGTAAGTTTCTGTTCACCTATGACGCGCTTCATGTGCATCTTAACAGAACGAACACCTCGTTCCCACAATCCACCAAAATGTGGAGCACGTGGTGGAATGAGGTGCCACTCTACATGTTCTTGGGCTAATGCCTCCGCTACTTTATCATTGTGCAAACGCGAAGACAACAAAATCCCTAATTCCTTCAACTCATTACGAGCGCCGATGAAATTCGTGCCATTATCCGAATGTATGGATAAACATTTACCACGGCGCGACATGAATCGGTGTAAACAATTCAAAAACGCGTCGGTGGTCAAATCTACGGCAAGCTCGATGTGAATCGCCTTTGTGACCATACATACAAAAAGGCAAATATAGACCTTTCTAACAGTGCGGGCGCGTCCGCGTTCAACTAAAAGAAAAGGACCAGCATAATCCACGCCGCAGTTAGCAAAAGCGCGAGCAGGAGTGACTCGAGCCGCAGGTAAATTACCCATTGGAGGTTGTAAACTACCTGGATTCGACCGAAAGCATCTAATGCAATTACGAAGGACCTTTCTGGTAACGCGCCTACCGGATATAAGCCAATAACGCGAGTGCAATGACGCGAGAATTTGTTGACACCCGGCGTGCAACAATCGCAAATGTGTTGAATTTGGAATAATGACGGGGTGTTTCTGGGAAACCGTTATGGGAGCGTTTTGAAGTCGACCGCCCACCCTGACGATCCCGTGTTCATCCAGAAATGGGTGCAAAGAACTATTTTTATCTATGGCTAATCCTGCCTTCAATCTATACATGTCATTGCTAAAAGAGTGCTCTTGAATGGCTCTAAGAACTACACGCTCGGCCGACGCGAGCTCGGCTACGCATAAAGGACGAAAATGTCGCTGCCCCGTACTCATGCTTGATCGTTTGTCTCGAACATTGCTATAAAATCTAAAAATGAGAGCTACGATCCTAATAAACCTATTATAGCATGAGTATCGCGTTGCTAAGTCTAATATCAGCGAGCCACAGTCAACCGATGCGGCTAACTGTACAATTGAATTGGGCCGTTCTTCCGGCACCTCGATGATACTCAGCTCAAGGTGAGGCCATTCCACATCGTCGGTAGTTAACCAACCCGGACCGTGCCACCATAAGTCGCTACTTTTCAAAACGGACAATGTTGTACCACGTGACAAAAGATCCGCGGGATTGTCGGCAGATACCACGTGAGACCAACTGTCAGCTGTTGTTAAAGTTTGCACTTCGGCAACCCTATTTGCGACGAAAGTCTTCCATCTACATGCTCTATCTCTAATCCAGGCTAAAACTATTTGACTATCGGTCCAACAATATTCGCGAACTGACTGTATATAAATCGCTTCACGAACCTTGGCTAATAATTGGGCCAATAAAACGGCACCACACAACTCTAAACGCGGCAAACTAATTGTTTTTAATGGTGCCACCCGTGATTTGGCACACAACAATCGCGTGACCCACGATCCCTGAGCCGTTTTCGAACGCAGGTATACGGCGGCTCCGTATGCCCGTTCTGAGGCATCTGAAAAGCCGTGCACCTCTACATCCTGGTACGATGATAGCACCCGCCGAGGGATGCGTACGGACGAAATTTCAGAGAGTTCGCTTCTATAGGTCATCCATTGGGAGTGAAGGTCTTGCGGAAGACTCTCATCCCACCCTACTTTCATTGACCATAGTCCCTGCATGAATAACTTAGCCTTGACTATTATCGGGCCGATTAGCCCCAACGGATCAAAAATTTGGGCTACTTCCGACAGCACTTGACGCTTGGTGATCCTATGATTAATTCTATTACTATAACTATATCCTAACTCGTCTTTGAACGCTGACCACAACAAACCTAACGTTTTGGTGTCTCTGTCGAGAGCCTTAAATTCTAAATGTTCTGCTTCACCGCTATCGTGACTAATTATTCTGGGGTCATTGCTTGCCCACTTTCTCAACGGAAAGCCAGCTTGCGCCAAGACCCGTGTTAAAGACTTGCGTAGTTCGATTGCCTGCTTGGTAGTCTCGCAACCAGTCAACAGGTCATCAACATAAAAATCCTTGAGGATTTTTTCACTGACCAAGGGATGAGATTCCGAACACTCCTTGCCTACCTGCTGCAAAGCGCGAGTCGCTAAAAACGAAGCGGAAGCAGTGCCATACGTAACGGTATTGAGAGAGTATGCGCGTATACTCTCGTCCTCGCTAAAACGCCAAAGAATTTGTTGGTATTTACGGTCTTCTTCCCGTACTAATATTTGCCTATACATTTTCGCTATATCGGCCGAAAGAACGATACTATGTTTTCTAAATCTAATCAGTATACTAAACAAATCGTCCTGTACCGGTTGACCTACTAGTTGCGTGTCGTTTAACGAGATTCCCGTAGAAGTTCTCGCAGACCCGTCAAAAACTACGCGAAGTTTGGTGGTCGTACTACTTTCTTTTATCACCGCATGATGCGGTAGATAATATCCATTTCCGACCCCGCTTACATTGTCAACATCTACTACGCTCATATGCCCTAACTCTAAATACTCGAGAAGGAAGTCTCGGTATTGTTTTCCAAGTTCGGGATTTCTTCTAAATTTTCTTTCTATATTAAGAAAACGTTTTTCCGCTTGAGTTCGAGATTCGCCTAATTCTAACACTCTATCATTAAAAGGTATACCCACTATGAAACGTCCGTGTTCATCGCGAGTAGTATACTTCTTGAAGTGTTCCTCACACGGATCGCTATTTCTAAAAGAATCAAAATTGCCTATCTCCTCCACTTCCCAAAAACGCGCGACAATCCTTTCTAATTGTGTGTTTGTCACCGCGTGACAAACGCGAACTTGCCCAGTGTTAACCTGTGACCTTGGCCATTGCAAACTACCGCCTAATACCCAACCGAGTCTCGTCTTTTGCCATACTAAATTTCCCAAACCAATTTTTACCTGACCTATGCATAATAGGTCCCAAAACAGACCGGCTCCTATTAACAAATCGACTCGACCCGACCGAGAAAAATCAGGATCGGCGGGAATAACCCCGGATGGTATCGGAACTTTAATTTGATTTAGAGGGATGTTAGGCATCTCCTCTGTAATGCTATCTATAACTAGGCAAGATAAATTGGCATGGAAATTTCCGGAACCAGAGACGATTTTCAAAAATGCAGTTGAGCTGATCGGGTTCTTCACCCGCCCTAAACCGCCGACCATTGTCTCGACCGCCCGGAGAGGCAATTCAACACGCTTGCAAAAATCACGGCTAACGAAATTAGCCTGCGAGCCTACATCTAATAACGCGCGGCATTTATGGCGTTTTCCTTGTTGGTCCAACACGAAGACCACTGCGGTTGACAGTACCGTGCAATCGGCGACTACGTTGGCCGAATTTGCTACGAGTGACTGCGATACGTGAGATGTGGAGGAAACCGGGCTATCTAGTATTGTTGGTTTCTCCTCGGTGGAGACATACTCCCTATGCAATAATGTGTTGTGCTTTTTGCCACATTTTCTACAGTTACCTCTATTACATGCGCTGATACTATGACCCGATCCTAGACAATTGAAACACGCCCGGGATTGTTTCACCGCGGTGTGCCTTTCCGGAAAGGGCATTGCTAAAAATTTTGGACAATTTTGCAGCGCGTGTTCACTGCCACATAGCAAACATTGATTTAGTTTGCTAGCGACATGAGAAGCTGCTACGTAAGATTTATTCTTAATATCACGCCGCTTGTTGACTGCAGCGTGTTCGACCGAAGTATTACTGCTCGCCGACCGAGTCGTATCCCTTCGCGAAAGATGCTGTGATCTTTGTTCTAAGAATTTTGCTAAATCTTTGAAGGGGGGATTTTCACGCACGTTCATCACGTGTTTGTCCCACTCATCGCAAGATACATGATCTAATTTTCTAGTCACGCAAGTGCTGACGAAAGCGTCCAACATTTGTTCGGGTTTTAACAACTTGTTGAGAGCGCTCAAATTGTTCACGGCGGTATCAACTAAATCACCGAGTGCCTTGCCACTTTGTCGCTTGATAGGCTCTATGTCTAAAAGAGCGTTGATATGATGCGAAATCAAACCCTTCGGATCATCATATCGTTCCTTCAAACGAGACCACGCTAACTTGTAATTCGCGGCCGAAACGCTGAAAGAGTCTATTGTTCTCGCTGCTGATCCTGACAATGCTGATACTAAATAATTAAACCGATCAATATCAGTCAATCTCTCAGAATCGTGGACTAATGAACAGAACGTATCGCGAAAACGAATCCATTGGCTAAAATCACCGTCGAAAGTAGATAATTTTAACACCGGTAGACGTGGCGTGGAATGCGAATCAGACGGTGCAGGTGTTGCGCTATTTCTAATTGACGAACTAGGAGCTGTTTCACCGCGAGCTTGTACTAATCGGCTTTCTGCTTTTGAAAGCGTTCTGAAATAAAGTTCCTCGAACTGCTCGCGCTCAGCTAACTGCGACTCCTCATGAGGAGTATTTACGACGGCCATTTCTATACGCGATTGCACGATATCGAATTTTTCATATAAAGCCTCATTTGCACGAACGCGCTTCTCAAACGCAACTACATCCGCGCTCACGTCGGCTGAATCAACGAATTTCCGAAAAATCGTCATCTTCGCCTTTACACCCCCGCGCTCGGCAATTGAACCTTTTATGGTATCCATATTGTATACGATCAAAACACAAATTAAATCAAGGAAAGAGTGGACTCACGAAATAAACCAGGAGTGGATCAAAACGTTGACAACCAGCTTCAGCGGATCCTTCCAGTAGATGTTCGTCGTGTCCTGGATGCCACAGTGCGTCCAGGGTTGTGACACAATCGAATGCCTTCCTCACTGCTACAGGTTCGATGATGGCTGCTGTCGATGCGTGATCCTCGGAGCTTCGAAATGCTGCAGTCCAACTAGATGTCGTATGGTACGACGATGACTTCCAGCAAACTCCGATGTTGTCCTGATCCAACCGATGCCTCGAAAACTGCTCTCCGCTTGTTTCTATCAAGTCCAGGGGGGTGGTGAACGCACTGTCACGCACTGACGCCTCACTGGATGTACAAGCCAATGCACAGTTCTTCCAAAGGGATGGTTGGTTCCTTGTATATGCGAACTATTTCGCTGTTGATATCCGGCTCGAAGGACCAAATGTTACGCCTTTGGTTGATCTTGCTTGAAGATCGTTCAGGCCTTGTTGTATTAGCACTGCGAGGTGCCCGCTAATAAAGTTCTCTCGAAGGACCACCTTCTTGGCAAGAAGGAACTAACACAATTTTTAATAAAAAGTATATTTCAATAACGAAACTACAGTCAACTTCGGTATACGATACAAAATGAGAACTAGCTTCTCTGCCTGCAAACTATACTACGCCAGGAGAGCGATATTGTTCTTACTAAACGTTTTCTAATTCTGGCCCTGACGGACTCGAGTCAACGTCGTTCAGGGTGCGGTGCCCCTTCCCTGGTTGCACCAAAATTTCCCTTTCCTCGGATGATTTGAGGGTGGGAAAACCTGTACAGAGGGTTGGAGGCGGGCCCAAAATTAGCACGATGTACGCGGAGTCTACCGTCGCGATGGGGGTGCGGAAATGAACGCTTACGGCCAGGTCAACGCGTCCCAACGTTGTCAACCCCGGCTGGAAGAACCCACATCTGGTAGCCATAAAAATCACCAGGGGCATACTACCTAGCCGAAATGAAACGAAGGACCTACGGATTGACCTCGGGTTTGAGTGTTTTATTACGGCGCGCAAGGAAAGTGACGAACAATAGAGTCACTGGGACTCGGGAAAAAACCGGAAACTATTAAGAGGCACGTCGACAGGCCCGAACCGTAGCCATATGGAAACCAACTGTGTTGGTCCCAGAGACACAATGAAAATGCAAAGAATGCACGAAATTCTTGAACGTGAGCCGCTACACATTTAATTAATGCTTTGATATGAAATCTGTATTTCTTCGAATTATTCAGTTTTTTATTTTTTACAATTAGAGTTTGCAACTGAATGGTCGGAAAAAATGAAAATACTTCTATCATTATATAATTAATATTATATTTAATTTATATTAATTAATGTTTGGTATATTAGATTTATATATTAATTACATATTTTATGTAAAACCAGATAAAACAATTAAACTGTGCGTTCCCTATCCAGGCCTAAGTCGAAACCGGTTTTGTTACAGGCTAAGTCGAAACAGGTTCTGTTAATATCATCATATGTAGACTTCGAAAAGCAATGATTATAAAATTTACGGCGTCCAAATGTCATGAATCCAACCGCCACGGCGTCCAAAAGGCACGAGTCTGAAGAAACACATAAAAATTAAAATTCAAATCCAAATTTAATAGGTTCCCATATATTTCACAATACAATATCACCGTATGTAGACCATATGTAGACTTCGAAAAGCAATGATTCTAAAATTTACGGCGTCCAAACGTCATGAATTCAATCGGCACGGAGTCGAAAAGGAACGCGTCCAATCGGCACCGTCCAATCGGTTCCTTTTCGACTCCGTGCCGATTGGACTCGTGCCGTTTGGACGCCGCACAGTGTGCCAAATGGGCATTTTAGCTGGACAAAAGTCACTTTCAAATCAACAAAAACTAACTGAGCCAATATAATCTAAAATAACCATGTATTAAAACCCTTGAATATTAAAACTTAAAATTGTTTCGTTATATGTTTACAGAGCGTGTAAACTTCACCTTAAAGACGAACGGTTAACCTATAAATGAATAGCCACATTTCCATGCGCGCTAGAAATAGCTAAAAACTTACTAAGGAGTATCTAAATTTCCTTTATATGACGGATATAGCATTTCAAACCATGTATTTTAACTTTGGTAATTCCAAATTATCGATAACTTTTCTCTATTTTTGTAAATAAAGTGTTAAAGATGACACGTATTTTTCCACAGAAACGTCCATGTAACTCCTCTTCGTTAATGAATTATTACATGATCTCAGTCGATCTCAGTGATGATTTTTACAAATATGTAAAGTAGAGACTTTCTACTTTATTTTTATACCAAAATTGACTTGCAAAACGTTGCAAAACTATATGAATTGTTACATTGAAGTTGCGTCGTTTGACGTAGTTTCAGAAGGAAATCTCCTGTTATAATAGTGAAATCGATTAATTTTTTAATATTTTTTTGGAAAATTATTAATTAGAAAATGTTTGTACATGCAACCGAACGTTACTATTTAATACTTTCATTTTGATCTCTGTTATTTTTTTTGTATAATTTATATTTTTATGTTATTATATTTTTATTTAACATGATAAACTATTATATAAAGCAGATTTGTTATTTATAAATTGAAACCTTATACTAAACCAAAGAATAATTTTTTCCCGTTAGAATATGTCTGAATCTCCAAAAAACAAATAAGTAAATTATATTTACATTCTGTTTGTCCATAATTAAAAATTATGTCTTCTTTGATATTAGTAGATATTAATCTACTATTTGTTAAATCATTCTGTGCTACACATCCATTACTAACTTTGTTGTAATTTATATTTAATTATAAATAACTTAAAATATATTGTTTAATTAACAAAAACCAACTAACTGTGATAAGAATTTAATAATTATTCACAATTGATACAACTGTAAACATATTAATTGATAAATATAGAAAAATAGGCGATTTAGACTTTTGTCCAGCTAAAATGCCCATTTGGCACACTGTGCGCCGTGCCGATTGGACGCCGTGGCGGCTGAATTCATGACGTTTGGACGCCGTAAATTTTATAATCATTGCTTTTCGAAGTCTACATATGATGATATTGTATTGTGAAATATATGGTTAACAACGCCCGATTAACAACAACTTCAGTTCACTCGCTCTTAAAATAAACTTTCCGGAGTAAGACTTCGGAATCACCTCCCTCCGAAGCTGTACATCATTATTTTTCATTAATAGATTCTTAATCATAATTTAAAATTTAATAGATTCCAAATCATATTTAATAATATATTTCACAATACAATATCACCATATGTAGACTTCGAAAAGCAATGATTATAAAATTTACGGCGTCCAAACGTCATGAATCCAACCGCCACGGCGTCCAAACGGCACGGCGTCCAAAAGGCACGAGTCTCAAGAAACACATAAAAATTAAAATTCAGATCCAAATTTAATAGGTTCCCATATATTTCACAATACAATATCACCGTATGTAGACTTCGAAAAGCAATGATTATAAAATTTACGGCGTCCAAACGTCATGAATACAGCCGCCACGGCGTCCAAACGGCACGGCGTCCAAACGGCACGAGTCCAATCGGCACGAGTCCAATCGGCACGGAGTCGAAAAGGAACGCGTCCAATCGGGACAGTCCAATCGAGACGTGTCCAATCGGTCGTAGTCCAAGTGGGACACCCCCATATTGTATTGTGAAATATATGGTTAACAACGCCCGATTAACAACAACTTCAGTTATCTAGCCAAACCTAACCCAGACTAATGTCATTTCCGCTCGCTCTTAAAATAAACTTTCCGGAGTAAGACTTCGGAATCACCCCCCTCCGAAGCTGTACATCATTATTTTTCATTAATAGATTCTTAATCATAATTTAAAATTTAATAGATTCCAAATCATATTTAATCATATATTTCACAATACAATATCACCATATGTAGACTTCGAAAAGCAATGATTATAAAATTTACGGCGTCCAAACGTCATGAATCCAACCGCCACGGCGTCCAATCGGCACGAGTCTCAAGAAACACATAAAAATTAAAATTCAGAGGCAAATTTAATAGGTTCCCATATATTTCACAATACAATATCACCGTATGTGTAAGGAGGCTTGACACGTCAATATCCTTTGCTTACTCGTAGGAAACTGTTTATTTAACCAAAACTCATGGTAACATACATTTGTTAACAAAATGCTAACGCAACGCATAAATCAATAAAATTATATATAACAGTATAAATCAATAACAGGTAAACATATGAGTAATACAATCATTCATGGTCACGGTGGTATAAACATTCTTACAATTCGGTCATCCTGACAAATTAATCGTCCTCGATTAAATGTATAGATACGGTAGACAAGATACTAAACCTCAAAAACTTAACTAAACATAACATTATAAAATTATAATTATCCTGGCGTCCAAGCTCTCATGTTCGATGCTTCCCAAGTCCCAAAATATGGTATTTGTGTAAGTTGAAATCCTTCTACGTCTTTAATAACGTAGCGATCATTCTTCAACACGCGATCTACTTCGTACGGTCCTTTAAAACGTGGTATTAATTTCGGTGATACACCCGATGTATTATTAAAATTTCTTATCATAACTTTATCACCTATTTTATATTTCCTCGTGGTCTTATGTCTACTATCAAAAATTCGTTTGTTGATTTCTTGATTTTTCATAATTTGATTTTCTGCATTTTTCCGACATTTCTCTAGATCGCGATTTACAGAAATTTTTCCTTCTAATTCTAGTGCATCTTTTAAATAATCAATTACTTTGCCACGTTGACATACATCATACAACAATACACTCGGGCATTCGTTCGTTGCTTTACAATTAGAATTGTTACACGCGAACTCAACATCCTCTAGAACATGACTCCAGTTAACATTTTGCTCATCTGCTGATTTCGCAATCATAGGTAAAATAGTACGATTCATTCTTTCAACTTGACCATTTGCCTGAGGTGATGCCGTTGAAATTTTAATGTGTTGTACATTGCACGATTTCATAAATTCTTCGAATTCTCGAGACGTAAAACAGCTACCGCGATCTGAAATAATTCGTAAAGGTCGACTATAATGAGTAAAGTATGATTTCAAACATTTAATCACTTCTGAATTTTTTGCACTTCTCGTCGAATATAGTTTTACATACTTTGTAAAAGCATCGATCACTACAAAAATGTATTTTGCTCTATTATTAAATTTATGTGAACTCGGAGCTAAGTGATCGATATGTAATGTATCGAATGGTACATTACCTTTTGGTATATTATGTAGTGAACCTTCCTGTTTCCCTGTAACTGGTGTGTACGCAATACATTTCAAACAGCTTTTTATATGTTGATCAACTTTCATTTTCATCTTTGGAAACCAATAATTGTTCAAAATATTTCCCATAGTTTTTTCAACACCTAAATGACCCATTTCATTGTGATACTTATGTATTACGCTCTTTTCTAACGCGGTTGGAACGTAAAAAAGAATTCGTTCCTTATATTTTCGATATATTAACCCGTCTCTCATTTCGAAAAATTTATCTTCGGACAATTCTAACTTTTTCCGTATCGCTATAATTGTAACATCACCGTTTTGACATATTGCAAGGTTTCTGTCGAAAGAATTATCTTCTACAACTGCGATTTGTCGACTAAGTGCATCTACGTGCAACATTCGAGAACCTGATCGGTGTTCCAGAGAGTAATCATAATTTTCTAATTCTAATACCCATCTTGCAATTCGAGGATTTGTTTCTTTCTTTTTTAACGTTAAACTTAATGCTTGGCAATCTGTAATAACTTTAAATTTTAAACCGAATAAATATGTTCTAAACCGACGGAGTGCATAAATTATTGACAACGTTTCTAACTCGAAGCTGTGATATTTTGACTCAGTTTGTGTTGTTCTTTTAGAAAAATAAAACACCGGATGTAACTTCCCATCAGATTTCTTTTGCAATAACATTGCACCGAATCCTGTTGCACTCGCGTCGCAATGTAACTCTGTATCGTCCTGTGGTGAGTATATACTTAATATGGGTGCTTCAATTAAACGACCTTTAAGTTCATGAAACGCTTTTTCTTCCATTTCATTGAACTTGAATTCTACGTTTTTGCGAGTCAGATCATATAATGGTTTCGCAATAATCGAAAAGTTCTTTACAAATTTTCTAAAGTACGAGCACATGCCTAAGAAACTTTGTATATCACGTAGATTACGTGGTATTGGAAAATTTTTAACAGCTTCTAAACCTTTATCCGTTGGATAAATACCCTCTTTGGTTACAGTATAGCCTAAATAAATTAACTTTGTTTGGAAGAATTGGCATTTATCTAACCGTAATTCTAATCTGTTAGCGACAAGTAACTTAAAAACTTTTTTCTGTTGCGATAAGAAAATCATCCATATAGATAGAAATTTCACCAGAATCAATGTGTTTCTTAAAAATTTGTGTTACATATCTTTGAAATTTAAGCGGAGCGCCTTTTAATCCGAAAGGCATCCGTACATATTCGTATTGTCCTAACGGCGTTACAAACGATGTATATTTTATCGACTCTTCGTCCATTTTAATATGAAAAAAACCATCTTTTAAATCTAAAGACGTAAAATACTTTTTTCCTCCTAATAAATCTAGCTGGTCCTCAATTAAAGGTAATGGAAAATTATCACGTAACGTTACTTTATTTAATTTACGAAAGTCAACACACATTCGCGTTTCTCCGGTTTTCTTTTTGACCAACACAATCGGGGAGGCATACTCTGACGTACTCTCCCTAATAACACCTTTCGCAATTAATCCTTCTATAATTTTCCGTACTTCGGCTTTCTCGCTATAAGAAAGTCGATGTGGTGCACACGAAAACGGCTTTTTATCCGTAAGTGTAAGTGTTAAAATATTTTCCGTCGCTGGATTTAATGGTCTTTTTGGCTCGACATAAAATTTCTGAAACAACTTCTGTACAGTCATTCGTAACTCAAAGGGAAGATCTTTGTTAACAGAAATTTCTTCTGTCAACGTGCTAATTTCGTCAAGTTCGATATTTAAAATATCATTACTTTCGATAGTCTCTTGCCTCTTGCACAAGTACAAACTAGCAATTTTCATAAAATCACGATCTAAAATTAAATCGCTGTTCATGGTTTCATCTGGTACAACTCGTAACATAATTTTATACTTTATATTATCATAAACAAGTGTCACCTCTATACTTCCTACTAATTGTAAACTACTCCGATTTAAACCATAAAATCGTTCAGTTCCTACATGAAACATAACACATTTTCATGGAATAAACCGTCTCTTAATAAACGATATGGGACTTCCCGAATCTAACAACGCTTTATAACATGATTTAAATTTGCCTATCCAAACTTCAACTGACCATCGAAATTCATCTTCTTCCTCGGCGCAGTGTACTTTCATGGCTACGGGTTGACATTGATTCGATAGGTGTCCGAATTTGCCGCATTTAAAACAGGATCCTTTTTCCCTCTTCGGTTTCGTACAAGACGCTGCAAAATGTCCCGTCTCGTTACAGTTGTAACATTTCAGAGGAATGTCTGGGTTTCTCTGCTTTCGTCGTGGTTCGCTCGTTCCACTGCTCGTTCCACTGCTCGTTCCTCCCTGCATACTGTGCTGCTGTCCGCTCTTCAACGAAAGATGATGATGATCCTCACGGCGTTGTCGCGGGTTTGCTTCTTTTGGTAACGGTACGTTTGCGAACGCTGTTAACAGCGCTTCCAACGATGTGAAACATTGCATCCGTGCTTGAACACGTAATTGTTGACACGAAATTCCATCGATCACATAACTAATTGTTTCGTTTTCTGGAACCGGGATACGACTTGCCAACGCGATTTTCTCGTGAAGATAATCCGCGAACGTTTCATTTGCGTTCCACCTCCTCGTTTCCAGCTCTCGTCGCAAAATCAACGGGTCGACACGTTGTTCATACATTTTCTTCAGCTGGCACATAAGATCGTCTCTAGACAATTCGACGCAGTCGTCTCGGGAGTGGTACCAGCGCAGCGCTCGCCCAGTTAGACGGCTACAAACGAAGGCTTTTGAACTATGCTCATCCAGTTCGTATGCATCGAATAATTTTTGCATTTGCTTTTTCCAGCGATGGAATTCCAAAACGTTTCCATCAAATTCTCCTACCAGTTCTTTGAGCTCCTGCCATTTTTTAACCCTCGTTCATGTTGTCCGAACTCGAACTTCACCTTCTGAACGCGGTAACATCGTTCGTGCAACATCAAGTTCTCTTCTTAAAAGCTCAATCTCGCGTGTGAATAGATCTCTTTCTCGACGGAGAAACTCAAGCTCCGTATCTGCAAGAGAGCGACCTCCAGATGTGACAGCGGCTTGTGCATGACTATCATGACCCGTAACGCGTGATTCGTCTTCTATGGGTGAAACAGTCACCATCAGTTCTTCAGGTGGAATCCCATTCTCCAGGAGCCGCTTCAGCAATTCATTTTTGGATCCGTGTGTAGGAAGATTCAAAAGATTCAATTCCTTTAGTTTTTCTTTCAGTTCAGTCAGGGAATATAAACTCATCGTCGGCAACAAAAAATATTCACTTAGATAATAGTTCACTCAGATAACAATTCACTCAGTCAATAAACTTCTCGGACATAAAGACATAAATTCATAAATTCATAAATCGATCCCACTTCTGAATTTGTAAGGAGGCTTGACACGTCAATATCCTTTGCTTACTCGTAGGAAACTGTTTATTTAACCAAAACTCATGGTAACATACATTTGTTAACAAAATGCTAACGCAACGCATAAATCAATAAAATTATATATAACAGTATAAATCAATAACAGGTAAACATATGAGTAATACAATCATTCATGGACACGGTGGTATAAACATTCTTACATATGTAGACTTCGAAAAGCAATGATTATAAAATTTACGGCGTCCAAACGTCATGAATACAGCCGCCACGGCGTCCAATCGGCACGGCGTCCAAACGGCACGGCGTCCAAACGGCAGGAGTCCAATCGGCACGGAGTCGAAAAGGAACGCGTCCAATCGGGACGTGTCCAATCGGTCGGAGTCCAAGTGGGACCACCCCCGTTTCAGGCTAAGTCGAAACAGGTTCTGTTACAGGCTAAGTCGAAACAGGTTCTGTTACAGGCTAAGAACTAGACTAGGGGGCAGCACTATAATGGGCACGGCCAAAACCCGAGCGTGAGCACTCTCATCTACTCTCTGTCCCATACCAGTGATGAGATATGGGGCGCTTTTTTTCGCGCATGCGCGACGATTCTAGCCTCAGTCAAGTACTGTTGAGTGCTGACAAGAAGGTCCCCCCGGGGGGGGGGGGGGGGGCACAGAGGCAATAGAGGTCTCCAGCTAGCTCCGCCCATCCCCACCTCTGACGCTCCGGTAGTCGCCGCGTGATCACGCCGTTTCGACTGCTTACGTCACACGACGCATAATAGTAGGATTTCCGTATTTACTCGAGTAGTGTGTGTGACTGCTTCGGCCAATAGAACGCTCTAGCCGAAATTGCGTGTGAGCCTAGCCGCGCCCCTTCCAAGCCAACCAATCGGGTGTGCATTCTTGCCTACGTCACCGCATTCCTGCCAGGGATCTTTTTGTCAGCACTCAACAGTACGAAGATCGGGTATAATCGGGTACCTTGGCCGCCCCGCTAATTACGCAAAATATATATATGTATATATATATTGTGACGTGGCAAGTTTTGCCAACGTCCCTCGATCCCTAAAAAGAGAGGCCGGGCCGCCCTCTGGCAGTGCCGATGCGAACGGCCGTTTGCGAGCGCTCTCCCTGGGCAGGCCGATTTGCCAAGGGCGAGTATTAACGCGTTTTGAGCGTCGCGCCACTTGGGCGACGCGAATTTCACAGGACCGAAACCGGGCTCCAGGGGAGCCCGGCCCCTATTTCTCGTCGTACGAGGCTTTATCGGGACTGGCTCCGGAAGGATTTCGTGCCGAGACATCGGAGGAAGTACCGAGCCCGGGTCGACGAACCTGGAGGCACCGACGAGGGACAGTGGACACGAGACGAACACCTCCTCGACCCCGTCGCTGCCTCGCCCGGAAAAGAAGGTGTCCACGACCGGAGCGGCTAGGACTCTACTCTTCACGAGCCGTCGCCGCAACAGTCAGAAAAGCGGCGAACGCGATAATTAGAGTCCGCGAGCCAGGGATCCCGTGCGACAGGATGCGATCCTGCTAGGAGATACCGCGCGATAGGCCCGCGAGTCTCAAATGGGAGAAATAGGGTAGGGAGTAGGGGGACGCCTCGCTTCCGCGTTACCGAGCCTGCCGAAAGTAGGCCACTGGGTCGTTGGCCGTATTATCGAGCAGTCGCGAAATCAGAATTAAAACGAGTATAATTAATTTGTGCGTGCCAACCAAGAGGGACGAGAAGGACGACAAGCCGACCACCTGCCGTCGCCCTCGTTGCCGTGGTAAGCGCCAGTCAGGCTTCTTCATTATCGCAATTTAACGATCATTTCGTGTTGGCTCGGTAACGTTTCGCGAGGTCCTTATTCGCGTCGCGAAATTACGACGCTGTTTCCGTGCCGCGTGGTTAGCCATATTTCGTGAACGGAAGGACGGTCGTCGATCGGTTAACGTGCGAGCCGGTTGTTAACGCGAGGGCGCGAACTCGCGGGGGGCCGTATCGTTGCCGATTTTCGGAGTAAATTGTACGCTATCTTCGTTCCCCGGTGTGACGTCGCAACGGTCCGTATCGTGTCGGACGGCGAAGCTCGAGCGATCCAGCAATTATACCGCGTATTCCATCGGAATTCGGCAGTTATTCCGCGCCAAAAGCGCCTTGTAAAGTAGCATCTCCATCCTGTACAACTGCCGGGTTCGACGCGATCGAAATAGAAGTGCGCGTGCGACTGAAAATCTGTCGCGTAATTATCGTGAACGCGCCGGCTTGTAAATTTCCGCTGCCGGCTCTCACCGGCAGCCCTGTCGTGTCCATCGGACAAATAAATTGTTACAGCCGATTCTATCGTTCCTTATTTCCGTCGAGAAACCTTTCCGCCGCGGGAAATGCTCCGTACTTCGTCCACGTAGAATCCTGTGCCCATCCTAGAGCCATCCAGAATATCGTGTGGTTCTCGCAGTTTCGGATAGGTCGTTCGCGCCTCGTGCCGTTATCTCGCAATTTGCGTGACACTGCCGAGTGTCTGGCGCCCGAAAGTAGATTCCATTAACGGCTTCTTTCGTGACAAATCCGAATCTGCGAGATACCTTTTGTCCCGGGTGGACCACGCCCGGGTGGGCCGAGCGTGGCCCGGCGTTTCGCCTGTAAAATCCCGGAGTCGCCGGCTTCCGTCCTTCCGACGGATGCGTAGAATTTAGGCGACGTGACAATATATATACAGGGTGTCCCAAAACGACTGCGTAAGCGGGAAATGGGAGGTTCCTTGGGACATTTGAAGCGACATTTTCCTTAGCAAAAATGGCGTCCGCGGCTTTGTTTAGGAGTTATTAACGAAAAACACGGACCAACCAGAGCGCGCCTAGTCGTTCGGTGGCACGGTCAGCGCGGCGAGCCGGGGGGAGGAGAGTGTTGTCGGTACGCCGCGATGTAACAGACAACTAACAGTTTCTCGATTATGTCCCGATTTCGATGAGCTTTGCATATGTTGTAAAGACCACGATTCTGAACAATATTTCCCTTTAGACTTTTTGCCTCGCGTCTTTAGTTTACGAGATATTTGTAAAACCAGTACCGAAAGCTAAGGGTTGTACGGTCAGGTCAACGAACTGTACAGCTGATGGTAGATAGCAGGAATACGACAATCACATGTTTCGGTTTTCCTGCAGATTTGTACGCAGAGTCGATGGGTTACTGTTCGAAAAGGTCGTCCGTTCTTTCACCCAGCAAGAGGTAGAAATGTCAGGTCGGCGTGGCGTTTTAGGGTCCCTATTGTCCTATGCCTCCCTTAAGAAACTTTCTAAAAGAAAGACGGACGACGTTTTCGAACAGTAACCCATCGACTCTGCGTACAAATCTGCAGGAAAACCGAAACATGTGATTGTCGTATACCTGCTATCTACCATCAGCTGTACTGTTCGTTGACCTGACCGTACAACCCTTAGCTTTCGGTATTGTCGTACACCTGAAGACATCTGTGCAATTCGTCACCGAATGACCCAGTGACAGTGACACACATTTCGAAGCATTTTCAATTACAAGTTTTTACAAATATCTCGTAAACTAAAGACGCGAGGCAAAAAGTCTAAAGGGAAATATTGTTCAGAATCGTGGTCTTTACAACATATCCAAAGCTCATCGAAATCGGGACAAATCGAGAAACTGTTGTCTGTTACATCGCGGCGTACCGACAACACTCTCCTCCCCCCGGCTCGCCGCGCTGACCGTGCCACCGAGCGACTAGGCGCGCTCTGGTTGGTCCGTGTTTTTCGTTAATAACTCCTAAACAAAGCCGCGGACGCCATTTTTGCTAAGGAAAATGTCGCTTCAAATGACCCAAGGAACCTCCCATTTCCCGCTTACGCAGTCGTTTTGGGACACCCTGTATATATATATATATATATATATATATATATATATATATATATATATATATATATAATATTTACTCGTTTTTTTTATTTTAGGAATAAGGAAGGGAAGGGTACTAAAATAACTTCAAACAAAATATATAATAACAATTGAATTTTGAATTGAATTTGTGAAGTTAACCGAGCACTCAGTCCTATGGGACCATTGTACCCGGGCCCGGTGAAGGTTGGGCTACCAACTCATATAAGGCGCTCGAGCAGGACGGCCTCTCTGGCAAAATCCAGGAGTGCATCTACCCCGTCTGCCTTAAGGGCAGTAACTGCAGTAACTGCTGCGTTGTATTTTTTTTTTTTTTTTTTTTTATTAACAAGCTTTAGATCCTACTGGTCCATAAGCTTCATATATGTGGGATCGTATTTCGGGGATTACCCAATGCGTGTATGTTCAATGTGTGTATGTATGTTCGATGCGCGTGTGTATGTTAGATGTGTGCGATCCGCGGAAGGTGAGCGGCAGCCGTTAAATGTTTTGGGCGCGAAACCGCCGAACGCGATCAAGACAAAGAGCGGCGCGAGCGTCTTGGTGTGTGTGTATGTTTGGATGTATGCGACAATTGCGAGCGAAAGAAGTGTGTGAAAAGCGATTAGTAGCGAAGTGCGAGAGAGAGATTGTTTCGTGTGGTAATTCGTGTTCCGTCCTTTGTTTTCTTGCGTCCGTGCCGTATTCTTTTTGTTGTATTTTTCTGTTAAATAAACTATATCCCACATATATATGTCGGGAAATGACGCGTAGCGCTTATCAAAATTGTATTTCTGTGTAGAATTAAATTTAGTTTCAAAAATAACGGCTTAGGCATTTCGTTTATTTGTTTACCGTCGAATTGCTGAAGGCCTGGTCATACCTTAGCAATTGCCCGGCGAAAAGGCAATAAAACGTTCCCCGAGTACCTGCCTCCCTCTTCGTGCGCGGCACAAGGAGAGATGCGAAATAAGGTCCCCTGGAAAAATGGGCTGGGGCCTTGTTGAACGTGACCATGAGCGGCAGAACGTATTTGGCTACGCTACAGAGCAGAGCGTCTAGAAATTGATTGAGAGCTAGTCCTATCAGTTAGTTAGAAATCGTGTGAGTAAAGACGGAAAGAGTTAGCCGTGAATTAATATTCTGCCAGGCTCGTGGGTACGTTGACGCGTCTCGCCGTTGCGCTACGGAGCGTAATTTCTCTTTTATTTAAAAAAATTCACGCGTGTGAACAAAATTATGAGTGATCCGGTGGAGAACGTCTCCGGTCGAATACCGACGGGTCCGATGGAGAACGTCTATAGCCAGGCTCCGACATCAGAAGTGGGATACGAGCGGGGATATTCATCTCTGCAAGCCTCCTCGCCCGAGAATGATGGGACAAATTGGAAGCTGATGTTCGAGATGCTGTTGGGACGGATGCAAGGTTCAACAGTGCAGCAACCAGTACCCAGAAAGACCCGGATATTTTTGCCACAGTTTGACCCTGATAGTGAAGACCACAGTGCGAAAGCTTGGTGTGCAACAGTAGATGTTTGCCTCGCGGAGCAACCGATACAAGGCAGTGAATTAATCATGGCCTTAAGCAGGGCGTTGAAAGGTGGCGCGTCCGCGTGGATGGCACAAGTGAATTACGCGGGCATGGACTGGAGTGAATTCAGGAAAATGTTTCTGGCCCAATATGACACTTTTGAAACCCCTGCCGGTGCAATGATGAGGATCAACGGGGGAAAACCACGAGAAGGCGAGTCCATGCCTTCGTACGCGAACCGAGTCCTGGCCGCGTTTACAAATTTGTACGCAAAAATGTCAACGGAGCAAATTGCTATTGCTTCAACGTTGGCACATTGTGTACAAATAGATCCTCGGCTGCAGCGCATTGCGTTTACGACGAAAATCGATACCCGGGCTTCGTTGCAAAAGGAGCTGATGGCCTTCGGTTTCCGTAAACGGTCAGCTAACGCCGACGGGAAAGACCAAAAGGCAACGGACATCAAGAAGCCGAGGAGTGGCGTCACATGTTTTTCATGTGGCAAGGAAGGACACAAGGCTACGGACTGTCATCGACGCCAAGGATCGACACGGATGCTAGGACCCAAGCCTGGTACGAGCGGAGGCAACCGTGGACCACCGAAAAAGCCGGTGACTTGCTTCAAATGCGGAGAGGAAGGCCATATTTCCCCACAATGTAAAAAGGAGGATGGAAGACCATATCCAAGGGTATCCACGGAACGGCGAATCAACCTGTGCAGTATTGCGCCGGTGACGGCGGAACTTGCGGAATCTGGTGAGGTCTATGAGTTTTGTTTCGATACGGGTGCGGAATGTTCTCTGATAAGAGAATCGGTAGCGAATAAATTTTCCGGTAAGCGATTTAAAAATCTAACAAGATTAATTGGTCTGGGCAACGCCAACGTGATAAGTAGCGTACAAATATTAACCCAAGTGAACATACTTGATCACATCGTCGAAATTCTTTTTCATGTTGTACCGGACGAGCACTTGAGCAGTAGTATTTTGGTGGGTCGTGACTTAATAGCGCAACGGTTTTCTGTTGAAATTTCGGCGAATAATTTTATTTTAAAGCGGGACAAGATAATAAAGATTTGTGATATCGGCAAAAAGATCGATAGCTTTAATAGTATCGATACGGATATAGTCGGTCCCGATAAGGAAGCACTGATCAATTTACTCAATGGATTTTCTGAATCGTTTGTCATCGGTACGCCTACGGGTAGAATAAATTCGGGAGAGCTACTAATAAAGTTAATAGATCCAAATCGTACTGTGCAACGACGACCATACCGACTTAGTCCTGACGAGAGGCAAACCGTAAGGGACAAAATCAGCGAGCTTTTGTCTGCTGGGATCATTAAGCCCAGCTGTTCACCGTTTGCCAGTCCGATAATTCTCGTGAAAAAGAAAGATGGTTCCGACCGTTTATGCGTTGATTACCGAGAGTTAAACAGTAATACAGTCCCAGATAGGTACCCCTTACCGCTTATAAGCGACCAAATCCAGCGCCTAAGCGGCGCACAATATTTTACGACATTAGATATGGCGTCGGGTTTTCACCAAATTCCTATCCATAAAGACTCGATAGAGAAAACTGCATTTGTTACCCCAGATGGTCAATACGAGTATCTGTCCATGCCGTTCGGGCTTCGCAATGCTCCTTCGGTGTTTCAAAGGGCCATAAACCAAGCCCTTTCTGGACTTGTAAACACATTTGTAGTATGCTACCTGGACGACGTTATGATTCCGGCCGACTCTATACAGCAGTCCCTAGAGCGGCTACAAATAGTATTAGAGAAATTAAAATTAGCGGGATTTTCACTGAATTTAAACAAATGTGCTTTCCTAAAAACGCGTGTGGATTATTTGGGTTTCGAAGTGAGCGCGGGGGAAATCAGGCCAAATCCGCGGAAAATAAAAGCGTTAACGGAAACTTCTTCTCCCTCAACGGTGACCCAGCTCAGACAATTTATCGGCCTTGCTTCCTATTTCAGGCAGTTTATATCCAAGTTTTCACAGATCACTTCGCCACTATACAAATTAACTTCGGGAAAAGGAAAAATAGAATGGAAACCGCAACACGAAAAGATCCGTCAGGAAATTATTGGGAAATTAACGAATGAACCGGTATTAATGCTATTTAATCCGTCATATCCAATCGAACTACACACTGACGCGAGTTCGGATGGTTACGGTGCTGTCCTAATACAAAAGGTGGACAATAAATCACATGCGGTCGCGTACTATAGTAAGAGAACCTCTGACGCCGAATCGCGATATCACTCGTATGAGCTAGAGACGTTAGCTGTAGTTAATGCCGTAAAGCATTTCCGTCACTTCCTACAAGGAAGACAATTTCTAGTTGTCACTGACTGCAACTCGCTTAAAGCCTCGCGTACAAAAATTGACCTTACTCCTCGGGTACACAGATGGTGGGCGTTCCTTCAGGCATACGATTTTGACATTTTATACCGAGAAGGAAAGCGCATGAGTCACGCAGATTTCTTCTCGCGAAACCTATTACCGATCAATGACAGTCATAAACGGGTTGAACAGAAACGGGTTAATTTGGCTGAAATATCGGAGAATTGGTTGCAGGCTGAGCAGCGACGAGATGACGGACTGAGCAAAATTATTTCTCAGTTGGAAAATAATGAAATGGATTCTGATACTGCTAGAACATATTTGCTAAAGTCGGGAGTTTTACATAGAAAAATACAACGTGAGAAACGCAGTCAATATTTGCCCATAGTTCCTGTACAGTTTAGATGGTCCGTAATTAATAATATCCACGAATCCATTATGCATCTTGGTTGGAACAAAACATTAGCGATGGCTTATCAACATTATTGGTTTCCTAATATGTCTAGGTACGTCCGTAAATTTGTCGAAAATTGTATCACTTGTAAATTAGCAAAGCCTCACTCAGGTAAAGCGCAAGCCGAGTTGCACCCCATCCCAAAAGTAAGCGTACCGTGGCACACGATTCATGTCGATGCTACGGGAAAACTTAGCGGTAAAAATAACGTAAAGGAATACGTGTTTGTGTTCATCGACGCGTTTACAAAGTTTGTAATTTTACGGCACACAATCAATATAGACGCGGCTAGTGCCATTACAGCACTAAATTACTGTGTAAATTTGTTTGGGGCTCCGTCCAGAATTATTGCCGATCAGGGCAGATGTTTCGCTAGCAGTAACTTTCGTGATTTCTGTAAGACCCATAATATTGACCTGCACCTAATCGCTACGGGTACGTGTCGTGCCAATGGTCAGGTAGAAAGAACGATGAGTACGCTTAGAAATATGCTAACAGCGGTAGAACTAAACAATAGCAAGTCCTGGCAAGAGTCTCTTGAAAGTGTCCAGTTAGCATTGAATTGTACAGCGAACCGTACCACCAAGCACAGTCCCTTAGAATTGCTTATAGGCAAAGTTGCCAGACCAATGTCTTTGTCAGTCGTTAATAATGAGGATGAAGAATTAGACCCTTCAGATATCAGAGAACAAGCAACCCGAGCGATCGATCAAAACGCCGCGAAAGACAAAACACGATTCGATAGTAGTAAAGCAAAAATTGTTAGATTTACAGTCGGAAACTACGTTCTCATAGAAAATCACGAACGGAATCAAACGAAATTGGATGCTAAATTTCGCGGTCCGTATAAGATAGTAGAAGTTTTGCCTAATGACAGATACCGTCTGAAGTCTGTAAATAGCAATAGAATACTTAAATATGCTCATGAGAGATTGAGATTGATGCCTGATAGTTCTGTTCCCATAGAGCTTGATACACATAGTAATTGTAGTGATACGGAATTGACAGAACGTGCCAGTGTCGGCGATGACAACAGTGAGGAAAGAAACGTGTGAGAATCCATGCGTCGAGCTTATTAGTCGTAGTTTAGCTGGTAAAGGAGGCGGGGCGATGTAACGGCAGACGATGGATGTCTTTAGTCATGTGATGACTGTGAGATGAGTGACCACATGGTTGGTCGAGAGTCATATGATTTGACTGTGTAATGTGTGACTACGTTGTTGGTCGGTTGCCACATGGGTTGGCTTTGCTTTGCTGTGTCCAGTAGTGGACTAAGTATTTGGTATTGTTGTCTTGAGCTCGCTGTGTGTCAGAACTGCTTGGCTGAACTGTCTATTTCGTGGTACCGAATTATCTCATTATGTTTTATTGAAAATAGATTAAGACTGTCCACGTGACATTAACCACACATGTATAGTGCCTCAGCATAGAGTATATGGCGAACACGGCAATCAGAGCTCAATCAATATTTTGTCAGAATGGACGAACGGGAATCATAGATGATATTTCTTTTACAGACGATATATAAACTCATTGTAACTGCACACGAGGACGTGTGACAGTCAGGAGGGCCGTGTCGGGAAATGACGCGTAGCGCTTATTTGTTGTACAGGACAGTTATGTTGTCTTTGGTTTATCAAAATTGTATTTCTGTGTAGAATTAAATTTAGTTTCAAAAATAACGGCTTAGGCATTTCGTTTATTTGTTTACCGTCGAATAGCTGAAGGCCTGGTCATACCTTAGCAATTGCCCGGCGAAAAGGCAATAAAACGTTCCCCGAGTACCTGCCTCCCTCTTCGTGCGCGGCACAAGGAGAGATGCGAAATAAGGTCAGAAATGAGCGGCAGAACGTATTTGGCTACGCTACAGAGCAGAGCGTCTAGAAATTGATTGAGAGCTAGTCCTACCAGTTAGTTAGAAATCGTGTGAGTAAAGACGGAAAGAGTTAGCCGTGAATTAATATTCTGCCAGGCTCGTGGGTACGTTGACGCGTCTCGCCGTTGCGCTACGGAGCGTAATTTCTCTTTTATTTAAAAAAATTCACGCGTGTGAACAAAATTATGAGTGATCCGGTGGAGAACGTCTCCGGTCGAATACCGACGGGTCCGATGGAGAACGTCTATAGCCAGGCTCCGACATATATATACATATGTAAATACATAGTATCTATTACAACCCTACTATTATAAACTTGTTCTTACAATTAATATAATATAATTTCTTACATCTAATTATAAAAAATACGTAGTATTTCTTATATAACTAGTAATTGCTGTTACAGACATTGTTTTTCCAAATTAATGTAGCAAATTAATATAATATAATTTCTTACATCTAAGTATAAAAAATACATAATATCTCTTATATAAATAGTAATTGCTGTTACAAAACCTGGTTTTCCAAATTAATGTAGTGTGATTTCTTACTTTTACGTAGGAACTTTCTACCAAGTATAGGAGCATACATATACACACATATATACACATACATATACATACCTAAACATATACATATATACACACACATGCGCACATACATACATATAACTTACAGCCTAATATTGCATTTATTAAAGAATTCGTTGATTATCTTTAGTATTTTTATATTTGGCTCTCTTAAAAATATATGTGCATCATATGGAGGTTTCCATTTTGCATTTATTAAGTCTCTATATAGGATCTGTCTTTGATTTCTATATTTTGGGCATTGCCATAGGATGTGATTAATATCTTGATATGGAGCATCACAGTCACATTTAGGGCTGCCGATTATGCCCAGTCTTGCCAAAGATTCATTAGAGTCGTAGTGGTTGGATCTCAACCTATTAAATCTCACCACTATTTCTCTAGTCAGTCCCTGATTATAGAACCATGGTTTCTTTTTTGGCTCATAGTACTTTTCATAATAAAGCTTTCCTTTCTTATTAAATTCTACTAATAATTTATTATCAAACTCCCTCCACATGTTTCTTTTATGAAGTTCTTTGAAATCCGTGAACGGGAGTTTGGTATCTTCCTTAAAGTCATAGTTTGTACCCAATTTGGCTAAAGTGTCCACTTTTTCGTTACCTTCGATGCCGCAATGAGACGGAATCCATATAAAGTCTATATTAACTCTATTATTAATATTAAATTGTCTTATTTTATCCTTAGCGTTTATAATATATCTATTAGTTGTAACTCCTACATTAATACTAGTTAACTTCCCGATTCATAGGGAAGTTACTGTAATTACCCCGAAAATCGAAAATCGAATTTTTAGCAGATCTTCACGTTTCATGGTCATTGGAGTCATTTTAGACTATTTTTATCAAAATGTCGGTATGTGTGTGTGTGTGTGTGTGTGTGTGTGTGTGTGTGTGCGTATGTCCGTTTCTATGGTATCAAATTTTTCGTTAACGTTTTCAGAAAAAGTAACTACGCGATCGGAATGATGAATGATGCAATCGATGTGCCCCGCTGTAACTTAGAGCTGATTAGATTTTGGTCCATATTGGTCAAGTAGTTTTTTAGTTTTTTTAGTTTTTTTCGAAAGAAGTTCATTCAACAATGCAAATTATACGAGAGGACGGAAATTTTCCACCAAAGAAACAAACGCAATTACATAAAAAATTTTTTTCTTAATTTTTTTTTTTAGATTTAAAAAGAAAATTTTTTTTTTTTAGATTTAAAAAAATTTTTTTTTTTAACTTTTTTTTAAACTGATGCTACTGTTATAAATCACCAAAAGCAACTAATTCTATGTTTGGTAGCGTTGTACAGCGAATAATGAATAAAATTACAATTGAAAGTGAAAAGATTTTGATAGGTGATTTCAATTACAATATATTAAATTGCAAGGATAATGGTAATAATTATTTGATTAACCTTTTGAACAAGTACAATTTAAAAACTAAATTACCATCCAAAAGTATAACGACCAATTTGAATACGCAAATAGATGTCATTTTCTCAAATGTTGATGATATAGATTGCGGTGTTTATGAAACATATTTCAGCTATCATAAGCCAATTTATGCAATCCTCGATAAGAAGGTTGTCAAATATAAAAAAGAAGAGAATGTAGAGAAAACAGATGTAACAATCACAAATCAACAAATGAATCCTGAAAATTTTACAATTTTTGATGAATGTTTAATGATCTCGGACCAGCATATCGAGCAACATAATCATGAATATGCAGTGCCTGCAGACTGTTTCCTCAATGATGGTTATAACTATGCTTTAGAAACAGTCGAATGTAAAGAAGTCATAAAACCTGATTGTTATTTACAAGATACACATATTAATTTATTTCACGAAATTATGAACAGAAATCTAAACGAGCGTGGAATATACAACTTTGCTCAAGATACTGGTTACGTTCGAGCTTTTTTGAGTAATTTACAAGAGATCCCAGAACATGAGACGAATATTCAGATAATATACACTGGTGAAATTGGAAAAAAGGTAGTAGGACATTGGGTTTGCACAAGATCTGATGGTAACGGAAATGTACACATTTATGATAGTTTTAATGCTAATCATTTGAACCATGATGTAATAGATTATTTGAATGCCCTTTATAAATATAAGAAGAAGTATATATTTCACAGAGTACAATATCAAAACAATGCGTTTGATTGTGGAGCATTTGCAATTTATTTTGCAACATTACTATGCTATAACAGGGAACCAAGCGAGCAACGAGCATACGATGTTGGTTTAATGCGACGCCATATAGCAAACATTTTGATAAGTAGAAAACTATTGAATTTCCCTGAAAACATGTAATCATCTCAATGTAATCACAAACAAAACATGTAATCACACGTACACTAAATAAATTAATAATGATAATAATATACTGCAACTAACGAATCGGGAAGTTCTTTGTGTGGCTCGTGGAGAGTCAGATACCAAATAACATCCGTACCACTAACCCTCTCGCGAACTCGCAAAGCGAGTTACAACACCCCCACCCGCGAAGCTCGCGAAGCGAGCGAGCAACAACGCCCCTCTAGTTAAACTTTGAATCGCACTAACAAGGGAACATATTCAGATGAGAATGGCCGATTTGAAAAACTTCCGACGTGGAAAACTTCAGCTTCGATTAGTTTAAGTATTCACAGTTTATAAAGGTTCCAGGTATAATTTGACCGAAGGTCCAACGGCCGCAGATATTCACAGGCGAATTGGCTACAGAAGACAGGTACCCTTACTCCGGCGCGGTAATTAGCACCGCGTCACGCTGCTACCTGCGCCACCTTCTTTAGCCACTGATACAATAATAAACGACATATAACCAAGTGGTATTGTTTAAAATACTATACACGTTTATACTAAATGCTTATATTTCGATAAAACAAGCCAGAATTCCTTCCTCCGCGCGCCAGGTGCAACACTATCTTTCATTATGCATTATTATTGTTAAATGGAAAAAAAAAGAAAATCCTGAAACACGTATCCCCTATTTTAGATCAAAAATAACACACCCGAGTTTACATTAAAATGAACTAACAATAAATAAGAGAAACTGCAAAAAAAATTCCTTTTTTTAATATATTGTTTAAACAATAAACTTTTGTTAAAATTTTCTTGCACGACTACATTTCCCATTGAAAAACACACAATTTAAAAAAAAATTCAAATTTTTTCGACCTCTGGTTTCCGAGATATCTCAAAAAATATGGTTTTGACTCCCAACTTTGAGGGCTGTTTTCACCCCTTCAAAGTGGATGTCCGCCGATAAAAAAAATACGTGTCAAATATTTTTCGAAGAACTATAGCTCACATTAGTTTCATCAAAATCGGCCATTCTCATCTGAATATGTTCCCTTGTAAGTGAATCCGATAGTATAATGTAATGTTTTGTATCATCTTCAAGACATATGTCTATTGCTTTAGATATGGCTATACATTCAGCCGTGAATACTGATGCAATGTTATTTATGCTAAATGTTTGATTTATTTCTTTCTGCGGGCAGTAAACTGCCGCCCCTGTGGATATGCCATCCTTGGTTTTAGAACCATCTGTATATATGCTAATGCTATTATTGTAATTTCTGTTAATAAAGTCATTCAACTCAGCGTTGATATAAGGAGATTTTTTTAACTGTTTACCAAGAGTTGTGTTACCTTGTATATGCGAAAGTGATGTGTGGAAGTTTGTTATAAAATTAACGTAATTGTTACCTTTGTAGTATAAATCTTCGCATTCTAGAACTTCTCTTATACATCTGTTGAATATGCTTGTCCTGTGTTTTATTGCTGATGTATTAGGACTATTTATTGAGTGTATAAACTCCCTGATGTATCTATTGGTGTCATGGCTTATGTTTGAGATGATTTTGCTGAAGAATATTTTTCCCAGGTAGGTAGCTCGTTCTTGAAGGGACGGAATCCCAGCTTCAGCCAAGACCACGTTGGATGGAGTGGAAGTCCTAAGTCCCATTGCCAGTTTAATCGCAGTCGTTTGAATCGCTTCTAACTTCCTTCTCACCCACTCTGACCCAGGAAAGTATATATGAATGATCCGTAGTCCAACCTAGATCTAATGTATGGCCTGTATATTGTCAGAAGAGTTTCAGGATCCGATCCCCACCATACTCCTCTTAGAAATTTGATTATATTTAATGCTTTGAAACATTGTAGTCTGAGTTTGTTTATATGTGCTTCAAATGTTAGCTTACTATCAAATATCATTCCTAAAAATTTTACTTGTCCTGTATTCAATTTGGTATGTTGTCCAATCAGTATTGGTATGGTATTAGGCTGTAGATTTCTATTGTTGAAGATTACTACTTCGCTTTTGTTGGGCGATAGTTCTAAACCAATTTCGCGTAGGTTCTCTATAATTTTGTTTATTGCTTGCTCTATGAGTTGTTTGGCTTTGTCAAGGGAATTATTTCTGTAGTAGAGAGCAATGTCATCGGCATATTGAGAAATTTGTATTTCCTCAGAAACTCCTTCAAAAATTTGCGATACATAAATGTTATATAACAAGGGACTCAGTACCCCCCCCCCCTGTGGGAGACCTATATGAATGTTTCTGATCTCATTCTGATTAGCAAATTGTGCATATCTGCAGTACATCCAACTTGCCACGAAACTGAGCATTCTACTTGGGATAGAAAGTCTCGACAACTTTTTTATGAGCAAATTGTAGTGTACATTGTCAAATGCTGACTTGACATCGAGAAAGGCACTTACTGTGTATTGCCTATTGACAAATCCGGCCCTCACATATGCGTTTAAATTTGCTAGGTTGTCTGTACAGGACCTTCCTTTGCGGAATCCAGACTGAGTTGAAGGAATCATGTTGTTGTGTTCAAACCACCACTGTAGTCTTGTGTTTATCATCCTTTCCAGCAACTTACACATACATGACGACAAGGTAATTGGTCTGTAGCTGTTTCCATCTTGTTTTTTAATAAGTATGACTTGACATTTTTTCCAGTCTTCGGGAATGTCCTCATGAACAAATATATTATTAAGGATGTCCAAAAGTAGGAGTTTGCACCTTACTGATAGACATTTAACCATATTATAATCAATACCATCAGGTCCAGGAGATGAGGATTGTTTGGTTTTGTCGATTGCATAGTTAAATTCTAAAAAGTTAAATAATTCATCAAGGAATTGATTTTGTTGCGTTATCAGTTCTATTTCTGGATTTACAGGAACCCAGGGAGGACTGATCTTATTAATGGCATTGTGTCTTTCCTTTATATCCTCTGCATCAACTCTTGCTTTGCTTCTAGTGTTTACCCATTTAGTCTTGAGTATTTTTATTTTGTTCCAGAGGTAAGTTGGTGAAGTTCTGTAGTTTAAGCTCTCGGCAAATAGTCGGAAGCTTTCCTTTTTTTTTTGTTTTAAAAACCTTTTTGTAAGAGCCACTTGTTTTTTGTAGTTTATCCAATTTTCAAAAGAGGAAGAGTGGGCCCATTTTTTGAAGGCTGCCTTCCGTAATCTTATTGTCTTGTTACATTCAAGATCCCACCAAGCTACTGGGTTCCTATGTAAGTGAGCTGGAGTGTCTCGTTTTTTGGGCGTACTTTTTATGACTGAATTTATCATGGTTTCATTGAAAAGCTTGTATTTCTCTAAGGCAGTGGTCGGCACGGAGAGGACTCCAGAGCTCGATTTCGGCTCGCTCCGCCCCACTTCTCGCCCCGCACGTCTCGCTCCCCGCGATGGTCCTAGTCCTCGAGGCAGCTCAGGCGCGTACCTATCCCAGACCGTATGAACTGCGTGTGGCGCATTAGGGCGACACCCGTATCAACAGGTTTCCACATTACCATGGAGGTACTATTGTCAATGCGTTTTTTAATGTGGTTTCTCCTGTAGGCCTATTCCACTATGTTGCATGATCATTTCGGAAACTAACTTTGAACAATAAACACGGAAGAGAGAGAGATTACTTTGAAAAATACTTCTTAATTCCATTGCCAAAATTTTAAACAGTCATTCAGACAAACTTCTTCGTGGACGTTTAGATGTACTCGGAATATCAGATATATCGAACAAAAGATTAGATGTCGCGGCTCGGATCGCAGATGATAGCGAAGTGTCACTCAACCGTGTGCGCTTTTCCGATTTAATATTCCGCATTTTGGAGAACGAACATGCACATTCTGAGGAGAGGATATCTCGATTCATCTAATCAATGTTTTAGAAAATTCGATACTGTTTTCTTCCGTATTCCTCAGAGGAACTTCTTGCTGAAGATCGCGAAGTTCTTCTTGATAATCGGAAGCTTGCTCTTCGATTATGGCCGCGAGGGGTTCTGAAAGTATGATATCATTTTTAGAAAAGATAATCGCATGTCTTTCCGCCAACGAAACAAATTCTCGCTATTTTTAAACTGTTCGTGCAGATCTTTTCGTTGTTCCAAAAATGGCACGGTGCCGGGAACCGCTTAGTTTAGTACTTATTGTTAGTACGATCCTATGATGACGTACAAATGGGAAAACCCAGGCACCGCGCGACGGTTTAGTTATTTTATTGCACCTACACCCTGCCTACCTGATCTATAAAAACGGTTTCCGAAAAGTACACTAACCGTTACCAGTATTCAGTTTTCTACAAACTTTTGAAGAGTACGGATCATTTGGAGTTTCCTAAGTCACAGAATTTCACGCGATAGTTTAGCTTAGCAGCAGTGCTACGTGTTCAATTTTTTTTTAAATTCGTGTATTAATTTTTCCTTGTGTTTTATTTATTATAATCTGTTTTACAGTAAAGTGTAAAGTAAGTATGTCAACCAGTGAGGTATATTGCCCAAATTTTAAACAGAGTTGGGAGAACTTCTTTTTTTCTTGTATTAATAACCGTGTAATATGCCTGCTTTGCGAATTTGAGCCTAAACATGCCACAACTAATTCTATAAAACGTCATTTTGTACGTTGTCATGCCGCAAAATATGCTTCGTATGAAGACCGGGAGAAATTAGAAGTAATAGAAGGGCTCAAATTAGTACACAGGCAACGTTATACGGCATGTTTGGACGTTTCGGAGGATTCGCGTTCGTGTGATAACAAATTAGCTCGCGCAGCTTCATATGTAGTTGCGAACTTGATCGCGAAACACGGCAAGCCGTATACTGACGGTGAATTCGTAAAACAATGTCTTATAGAGACAATTAAATCATTTGGGAACAACATGACGATAGAGCAAGCTGAAAACATTCCACTAAGTGCGAAAACGATCAAATTAGTTAAACTTTTAAACACCTGCGTTATTTTTCATTATGTTTAGATGAAAGCACCGATAACCGGCATACGAGTCAATTGAGTATTTTCGCTCGAATTGTACAGCCCGATTTTTCGTATGTCGAGGAGCTCTTAGACTTTGTACCGTTACATGGCACAACGGCAGGTGCAGATATTTTCAATGCATTGGAAAAGACACTAATTAAATTTCAAATCAATTTTTCAAAATGCTCTGCAGTGGTAACCGATGGAGCAAGATCCATGACAGGTGCCAAAACCGGTCTGCACGGACAATTTAGAAGTCGCGAAATTTCAATTCCTTTGATTCATTGCATTATCCATCAGGAGGCCTTATGCGGAAAAGCTGTTCGATTATCTTTTGCTATGCAAAAGATAACAAAAATTGTCAATGCCATCAAAGGGGGACATAAACATCTATCCCACAGAAAGTTTATAGATTTTCTCCAAACGCATAAGGCTGCCTATACGGATGTGCCTTTATATTGCGAAGTACGCTGGCTCAGTGCAGCCCAATGTTTATGTAAATTCTTTGCCGTAAGAAAAGAAATTGTTCTTTTCTTACAAGAACATTCAATTTTAAATTCCGAAGAATATTCTTTCTTGTTAACAGATGTGAGTTTCCTATGCGAATTTTCATTTATAGTTGATCTTGCCACGCATTTAAGTACTCTAAATTTGAAATTGCAGAAACCCGGGCAGAGCATATGTCAATTATATGCCCATATTACTTCTTTCCGTAGCCAATTATTAGTATTTAAAAATCAGTTGAGTTTAGATCAGAAAGATTTTACCTTCTTCCCGTCGTGCAAAATAATTTTTGAAGAATTTAGCTCGAGATGCGATTTTGACGACTACGTCCACATTCTTCTCTCCGTGATAAATGAGTTTGATAAGCGTTTATAAGATATAAGCGTATGAGTTTATAAGATATCATACTCTTTCAGAACCCCCTCGCGGCCATAATCGAAGAGCAAGCTTCCGAGTATCAAGAAGAACTTCGCGATCTTCAGCTAGAAGTTCCTCTGAGGACTACGGAAGAAGACAGTATAGAATTTTTTAAAACATTAGATAAATCGAGATATCCTCTCCTCAGAAATTTCGCACTTAGAATGTTTTCAATGTTCGGGTCGACATATCTGTGTGAATGTTCGTTCTCCAAAATGCGGAATATTAAATCGGAAAAGCGCACCCGGTTGAATGACACTTCGCTATCATCTGCGATGCGAGCCGCGACATCTAATCTTTCGTTCGATATATCTGATATTCCGAGTACATCTAAACGTCCACGAAGAAGTTTGTCTGAATGACTGTTTAAAATTTTGGCAATGGAATTAAGAAGTATTTTTCAAAGTAATCTCTCTCTCTTCCGTGTTTATTGTTTAAAGTTAGTTTCCGAAATTATCGTGCAACATAGTGGAATAGGCCTACTGGGGAAACCACATCAAAAAAACGCATTGACAATAGTACCTCCGTGGTAATGAGGAAACCTATTGATACGGGTGTCGCCCTAATGCGCCACGCGCAGTTCATACGGTCTGGGATAGGTACGCGCCTGAGCTGCCTCGAGGACTAGGACCATCGCGGGGAGCGAGACGTGCGGGGCGAGAAGTGGGGCGGAGCGAGCCGAAATCGAGCTCTGGAGTCCTCTCCGTGCCGACCACTGCTCTAAGGTATTTAAATTTGAGGAATGTATCATTGTATTATATTGACTGTCGACTAGTTCCTGATATTCATCCCAATCTGTCCTTTTTGTAGAAAGTTTGTTGCTATTTTTCTTGTAAATATATTTGTCGGTAGTAATTGTTGTAAGTATTGGAAAATGGTCTGATCCATATACCTCTTCGTATTGTATGGATGTTGTTATGCTAGTAAGACTCCTCGTGGTGATTACTAAATCTAGATTGCTGTAAGAGCTGTTTCTTATATCCAGGTATGAGTTTGTATTAAGATTAATTATATCTAATTGGTAGTCCTCCAGTATGTTCTTTAGCTTTTCACCATTATTTTCAATGCGAGTACAGTTCCATAAAGGGTGATGGACATTAAAGTCCCCCATGATGATAAAGGATCCTAATTGTAATAATTGGTCCATAAAGTCTTCCCAATCTGCTGAATTTAGATTATATCCAGGTTTTCTATAGCATCCAACTAATGTAAGCTGGTCTTTTAAATTGGTCAATTTAACACCACACACTTCCGTATTGATATCTCTGAATTTTAAATCTTTAATAATATTGAAGCTAAGGTACTTAGCTATGAATATTATAATACCTCCTCCTCTTCTGCCTTCTCTATCTCTTCTAACTTGGTTAAAATTATTTATTTCAAACTTATCATCTGGTGTAAGCCATGTTTCAACGCATATAATGACATCAATTTTATTTGCTAATTCTTCTATTTCTGTTCTTTTATTCTTGATGCTTCTACAGTTCCATTCTAATATTTTAAGTGTTTGTAGATCTATTTTCTGTTTTGAGTTGGTCATGTTGAAAAGTGAGATAAAAACTTTTTAGTTTTTAATAGCGTGTATACCACTGTGTTCTGTCTCCATTTGTTCAAAGTTGCTGTCACTTTGATCTGGATTATCATTATGTATAGTCTTATAAATTACAGAGTTTTGAGAGTTTGTCATTAAGGTATCTTTTCCTACTTGTGTTGGTACAATATTTGTTCTATTTTGAGGCATAGTGTCATTTATAATGCTAATACCTTTTGCATTACATTTCTCATTTTGTCTTATAACTATTCCGTATTGCTCTTTTTTAATTTCTAAATCATTATTTTTAAGTGTTATTTCTTTTATTTTTTGTTGCATTTTAGATGTCTCTTCAGTTTTCCTAAAGGATACGTGTATTTCATCTTGAGTATTAGCTTTTTGTCTTACTGCTTTGGATAAATGATTTGAGGTGCTATATGTCTTGGTAATTTTATTGTTCCAGACCGTAGTATTGCTATTTGTGGAAGTATCAACACCTCCAATTCTTCTAAGTTCAAATATTTTATTGTCACTTACTTTTTTGAGTGGTGGGAATTTTTCTTTGGATACTTCTATTTTATTTACTGTCGTAGTTTTACCTTCTATTTCAAGGGTTTCCCTTACTGATTGTATGGCTTGCTATATACTAACATTATTATAAGCTCTATATTTTTGTACTGCTTTGTTTAATTTGTACTCTTTGCATTCGAGGTTGAACACGCCATGTTGTTCTCCACAATGTATGCAATTGTTGGTCTTATCTTTAGTGCACAAGGTAGATTCGTGATTATCTTCTCCACAGTTGCTGCATTTCAGAGGTTTCTTGCACCACTTTTTAATATGCCCATATGACAGGCAGTTATAACATAATTTAACTGGATCTATATATACTTCTACCTTAACTCTGTATAATCCAAATAAGAGAATGCTCTCAAGAAGAGTATCTCCCTCAAAAGTAGTTATTATATTTTCAGAGGGTTGTATCTCAAAATTCTTACCTTCATTAATGAATACTTTTCTGCCCATTCTTTTTGCATCCAGAATGTTGCAAGGAGACTTCGATAGGTTTATGAGTTCTTTTACATCATATTCAATGGGATATCCTTTAATCAGGCCTTTACGCTGTATCTTGTAAATAGGAATCTGGGGCTGCATTCCTGCCATTTTTAAATTATTTTTTATAACGAAGTTGTTAGCTTCGTCTTTGCTTCTAAATAGAATTTCTGCTTTATTGAAGCCCCTGCTGGTTAGCTCTAAGGCTTTATTTGTAATATGAGATACCCTCCTTGACATTTCCATTAAATTTTGTCTTTTTCTTTTTTTTACATGAGAATCTAAAAGTCTAATTTCCACAATTGCTGTTCCCTTGTGAATTTCAGGGTACAGTCTTACTGGTGGGGTATTTTCAGCTATATGAATAGTCTTGTCAGTTTCCATCTCTATTTTTTTAATATTGTCGAAAATTGTCGGTGCCTTTTCTTTAATTTTTTAGGGGTTGCAAGTTCGCTTCCATTGTTTATTTCTTCTGTTTTTCGTTTTAACGTCATATATGTATTCCTTTTTTTCTCATTTTCCTCCATTGTTTTATGGAATCAGTATAAGCCCCATTAGGGGCATGTACTAAGCTCACTTGGTGGTAAATAAGATTTTGTAAATGAACAAATTGAAAACTGCAGTTCGACTTGACAATGCTTCTATTTGACACTCTCTTTATAAATTATCTTTTGTAATTTTCTAGTATATCAGTATCTATTTCGACATATATCCGACTCCACTTCTGCTGCGTTGTAGAAATGGTATTTCCGACGAGACATCTGGTCGGCGATGGTATTAACTACAGATGTGTAGCTGCCTGATGTATACGAGATGGAGCCATCGGCGTGTTCACAGTAACGGACGAGCTTAGATCTGGTCATAACTTTTCCCAGTGATCTAAATGCCGCGCGGCTGTCGCTACATATATATGTATATGTGTTTATTCTTGTAGCCTTTGCTGAGGTTGAGTTCAGCGCAGGCCAAGATAGCACATCCCGGAGGGGAGCAAGGCCACCTACGAGGAGGCTATAAGGAAGGCTCGCCAGGGGGTTGACCTGGGGGCCCTCGGGATAGAGGCCCTCTCTTGGAAGAGGGCCATCACCGGGGGACTGATCATTCAGGTCCCCGGCGCCGATGGGGGCCAGAAGGCCGACCTCCTGGCGGCCAAGATGGCCGACGCGATGGGGGGTCTGGATGTAAAGATATCCAGGCCCGTCAAGAAGGCGGAGTTCCTGACGGGCCTGGATGTCTCCGTGACCCCCCGGGAGGTGACCACGGCCGTGGCGGAGGCCGGGGGCTGTGCCCCCGAGTCCGTTAGGGTGGGGGAACTGAAGGTCCCACCTGGCGGGCTCGGCACCATTTGGGTGCAGTGCCCGGCCGGGGGGGCGGGGACAGCTTTTAGGCTCTCTCATGGGTTCGAGAAGAGCGCCTCTGGCAGTCCACCAGAAGGTACATGATCTCACTGAGTCGCGTGGTGCAGCGATGATGACCAAAAGTGAGTGCGACCAGCTTTCGCTCGGTTTCGCAGCTGGTACGTAAAAGAGCGATGCGTACCAGCGTAGTGGCGTATACGCTATTGATGGTAAGCGAAAGCGGAGGTGCCAAAGCTTATCATTTTTGATTTTCGCTTTTGGAAACCAATACGCCGCTGGCACTTAGAAGAAAACCAGCAACGCCACTACAAAGTCATGTATGCCTGTATAGGACTTGCTAAGGGATGGGCTCCTATCCCCGGAGAGGCCGGAGTTGTAAAGGGGCACTAGTTGCCCTAGCTGCGCTTGAGCCTCCACGTGGTCCCGCTGGATGGCATTCTCTTCGGAGTCTAGCGAACTGAACGAAGCGCAGTGGAGTGGAGGAGATAACCACTCAAAGTCCACGTCTCCCACGTGTTTCCCGTGCGTGGCGACCCTTGTCGCAGGAAAAGGGGATCTTGGGATCTGAGGAGGCCCACTCCTGCGGGAGTGACGTCTTCAACACGTACCTTTGGCCTCTGCTTCGGCTAGATGGGTGGCTAGGCGAGAAAAGTAGCCCTGTGCCTAGTCAATCGGCTTGGAATACCATTAGCGTTAGCGAAGTGGGTTCCACTGGGTGAGGAAGTGGAGGTGGTTGAGTAATTGGCCACCAATTCCGCGGACTATATTCTGGGTGATGCACCAACCTAGCTGGATGGCAGGTTCCATTTGAGGGTCCGAGGAGGCCGGTGCACGCAGCGGAATGAAGTTTATTCTATTTCTAATGGATCAAACAAAAGAATTGAGAGTCAAGTCGACGAGACCAGCGCGAGGTTGTAAAACCGAGCGTGAAGTCGTCGCAGCAGAGGTGGTTGTAGTTGACGACAACGAAGCTGCCTCTGTGTCCGTTAAAGTCGAGAGGACCGAGGAGGAGGTTTATCCCTCCCCTAGCGTGACCCTCGAAAGGTGCGATGCACCCAAGGGTAAGGCAGCAGTGCCGAGCCCTAAAAAGAAGCGGAGCTCTCCTCGGTCCGGGGAGAGCTCGGGTCAAAAGGAGAAGAAGGGTTCCGTCCCTTCCTCCGAAAAGGAGAAGAAGGGTACCGTCCCTGCCTCCAAAAAGGAGAAGAAGAGTCCCGTCCCTTCCTCCGAAAAGGAAAAGGCACCCGAAGGGGATAAAACCCCTGAGGGTACTATGGCCCAGAAAGGAGAGGCATGGAAACATGTCCCCTCCAAAAAGGACAAGCGCTCCGCCAAGGCAGCACCAGCTAAAGCGGAGCGCAAGAAACTGGGAGGGAAGTCGTTGGAGGCGACTTCTGGGCCCAGAGGACGGCCTCTCGACCTCGTAAGAGGAGAAGCCTTTCAGCATGTTGCGGCTGTCACCAAATGGTGCAAGAGCGAGAAATCGCGAATCACCAAAGAGGCGGCGGCCAAGATATGCAGCTGTACGAACGCGCTCAACGAGCTTGTCCAGGAACTAGTTCAACGGAACGGGTTCCTAGAAGGACAGCTCGCAGCGGTCAGGGCCGATCGGGCTAGACCGTCTTTGCAGAGCGCGGCGACTGTGTCGCGGACCGCCCCGCGGTCCATGCAGACCGGTCCACCAGGACAGCATGCACGCACGACCTATGCCGATGCGGCTAAGGTCGAGTGCCGGAGGGTCACCCCAGACGCGGTGAAGCCACCACAACATGTGGTAAGGATCTTCCCGCCGAAGGGCAAGGAGCAGAGCAGCGACGCGACTAAGCGGACTGTTCTCTCCATTGTGAAACCTGCGAAGGAGAAGATCCGCGTGAGGTCTGTGCGACTCATCCACTCCGGTGGCATAGTAGTCGCGACCGAGCGCAAAGAGGACCTTCAAGCCTTCACGGGGAGTAAGGGCCTTAAGGACAAGGGACTGTCGGTCTCTATGCCGACTAAAAGGAACCCGTCACTGATAGTGTACGATGTTCCTAAAAAGATGGCTAGAGAAGAGGTAGCTTCCAATCTGTGGAAGCAGAACCTCAGCGAGATGACACAGAAGGAATTTGCCTCTAACCTGAGGGTCAGTTATCAAACTGGTCCCAAGGGCAGGGAGGCGGTCAACTGGGTCATCGATGTCAGTCCGCAGGTTCGCCGGCGGCTGCAAAGTGGGGAGGCTCGGGTTTACATGGGCTGGTCGTCCTGTCGAGTACAGGACTACGTCTCGGTAACCCGGTGCTTCAAGTGTCAGAAGTTTGGCCACACGGCCAAACGATGCAAGTACAAAGAAGACGTATGTGGTCACTGCGCCGAAAAGGGTCACACCTATGCTGCGTGCAAGAAGAGCGGACAACCGGTCTGCTCTAACTGCAAGGAACGCGGCAGGCCGCATGACCACAAGTCGAGAGACAAGCTGTGCGCGTCCTATCAGGCCGCGCTTCAGCAGACGATAGCTCGAACCTGTTATGGATAAGAGCGCCGAAGACAGACCATATCAGAGGATTGTCCGAGTTGTGCAGCATAATATGCAGCGCGCTCGGAATGTGTCCGATGAAATGACATCTTTGCTGCATGCCAGGAAGATAGATGTGTTGTTAGCACAAGAACCGTACAGCTGGAATGGCATACTGCCTGGGCTGAAGCGGGCGCAAACGAGGGTGATCGCGGAAGGGGACCGGCCAATGTCGGCAATAGCCGTCACGAACCGGAATCTGGACGTGGTCAAACTTTCACATCTGTGCGACACGCATCTCACCTGTGTTTGCGTTAAGGTCAATTTCGGTAACGTCAACCTGGTCAGCCAGTACTTTCAATGGTCTGAGGATATTGAACCAAGTCTGGCTAGACTGGAAGAGGTGCTTGCAGCACTTAACCATAACCAAGTGGTGATCGCAGCGGACGTCAACAGTAAATCTCCCCTATGGGGTAGTTTGAGGACGGACGCGAGAGGCCGAAAACTCGAAGAGTTCGTGGCCCGGCACAACTTGGTTGTTTTGAACGAGGCTGGCAGTATGCCCACGTACTCCAGCCCGTCCGGTGAGTCGTACATCGATGTCACACTTGCGACGAGCGACATGTCCAACAAGGTGCGGTGCTGGAGAGTCCACTGGGACTTAACATCCAGCGACCACCGAATCATAGAGTTTTCGTTACAGTTCGCTACTAGGAATGAGAATCAGCCCCGAATCGGGCGATTCCACCTAGGTAGTGCGGACTGGCCGAGATACGTACAAGCGCTGCAGGAGAGCAGGAGGAGTCTAACACTCCGGCCAAATGGCCGAGAGGAGGTCGAACTTCTTGCACAGGGAATCGAGGCATCGATTGTCCAAGCGTGCGACTCCTCCATGCGAACCAAGCAGTGGCACTCCAAATCTGTCCCGTGGTGGACACCAGAGTTGACGAGGTGGAAGAAGAGCGTCAACAGATGTAGGCGCTCCTTCCAAAACCCGAGATGTTCGGAGGAAGAGCGAGCGGAACGTAAGGCCGATTATCTTGTCCGGAGAAAAGCCTACACGACCGCTCTGAGAGCTGCAAGGATGCGGAGTTGGAAAAACTTTGTAACCGAGCAGGGGAATAAAGAACCGTGGGGTCTTGTTTACAAGATCACACAGAAGAAGCTGAATGTTGAGACAGCGGTTTCAAACATTCGCACTTCGCAAGGATACACGATGGACTGGGAAGCCACTGCGTCAGCGCTGCTGGAGGCGTTAGTTCCGGACGATACGTCTGTGAGCGACACCCCGGAGCAAGCGCAGCTCAGATTGGAATCCGTCACCGAGCCAGCGAGTGAGGACGACCGTGCCTTCACTCGCACGGAGCTTGAAGAGGCGGTGAAAAGTCTGAAGCGACGCAAGTGCCCAGGCTTGGACCGTATAGAGCCAGAAGTTATGAAATGCTAAGTCGGAGTAATCCGTACCGAGTTACTTGGGCTCTATAATAGTTGTCTAGAGCACGGGGTCTTTCCCTCCAGGTGGAAAGTCGGCTTGATCAGAACCATTCTGAAAGGGCCTGACAAACCGGAGATGGAGGTGAAGTCCTATCGTCCCATCTGCCTACTATCCGTAGTAGGCAAAGTTCTTGAGAAGCTAATCGCCCGGCGATTAGCTGATATATTCCTAAGTCCGGAATACGCCTCTGACCGGCAATACGGATTCAGACCTGGGCGATCCACGGAAGATGCCGTGGTAAAGCTGAGGGGTCTGGTATCTGGCTGCGAGGAGAAGTATGTCCTGGCGCTCGCCTTCGATATATCTGGAGCATTCGACAATCTCTGGTGGCCGAGCATCCTCAATGAGTTGAGGAGGCGAGGCTGTCCCCGCAATCTTTATCGGCTGATGGCCGACTATTTCGCCAACCGTGTCGTGACCATAAGGTCCAATCACGGGGAAGTGCGGAAAGTCGTAACCAAAGGCTGTCCGCAGGGATCAATCCTTGGTCCGAGCTGTTGGAACTTAGTCTTTGACGGAGTTCTTCAGCTCTTATCGAACACCGGGCTCGCGTGCGAGCCCATTGCCTATGCGGATGACCTACTCGTGCTTGTGAAAGGCAACTCGAGGATGGAACTCCAGCTCAAAGGGCAAAAGGTAGCGGATGCGATTTCTGCGTGGTGCAAATCACAAAAGCTGTCGCTATCTGCTCCTAAGACCGAGATGATTCTCCTGAGAGGCCGTCTCCAGATGGAAAGGCCGCCCGTGATAAAGATAGATGGAAGAAGTATCGTCGCGAAGAATACCGTAAGGTACCTTGGCGTGTACTTCGATAAAAACATGGGAGTTGCGACCCATGCTGAGTATGTGAGTCAGAAGTCCTTGCGAACGTTTAATGCGCTAGCGAGGATTGCCTGTGCGAACTGGGGATTGAGACATCGGGCCATGCGTATAATGTACCGTGGACTGTTTGTCCCAATCGTGGCGTACGCTGCTGCGGGCTGGGCAGACCTTCTTACCTCTAAGTCGAGACTAGTTCTCCTTAGAGCGCAGAGGAGAGTGCTGCTTGGCTGCATCAAGGCCTATAGAACGGCATCGACAGATGCGATCGCAGTGATCGCTGGTCAAGTGCCGATAGACTTGGTGATAGCGGAGCGAATATGCGCCTATAAGATACGAAAAGAACTAGACACAGAATATGGAACATGTCGTATAAGTCATGCCGATCTGGCAAGCGGGGCTGTAGATCATGCCGAAGCATTAGCTGAGGTAAGACAAGCGGCCCTGGCAGTGTGGCAGCGAAGATGGTCGTCATCGCAGGTCGGAAGAACTACCTTCCAGTACTTTAGCGATGTATCAGACCGTCTTAGTGCGCGCTGGGTGATCACTGATCACTACGTGACTCAGTTCATGAGTGGACACGGAGACTTCCGTGCGAAGCTCAAAACTTTCTCGCTGGTAGAGGACGAACACTGTGAGTGCGGCGAAGTGGAAACACCGAGCCACATCCTGTTCGTTTGTCCGAAGTACGTTCAAGCGCGGGAACTCCTACGACAGGAGGCTACTGCAAAAGGCCATCTTGAATGGCCGCTGCAGGAAGCAGTCCTTGTCAGTGAACAACTGTTCAGGAGCTTCCGGAATTTCGCGCGAGACGTACTCAAGCAGAAGGCAAGTCGAACGAGAGAAGTCACGGAGTAGAGGCAAAAGGAAACCTCACTCCGAGACGTCACAATGAGTACCAGCGACAGATCAAGGTCATCCGGACCTTGATTCTTCGGGCCGGGAATCCGCCCCTCCCGCTTACAGCGGGAGCTCCTGGAAAGGGTTGGTCTCGAGGTGGCGGTGGAGTCGACATTGCTGTCCCTCCAATTATAAGGCAGCGATGGCAGAGAGAGTAGAGCCATACCATCTGGCAAGATAAAAGAAATAGAAGCCGGTATGAACCGAATGTTCGAGGTACGGCGTAGTCGGGGTCCCCCCCGACTCACACACTACACACTATTTGCCCGGCCGGGGCGGCCCTCGCCATACAGAAGGCGCAGAGGGTTAGGGTGGGGTGGACCCTCGCCCAGGTGGTGGTGCTCGCGGCTAGGCCGCAGCAGTGCTTCCGCTGTCTTGCCCTTGGGCATGTACGACAGCGGTGCACTGCGGCGGTGGACCGTAGCGGGCACTGCTACCGGTGTGGGAGCGCCACCCATAGGGCCGCAGAGTGCGTCGGGCCTCCCCACTGCGCGGTGTGCGCATCATTGGGGAGGCCCGCCAATCATAAGGCGGGGAGCAAAGCGTGTTCCCCGCCTCCTAAGGCGAAGAAGGGCAAGAAGGGGGGGGAGGCAGGTGCGGTACCTCCCCCTGATGCAACAGGAGGAGGCGAGGGTGAGCACCCCGTCTCTTCCATGGTGATGGAGGTGGAGACGGTGGCGGCGGCTGAGGGGACTGCTCCCCCGCCGCCGTCGCAGCCGTCCGAGGAGGGGGGTCCCGTGGCTGTTAATTAATGGCGCACGGGGCCTCCCTGTTGGTACTGCAGGCCAACCTGAATAACTGCCGCCGGGCACAGGACCTGATGGTCCAATGCCTGGCGGAGTGGCAGGTTGGCCTGGCAGTGGCCACGGAGCCCCATAATGTCCCCGACCAACCGCAATGGTTCAGGGACGTGGTGGGCTCCGTGGCGGTATGGCATCGCCGCCATTCGGCGACGATACCCCCCTGCTCCGTGGTCGAACGGGGCAGGGGGATGATTTTAGTCAAGTGGGGAAGGTTTCTGGTCGCTGGATGCTACAATTCACCCAATTGTGGCTCCGCCGAATTCGGGAGGTATTTGGACCGGCTGGGGGTCATGCTGGCCCCCTATATGAACGGTCCGGTGCTGGTCCTGGGGGACCTCAATGCGAGGTCCACTGATTGGGGGAATCCCAGGACCAACTCCCGAGGCGGAGCCCTTGTTGATTGGGCGGAGGGGCTGGAGCTCCGGTTACTAAACCGGGGCTCCGTGCCGACGTGCGTGAGGTGGAATGGGTGGTCGGTGGTGGACGTATCGTTCGCTACCGCCGCCGCCTCACGCCGTGTGTCCAACTAGCGGGTCTGGAGTGGAGAGACTCTGTCGGACCACTGCTACGTCCTTATGGACGTGGCGGTGGTCTCGGACCCGCCCTTGGACACGCCCCTCCGACGACGTGGCATCCCTTCCGCGCCAAGATGGGCGCGGAAGCGACTAGACGAGGACCTATTGAGGGCCGTAATTATCGGTTCCGCCTGGCCTCCGGCCAGGGAGCGCGGGGTAGAAGAGGGGGCGGCTTGGATCCGGGACACGTTGCAAATGATTTACGACGTGGCAATGCCCCGGGTCCGAGCTCAGCCCCCAAGGAAGGCAGTTTATTGGTGGTCGGGCGACTTGGCCGAGCTGCGAAGCTCGGCTGGCCGCGCCCGACGCCGATACACCCGCGCTCGGCGCCGCCACTTCTTGGGCGGTGACCCGGAGCCGATGGTCGCCGAGCTGTACAGGGAGTACAGATCGGCGGCCGTGGCCCTCAAGCGTGCGATAGCCGCAGCCAAGGCCAAGGCTTGGGACGAGCTCCTGCTCACCCTCCGGGACGATCCGTGGGGGCGCCCGTACAAGGCGGTGCTTGGGAAGCTCCGCCCCTGGGCGTCCCCAGTCACGGAGAGGTTGGACCCGGAACTCTTGGGGCGCGTCGTAGATACCCTCTTCCCCCTCAGCGATGGGGCGGGGAGGGGGCCTGAACGCGCCCCGGTGCCGACCAGTGATTGGTCGGACGAGTTCCGGGTCTCCGGGTGGGAGCTATGCCAGGCCGTCCGGGATCTCCGGGCTAGGGGCAAGAAAGCCCCCGGCCCTGATGGAGTTCCCGGTGGTATAACGGCCTTGGCTTTAGGGGTCCTCGCCCCGGCCTACAGGAGCGTCATGGACGCTAGCCTGGGCCGGGGAACCTTCCCCACGATTTGGAAGCAAGGGTGCCTGGTCCTTCTCGAAAAGAAGGGTAAACCCGCAGAGTCTCCCTCTGCATACCGGCCGGTGTGTCTGCTCGACGAGGCGGGCAAGCTGTTCGAAAGAATAATCGCTGCCCGCCTCCTCGAGCACCTGTCGCGGGGTGGTCCCGACCTTAGCGACAGCCAATACGGATTTCGGAGAGGGCGCTCAACGATCGACGCGTTGGAGCGTCTGCGCCTTCTCCGGGAAAGGGCTGTCGCCCGGGACAGGGTGTTGATCGCGGTGTCGTTGGACATTTCTAACGCGTTCAACACCCTGCCCTGGAGGGAGATAGAGGGGGGAATGGAATATTTCCGGATCCCCCCCTATCTCCGGAAGGTGGTTAGGGACTACCTCCGCGGCAGGGAGGTTGTTTATACCGGCCGATACGGTGTGAGGCACACGAGGGAGATACACCGCGGGGTTCCGCAGGGGTCGGTCCTTGACCGCTCCTGTGGAACCTGGGTTATGACGCGGTGTTGCGGGTGGTCCTCCCCCCTGATACGGGTGTCATCTGCTATGCGGATGACACCCTGGTTTATGCAGAGGGGGGGGGGGACTGGAGCGGGACCAGGCACCTGGTAGAGTCCGCCCTGGACTGCGTCGTCGGGCGAATCCGGGAGACGGGGCTGATCGTGGCCGCCGAGAAGACCGAGGCGATCTGGATGTACGGATCGTCTCGGTTACGGCGGCCGCCCCGTGGTCAAGATCTCCGGATTCGTGTCGTCAACACCTCCGTCGAGGTCGGGACCCAAATGAAATATTCGGGGCTGATCATCGACGGCCGCTGGCGCTTCGAAGGTCACTTCGAACTCCTGGCCCCCCGGCTAGAGGGGACAGCCGCCGCGCTTGCGCGGCTGCTGCCCAATATCGGGGGGCCGCAGTTGAAAGTCCGCCGCCTCTATGCAGAGGTGGTGCGGTCCATTGCCCTTTATGGGGCCCCCGTGTGGCACCGCTCGCTCGAGGCCGGCCGGCGCAGCCAAGCACTCATGGAAAGAGTGCGGCGCCGGCTGGCCCTGCGGGCCATACGGGGGTACCGCACCATCTCGACCGAGGTGGCGGGCCTCCTCGCCGTGTCTCCGCCCTTCGTTTTGGTGGCGGCGGAGCGGGCGACGCTATACCACGTCGCCTGCTCGATCCGCCGCCCCCCGGGGGTGGAACTCACGCGCGAGGAGGAAGAGGAGTTCGAGGAATCGAGGCGTCAGGCCCGGACGGAGACGTTTGCCGGATGGCGACGACAGCTCGCCCCATCGGCGCGTCCGATTGTCCGGGCCCTCCTGCCCATATTTGATACGTGGTGCAGGAGGCGGGGAAGGTTGACCTTCCGCCTCACGCAGGTGCTCTCCGGCCATGGGTGCTTTGGAGAGTACCTGCATAGGATGGGGCGGGAGCCGACGGCGCAGTGCCACCACTGCGGCGAGGAGGTGGATACGGCGCGGCATACTCTCGAGGAGTGCCCAGCATGGGCAGAGCCGCGCCGTGTCCTTAGAGCCGCGGTGGAGGGGTGGGACCTCTCGCTCGCGGCCATGGTCGACCACATGGTCTCGAGCGAGGGGTCGTGGAAGGCGGCGGTCTCCTTCTGTGAAGATGTGATCTCGCAGAAGGAGGCCGCCGAGCGAGCCCGGGAGAGGGACCCGGGCTCGGCGAGGAGGGTCTGGGCGCGGGGGCGTCCCTCGCGCCGACGTGTGCCCCCCCCCTCCACGGAGGAGGGGGGCGGAGTCGGACGGAGACGCGGCGCGTGGGTCGTCCCCGCGCGGCGGATCGAGGCCCCCTCGAGCGGGGGGGGGTTGCGGGCGCGGGTCAGGCCGGGGGTTCGCCCTCCGCGTCCGCGCGTGCCCCCGTAGGGGGGGCGAGTGGGGGGAGGGCGCGGGGAGTGGTCCCCTCTCCGCGTCAATTGATGCCCCCTCCCAGCGGGGGGGGGGGGGGATTGTCCCTTGGCGGTGCGAGGGGTTCGCTCCTCGCGCCGCCGTGTGCCCCCATCCCGGGGGGCGGAGGAAGATGGGGGTCTGGCTCCTCTCGGGACGAGCCGGCTGATTTGAAGCCGGCCCGCCCCGTTTAGACCACCGGGTCGATCGGGGCGCGTGGGGGGTGGGGTGGGGAGGGTCGGGGCGTGCCGGATCACGCCTCCGACGACCCTTCCTTACCGGTGACGGCGTCCTCTTGCCCTAGCCTGAGGCGGGTACCTTCGGGTCACCCGGACCGGGCGGGGCACGAGGACGCCGAGGGGCCGTGGGTGGACCGAGCGGGGACTCGGGAAGCCCATTCCGACGGCCCCAGGGATAGGGATGGGGACACCGGGCGGGTCCCTCCGCCCGGGGTCTTATAGAGTAGGTAGTGGGGGAGGCTAACCCCTCCCCCCGGGATTTCATGATAGCTGGGAAGTGTCCTGTTGAGTACTCGCGTGATCCAGGCACTTCCCCTTTAGCTTAGGTGGGTGTGGGGTTTTAGTGGGTAGCCACTGGGGACGGGCGCGCCTTCGGCGCCCCCCTCCCCGGTGGTAGTCCCACATAACCTCGGTTCCCCCCCCCCCGGGGGCCGAGGTATGCGTAATGCATTTCCCCACAAAAAAAAAAAAAAAAAAAAAAAAAGGCCAAGATAGCACATACTTCAGCTTGTAATAAGGTAGTCCTTGGGCTGACACCGCAGACATCTGCACCTGCTCCGGTTCTATTCTTTGCACCGTCGGTAAACCAGACCAGGCCTTGCGGAGAGAGAAGCTCTCTAGCATTTGACTCCCAATCACACCTATTAGGGAGGCGAGTTTGGTGTTTGACCGTAAAGTTATAGTGCGGCTCACATCTATTCCCCCCACGCAACATGATCCATTGAAGGTCCTGTGCGTCCAGTAGGGTCGAGTGGCCGTACCTTGATTTGATCCATCTGTTTTCCAGATGGAGTCTTAAGGCGGAAGTTCTCGCTAAGCTCTCCGCCACTATGCGTGGGGGTGCGAGATTAAGGGGGTAGTCTAGAATTTGACCTTGAGGGAATGATCGTCACGCTAAGAACGAGCGAGCGGCCGCTAGAAGAAGCTAAGTAATAACATTTCCGTCCAGTAGGGGAGCTGGGTACACTTGCCACAGCTCAATGCCGGGCAGTACGCAGCAGCGCCAACGAGATACCATCTCGTCGGTGACAGCAGTCACTGCATCAGTAAAACAGAGGAAGGGAGAAAATATGTTGCCGGTAAGTTAGGCTTCATTAGCAAGCGTGACGTCACAATGTGGCTGACGATGACGCAGAATCGCTGAGTTCGAGTGAAAGTGTGAGGCACACTCCCGCACACAACGCTCGGTCGGCGTGTACATATGCAAACAAATGATCGCAAGGATTCGGGATGCACTGCAAACCATTACATTGCTCGATAATGCGAAGTTGAGACTTCTACGTAGTCACAATCGCTAGATAAAAGATGAATCTATTACAGATGTATCCCAAAGTGGTTTAGTTTTGCGTTTTCGAGAAATGGTTTGCAATATACGGCAACATGCAGCTGTATGAACATGTGTAACTCGACAGCTCCAAGCATTGTAGCGCCGCGCCGCCTGCCAAATAATGCAAATCACGCCTCGAGAACGCAAAAGTGAGCCACTTTGGGATACATCTTGAATAGATTGATCTTTTATCTAGCGATTGGGACCACGTACAAGCTCCAACTGTGCATTATCGAGAAATGGTATCGCATTTCGTGGACCCTTGCAATCTTCGAGTACGTATATGTCGATCTAGCGGTGTGTGAGTGTGTCAGAGAGGTTATGTATCGAATCTGACGATTTCGACTCCGACTATCTTATGAAAAAATATGTACTCAAAATAATTAAAAGTTGTAATAAAACTGAATAGATAGTTGAAATAAAGTCCAACTATATGGAACAGATAACTCTGATACAACACAACACGACTGTTACTTTCTCATTTTCAGGAAATAGTTAGAAAATGCGTATCAATTTGAGAAATACTAACGATAAAGTTTCCATTTTCGAAAATCAATATAATATCTAATATTTCATAGAGACACTTGTTGTTTTTAGGGCTGTATTTTATCTTTTTGGCAGTGAATGAACATATGTATACAGTGTGTTCAAAGATTTACTAGCCAGCGTTTTTCTTGTAAATAGTAAATATTATTGTGTTGCGTATAAAATGCAAAGATTGGGATTTGGGTAGCGTTTAAATTTTTTAATTAATTTTTGTTAAATTTTTATAATAAATTTTATTTATTGTTATTTGAAACACATATTTATATACAACTTAATATTTTTTATGTATTATTAAAATTTATATATATAATACAATTTACTATTTTATACGCTCGGTCGGGTCGGGAATTCTCGGCCGAGAAATGTCGTGCTCCCAAAAGTATGTTACGCTTCGGTTTCCCGAAAGTATCTGGCTGCCTATGTCTCTGCGGAACCCCGAAGCTACCCGACTACATACGAACGTATCAAGATCCTGAGAGGCAGAGCGAGTATCGAGAAAATGAGACAGCGCTGGGCGCAGCGTCTTTGAGACGCCAAAACGATCTAACTACCTACATTATATCTACTATATCTATGTACATACAATCTATGCATACATACGATGCATACGATGAATCCCACAAGTGCTACATATAATTACGAACATTCAGGCATATATATTATATATAAATTATATTTGTGTGAATTAAAAAATATTAATTAAATGCAAGTAGCCTATTTATTGTATGTAAAGAATAGATATGATTATTTAATAAAGTTTTGACAAGAAAAATATAATCTACATAATCAAATTATGCATTACTAATTAACTATAATTAAATTATATATATTCTTTATTGTTCCCCTCAGCGTTACAATTTTTTTTTTACATCTATCTCCTACATCTTTTCCTTATATCTACCTTAACATTATCTCCTCTCCTCTTATACGTTATCTTAACCCTAAATTCCTCGCCGCCGCCATTCGCTCTCTCGCTTGCCATCTTGCCATCTCTCAACGCATCACAAAAAATACAAAAAATATAAAAATATAAAAAAAATAAACTGCGAAAAAACATAAACATAACTATAAAAACATAACAAAATAAATCGGCACGCTCGCCTTACATTTCTCCGCATATCCCCTGTCACCCCTAATCTCTCTTTGGCCACACACACACACACACCTTCATTGCCTTTCTTCCTATCTATCTATCCATCCCCTGGACCCCTCTTCCGGTCGCTCCTCTCTCCTTTCCATCTTGTCCATTCAATCCTTCATCCTCACCTCTTTTACCCATTCTCTCCCTCCATTCTTCTACCTTTCTCAGCCATTCTTCCCCATCCCCCTCATCTCCTAGCACTTTCCTCACCACCTCCTGCCACCCTCTTTCATCTTCCCCTCTCATACAAACTTCCCAAATATGCTCCCACGTTTCCTCCTCCCACCCGCACACTCTACATACTCTCTCCTCCTCCCGTAACCAGTATTTCCCCCCGCTTATTCCATTTCCCAATCTACACCTAGCCAACCTTTGCCATCTGTTCTCTCCCCATCCTTTCCCTAAATACTTCGGTATCCCCTCTCCCTTCACTATCCCATACCATTTATTGTATCTGGCTCCCCTTATCCTCTCCCATCTCTCCTTCCTCTGACTTTCCTTTTCCCTTTTCACTATCTCCTCGCTCACCCTCTCCCTCTTTTCGTTCATCATTTCTTCCGCCTCTTCCATCGTCCATCCCATCTTCTCCCAAAATTCCTTTCTCTCCTTCTCCCACCCATCCACACTCCCCCCTCTCATGCCCCTCTCCCTTACTTCCTCCCAGCACAATTTTGCCAACTCCCCTCCTTTGCCCTCTCTCATCTTCTTTTCAAAACCCCATGCCCTTAGCCCCGCTCGCACCCTCAACAAATCCCTCTGCAGTTCTTCTCTTATCATATATCCAGGTGTGCATTTCTCCACCCCTAGTATCCACCTCAGGTACCTTTCCTGAATTCTTTCCAATCCCTCCCTCTCCCTCCATCCCCAGATCTCTACTCCATAGCTTAATACCGTCCAAACCAGCCTGTCGAACAGCCAGATCCTCCTCCCCCAGTCATCCCCGAACTTTCTCTTCCCAATCCCCCATACCTGACCCATTACCGCCGCCCCCTTCCTCATCCTGTCCTCCACCTGTTTCTTTTGCCCCCCATCTCTTGTGATGATATAGCCTAGGTATTTATATTCTTTTACCTCCTCTAGTACCTTTCTCTTCCACCACCATTTCACCTTTTTCCACCTCCCCCCACCTCTTCTGCACCTCATCACCTTCGATTTTTCCACATTCAGGTACATTCTTTTCTCTTCCAGGTATCTTTCCATCACCCCAATCATCCCCCTCATCCCCTCCTCGTCCTCCGCTATCAAAGCCACATCGTCCGCATACGCTAAGGACATTATTTTCCTTCCCCTTACCTTAATCCCACCCCATCCTCCCTTCTGAAGCACATCATCCAAGTCCGCCATCATCAGTGTGAACAGAAGCGGACTTAAGGGGCACCCCTGTCTTACTCCCCTTTCCGTCCAGAAATTTTCCCCTTCTTCCTCCCCTACTCTCTCCTTACTTCTCGTCTCTCCCAATATCTCTCCTCATCTCTCCACTAGCCCTTCCCTTACCCCCCTCTTTCTCATTGCCTTTACCAGTACTTCCCTGTCTACTGAGTCGAATGCCGCCTTCAGGTCTACGAAGAATATCACCAACCCCTTGTTCTTCTTTCTTACCTGTCTATTTATTAAATGATTTAGCACGTATATGTTTTCCATGCAACCCACCCCCTTCCTGAATCCCGTCTGACTCGCTGGTAACATTCCCTTTTCCTCCACTTCCACTCTTACTCTCTCCGCCAATATCGCCGCGTATACTTTATACGCCGTTTGCAGTAACGTTACGCCCCTATAGTTTCCTACTTTCCTGCTGTCTCCTTTCTTCGCTATCGGTACCACTATCCCCTCCTTCCAGTCCTCTGGCCACACCTCCCCTTTCCAAACCCTGCTGCATATCCTCCCCAACCATTCCTCCACCTCTCTCCCTCCATGTTTCCAAATCTCATTCTTGAGCCCGTCCCCCCTGCTGCTTTTTTCTCTTTCAGCGCCTTTATCACCTTTGCGACCTCCCACATTTCTATATCCTTCTCCCCATCCTCCCTACTTCTGCCTTCTCCCTCCTTCCTTACCCTCCTTTCTACTCCACCCAGCAACCCCCTGAAGTGCTCATCCCACTCTTCTATACTTATACTTTCATCCACCCTGTTTCTCTTTCTCTTTTCCCTATTTACTATCTTCCAGACCTGCATTTCTGTTTTCACCCCCTTTAGTTCCCTTTCCCATAATTCCCTCTCTGTTCTCTTCTTCCTTTCACATAGTGCCTTATATTCTCTCTTCTTTGCTCTGTACTCCATTCCCTCCCCACCCCTCTTTCTCCATTTCCTCATTTCTTCTCTCACTTTCCTCTTCTCTTCTCTACATTCCTCGTCCCACCACCCTTTTCTGCTCCTTTCCTCCTTTTTCCCCATCCCCCCTATCGTCTCCCTTATTCTGTCCTTCAGACCTTTCCAGTCTTCCTCTACCCCTTCTTCCCTCTTCTGCCTCCTCCCAAACTTTTCTCTAAACTCATTTATCCTTTCCTCCGACCAGTCTCCTACCCCCAACACCTTTCCTCTACCTTCCTTCTTTCTTCTTCTGCACTTTTCCCCTTTCAACCACACCGTTAGCGGAGTGTGATCTGAATCAATTTTTTCCTCCACTACCATCTTTTCTACCCCCTCTCTTGTATCCTCATTCCCTATAATGTAGTCTATTACCGAGGTCCCTCCTCCTCCCACGTATGTCCACTCTCCTTCCTCATCTCCCTTCACATTTCCGTTCAGTATACTCCATCCCCTCTCCCCCAGAAATCTGCATAACTTCTTCCCTTCCGCATTTATTTTCCCATCTTTTGATCTCCTGTTGTTTCTTCCCCCACCCTCCTCCTCCTTCTCCTCCACCTCTCCCCCTTCCCTTCCTGTTCTTGCGTTGAAATCCCCCCTATTATTACATTTGTTCCTTTCTCCCTCCCCTCTATCCATTCCCCTAGCTCTTCCAATTTCTTATCCCAATCTCTGTTTACGTATACTCCTACCACCCTCCACCACCCTTCCCCTAGCTTCAGTCTCATTGTCATAATCCCCTCCTTTCCTCCTGCTCCTCCTCTTTCCGTTTTTTCCGTTTTTATCTCCTTCCTCACTCCCATCACCATACCCCCTATCGCCCTCCCCTTCTTCCCCACCCTTCTTGCCCATTGCGCCTCGCAATAATACCCTCCTGGCAGTTTTTCTCTAATCTTGCTCCATGCCTTCTCTTCCACCCACGTCTCTATTAATATTATTACATCCCATTCATCCAATCCTTTCCAAAATTCCTCATCCTTGTTACTCAAACCTGCCACGTTCCAGAAAGTTAACTTGTATCCCGTGCCCCTCCCCTTTTCTTCTCCCCTTTCTCCTTCCCGTCTCCTTCCCTCACTTCCTCGTTTCCCTGATCCCTGAACCAGTCTTCCTCTATTTCATCCCATTTCCTCATCTTACCATTCACCCACATTTTCAAATACCCCACTTGTACATTATTTCCTTTCCCTCTCTCCTTCTCCGCTTCCCTCTCTATTTTCCACCTCTATTTTCCTTTGCTCCTCCGTCAGGTCATCATCCAGCCTTTCCTTCCTCCCCTTTAAATTTCTTCTCCTCTCCATTACTTTCCGTTTTTCTTCCCTGTCCCTCATTTTAACTAACACCATGCCATTCCCGTCCTTTCCTATCTTCTCTACCTCCTTTATCCCCTCATCCTTCACCCCTAATAATTCCCACACCCTCCCTACTTCCTCTCTTAGGTCTTTTCCTTCTATCTGCATCCTTCTAATTATTATGTTATTCCTCTTCTCCTCTCTTTCTCTCCTATCCTGTACGATCTCTATTCTCCTTATTCTCCTCCTGTCATCTTCCACTAAATTTCCTCCCATCTCTCCGATCCTGCCTTTCTTTCCTTCTTCCTTCTCCTCCCTCGACAACTCTTCTATCTTCCCCTCTACCATCCCTACCCTCCCATCTATTTTCTCTAACCACTTCTCTATCTTTTCCCTTTTTGCTGCTTCTTCCAACTTCTCCTCCCTCCACTTCTTCCTTTCCTCCCTCCATTCTTCTACCCACCTTCTCCTTTCCTCTCTCTCTTCCCCCATCTCATCCCTCAGTTTCCTCATCTCTCCTATTAACCCTTTGAACATCTCCTCCCATCCTTTAACTGCTTCTCCCTCCTCCTTCTTTTCCCCCTTTGGCGATCTTTCTGTAATAGTATTCCTCTTTTCTTTCCCACGCTGTCTAAACTTTCCACACTGAACCAGCGCTCCAGCCTATCTTCCCTCCGGATCTTCCCCAATATACCTTTCCCTGTCTTCTCCTCTTCCCTCCCTACCTCCTTATCATTCTTCTCTTCCACATTCATTCTCGTCAGCCTTTCTTACTTTCTGTCCTACTTGCCCCTTTTCAAACTTTCCCGCCTCTCCTCTTGCTACTTTCTCCCACTAGGCCGCGCCACCTGCTACCTATCTTCTTTCCGCCTGCCACTCGCTTACTCTACTGCGCCCTAACCTAAAAATCCTCCACGACTCTCCTGCTTCCCTTGCACTCCCCACTATCCTTCTGTCCTATTCCCTTTGCCCTCTACCTGCGTCTGCACCTCACGCACCCTTTCCCACCACTCTCGCACCTCTTCCACCTTATATTCCTCACTCACTCGCACCTAAATTCTCTCAGCTCTTTGCACACTTCACTCTCACAGCGCACCGGAAAAGGAAGTCCACTATAATTAAATTAAAAGTATATTATTCTAATGAGACAATAAATTTGACAACAAATTTGTTAACAAATGTTCAGTAATTATAAAAATGTAGTACAAACGAGAACACGTGTAACGTATACTTACCAAACACTTGTTAACAAATTTGTTGACAAATTTATTATCTCAGAATTAATATACTTTTAATTTAATTATGGTTAATTAGTAATGCATAATTTGATTATGTAGATTACATTTTTCTTGTCAAAACTTTGTTAAATAATCATCTCTATTCTTTACATACAATAAATACGCAACTTGCATTTAATTAATATTTTTTAATTTTCCTCCGCGTGGTCTATCATCGTCTCGAAGATAAACAATCCAGATGATTGGCCGGCTGAAACAGAAAGAAAAGATAAATAAACAAAATGCGAAAAACATGCTCAATACTATATTTCTAAGTATAGGAAAATTTCTCTCCTCAGCTGATCCCGATCCACTGTCGCCTCGGTATCTGCGTGGAGTAGGGGCAGGCAGTCGGCCAGTATTGTCCACCATCGTCTCGACAAACGAAATAGTCCAGATGATTCGTGGCTAGAACAGAAACAAGAAAAAAATTAATAAACTCCGAAAAAAATGCTGAATATACTTCAAAGTATAAAAAGTAAAATTTCTTTCCTCTACTTACATTGTGGCAAATTCGTGGCAAACAGTCCAGATGACTAGAGTGGCTAGAGCAGAACGAAAAAGAAAATAAATAAAATGCGAATATATAAAATTTAGGACGACACGCGTATCAATAGATTTCCACATCACCCATGAGGTACTATTGTTGATGCGTTTTTTTTGTCAGTGGTATCCCCTATAGGCCTATTCCACTGTGTCGTACACTGCGACATTTCCACACACTTATTTGCAAGTGTGCAGCTCGACGTCGGCCAGCTTTTGGATCACACGATCCTTGAGCTGTAATAATTGTAATATGTTTACAATTATGTATCACCAGCTGATCGAATCAGTGGGTTTGCACTCGTAAGTGCAACTCGACGTCGGACAGTTGCAACTTTTCTTTTTGATATTTCAATTTGCTCATCTAGAATATACTGAGGCTCCCGAATGGGCATGCCTCTAGTATATCTGCTGTCCACGATTTCGGGCAGCATACAATTTTTATAAAACTGTGACAATTTTGGCTCCATTTGAGTTTTCCAAAATTCGTCGTCTCTGTCAATTCGAACTGAGTGTATTCCTTTTCTTGTCCATAGACAAAAGAGGCAGTACTTTCTGCCCGTTATGTGCAATTGCCCTTGCACTTGGTAGAAGTACGGGTGTGTTTTGCACAATGCGCTACCCGTACTGTCTGTAAATACTGCCTTGACAGCTTTTACAGTACGTATTGCCTCTTCTGGCGTTACATTCTCTGCAGTTTTTGGGCACTTTATTTCTATAATACTCGTCATCGATTACACCATCCGGTGATGCTCCCAAATAGGGAATCGATGAATCAATAAATAGGCCACATTTTCTAATTTTTATGTTTGCCCTTCTCGACAATTCTTCGCGAGCCATGTCTTCGTTCTGCTGTCTATACTGTACAGCAGGAACGTTTAGCACGCGTGGGTACAGCAACGTCTGGACCATCTTGCCACACAGCGTTCCTTTGCGTCGGCGGCATACTTTGCCGAAGTTGGACACTGTCAAAAGTTTTGACTTGTGCGCCAGCCACTTCCTGCTTTTGCCTTGTCCAACGGTATCCTGCTCAATGTTTTTCCTATCCTTCTGCCAATCGTTTAGCATTTCCATATGCTTCTCCGTTTGCAGATCAAACATGGATTGGTCCATATCTGGCTTCTGAGCATTTGGTCCGTAATCACTGTCTTTCATTGCACGGAACTGCTTGTTCGTGCTCTTGGTGGTCCTTTTCTTTTGGTCCTTTTCTTCAAGCTTGTCTTTTTGTGCTGGTTTTCTATCTTTAGCAAAAGTTGCGGCGGTCCTCTTCCAAACGCTCTCTGTAAGCGGGACAATACTTCTTGTGTGTTGTACTGAACAACAGCAGCTGCACATCTTGCAGTGTATGCTCCCCTTTGGCCGAAATTTATCCTCTTTCCGCCAATGTACTTCGCAATGACGGAATTAAAGCTCTCTACCGCGTTATTGTTGCTCTGATAGAGCAGGCTTTCAGAGTGCACCGACAGTGATCGAATCAATTCTTGTATCTGTTGATACACTCCAATATTCGACAACGTTGGAACAATGTTTTCTTCATCATTCTTCGTCGTCCCATCGCAGAAGTATGCCAGTTCCTGGCAGTGTTTGTGTTCTCCAAACACGTGGCTGGGCACATTTGCCATGTCCTTGTATAAATTTTTTATCTTCTCTGATGTTGGCAAATTCTGACTGAATCTATACTTAGCAGCTTTCAAAATATCCTTGCGCATCCGCCGAATATTAACTTCTACGGCTTTCCTGTAGCAGCCGGGCGGAGTCTTCTTCACAACATCTTTCATCTTGTTGCAGAAGTTGCGCATCAAATGATTCGTGCATTCAATTTTCTTGACACGAATCACATTTTTATACGGATCGCAGTCTAAAATTTTCTTATAGACACTGCTATCGCCGTCAGCAATCAGTGTCGAATAGATCAATCCTCGTTTTTCGACACTGATCTTAAAACCTTCTGCGATGGCGTCGCTCTCCATTCCGGTGGACGTCTTGTTGCTGGCCCAATTTTTGAAACATCTGTGTTTCTGCGGTTCTTTACCCTTCACCGTCGCATTACGACAAATGGTGCACGTTTTATTTCGCACTCCAGTGAATAAAACTTTCTTCGTATGATAGCCTATTATCACGCCGACACGAGAAATAGAATCATATTTTCCTGTTCGGTAGGACCTCTTCATCCAGCTTCCGTCAGCCACGACAGGAATATGTGGAATTCCACATGAGAGGACATCGCCTCTTTCAACGGCTAGCCTTTTCTCCTCTTCAGCCGCTGCTACCATTTCTGCTTCCGCAACATCGATGAATTTGTCCACGATGTTGTCATGGCATTTGGAATATTTCTCCTTCGTCATGCAGGGGACGTTAATTGCAGTGAGGAATCCTTGCATTTGTGCGTAGCCGCCTCCGTTCAGCATTGTTCCTGCGACTGCATTTCGATTCGTATCCATTGCCTGAGCATTTTCAGGTTGGCTATGGACTTCGGCTCTGTAATTGCACATCATGCATTGTAGAGTCAGGGTGGTCTTCAATCCCGATCTCTTCATACTTTTTATTTCCATGTGGCTGGTCGAGCAGCCTAAGATTTTCGAATATTCGCCTATCTGCTTAATCTGCTCAAAGACGTGGTGCATGTCAACTATGCTCAACCCGTCCGAGAGGCAGAAGTCTTCCTGTTGGTTCTGCGTTGTTTCCTTTTCCACGACGTAATATTCCACTTCGTCGGTGGCAGTTTCCGTCTGCATGTCGCCTGATGTCCTCTCTGCAACATCTTCGGCCATTGCCACGACATCTTCGGCGTCAGTGTTGCACCACATTTCCTCTTGAAGTCCACTTGACGCCGGCGCTGCATGTTCCGCTGCCCCTGTATCTTCACGTACGGGGAGACAAGTCGAGGTGCCCTCCATGGCAAGCCTGGCTAACCGCTTTTCCCTGCAAAGAAAATACAAAAAAACCGGGTTATGGGGATATGGTCCTAAGTCTCCCCTTTACAGACGTGTTTTTAAAAATGGTGACACTTTAAAAATCGCGAAATTAACATTTTTTCAAGTGGACGCTGCATCGGCTGTCGCCGAACTGTCACTTTCCACTTCCTCTTGACTCTTCGTTTTGAGGCTGGGATACTTCTTTCTTGAAGACGAGCTGCGCCCTTCTTTCTTGCTGTCTTCACGGGTGTTTCCCCTTTCGAACAACTACCGAAACTCCTTTCAGGATGCACCTCCAATTACCGCAAAAATCAATTTGCAGTAATATGGGAACCGGTACATCGCTTTCTGTGGACCGGCCGGGAAAGGGGGTACCCTCCTGGGGACGTATCCCCGCGAGGATACCACTACCCTCCCCCGAATACTTTGGGCCGTATCTTCCACAAATGAAAGGAGTCAGATGGTTCGTACAGAGACCACACCCTCGTCTTCCGTGACGAAACGTCCTCTTCGTAAATCCTGTGGCGGTCCTGTGGGCGTAGCCGCCCAGCCAGCTCGTACTGCACGCCGGTGGCCGTCGCATCGGCTGAATATCGCGATGCAGCGTTCACTTCAAATGTCCATGTTTTTAAAAACAGGTCCGTAAAGGGGACACTTGGGGCTATATTCTCCATAATGCAGAGTCAGAAGAGGAAACTACGGAAGGAGTTTTCCCCCATGAACAATAAGACCTTATAAATAAAAAAAGAAAAAAAAACCATGCGTGTGTAAGTTCAAAATGTGTGACATCAAATGCCCATCGTATTTATACAATACCCGCCCAATAAACAGATTAAGAAAAGTATTTATCATTTGTGTCACTATTCTCTCTTATATTTGTACACCTTACTATTATAAGAATATAAACTTCTTGTGATGTATGAACATTTATTTTCATATATAAATATAAAATATTAATTTTTTAATAAAAAATAATAATAATATCATTCCCATAACGTCCGTAAGAGTTTTGTCGGCCCAACCCAGTATTTTTCATTTACCTTAGACTATCGTCAACATTTCATTTTGGAAACGCCCGACAATCTAAAGCACAGTAATTTTTGTATGCGTTCATTACAAAAAGATATATCGAATTTATATTTTACGTATTCCATAAAACATTACACATGTATGAAACATAAATATAAAATACATATATAGAAAGTAAAAAATAGTTTGGATGATTATGTTAAAACAATTTTATTTTAATCAAAAATATCAATGGAAATTAATGTATTTATAATTAAAAATTATAATTATAAAAGTATAATTAAAGTATAATATAAAAAGTATAATTAAAAATGACTATTTTTTAAATTATTTTTAATATAAAGGCTATCCCAAGTTTGGTGGTGAAATTCGTCCTCGACGAGTTTTTAATCGAGCTTTGTCCAATCGATAGCCTACCCAAAAAGAACCCGCTCTGCCAAGTTACAGCCCCATATCTCATATGTAAGGGTAGTTATTTAGGAGAATCGAAAAACCAGTTTTTGGCCCATTTTCCTCATTTATTGAGAGTTCAAAATTCTGAAAATATTCTGACCCAATTCTGATATTAGGTATCGTTTTCCGATTTTTCCATTACAAACTCTGGTTGTAAAACACGGAAAACACGAACAAAATCGAAAAAACGCAGTTTCATATAGAAATCGAAAGAGCACTACTACAGAATTAATTTATCAATGAGATATTATCGTAAGTATTATGCGTTTAAAATAGTAATTTTTAAAAAATTAATTGAGGATTTAATTTTAATAAAAATTCTTATAGTAAATTTAATTAATTGAAATTTGTTAATACTAAACATTCCTACGTTCAGAGAAATATTTTCCACACTTTACAAAAAACGAAAATAATACTAACAATAACACGTTATATTCAAATATAAAGTTTGGAAAATATTTCTCTGAACGTAGGAATGTTTAATATTATATAATATATTTTTAAGATTCAGGAATGATAAGTATAATGTAGGAAACAGGCGTAAAAAGGAGAGCTCGAGGACACGGATAAAGCTAAACACATGCAGAAACAGCTGATCGAGGTTCTTCAACTCTCCTGCGCCCGATAGACGCGTGCGATCGGGCGTGTGTGTAAAGTCTATACGTATGTATGCGTGAGCGTCGACGGTATTGTCACCGCGGCATAGCCAAAAACAAACGCTAGCGGCCGCGGAGCAGCGGGCGTTGAGGCCGTTTACAGAAGTCATCCTATATCCAGAGTTGGGCAAAATTTTTATCTAAATAAAAATTTACAATAACCAATCAAGGATAACAAAATTTTTATTCGTTATTCGAAGGTTCGAATAAAAATATTATCTTTACTCGACGAGGTTCGAATAAATAATTTTATCCGACGAATAAAGATCCCTAGTAGCACAAAATATTTTATACACATTCATATAATATTAAAAAGAGATTCAATCTGTTTTTAATATTCACATATACATACAATATTTATTTTACATTAACTAAAAAATATATTTTTGAAATATGCAGGAAATTAGATATTTTATGTTACGAGAAAAATATTTTTTTCAAAATATAAAATGAATCTTTATTTATTTAATAAATGTGCGGGCCGTCCGATAGTAGGGTTCGGATCGGGCCGTTGAAAGTCGGGCGGGCTCGATTCGGGTGTGCGATACTTCTGACTCTGACACGTCGCGTCGGGCGGCTCGAGAGATTCGGGCGTCTGGTGACTCGACTTCGTCGCTCGTCGGCCGGGTGCGGAAAGAATCGGACAAGTTCGGACGAGCGAGCTATCGCGCTACCCGAGATTCAACTCTGCGTTCTTATGTTCTTAGTTCTTATGAAATGGAAATAGGTAATGGTAATAAGTAATAATGGTACTTCTTTCATAGCTTATAACTTAAAACGTAATTTTTAATATACTTTGTTTTTTATAATTATATTAGGTATATGTATTCGGCAAACATGTGCATAAACTTTATTTGTATTAAAATTTAAAATAAAGCACGTTACACGTGAAAATACTCAAAAAACGAATTTGTTCCGAATGAACTTGCATATGTATCGATAATATCATTAAAATATCCTTACGCAGTTACATACATCTAGAAAGTATAAAAATACGGTAAATTATGATAATTTTTTTAGGGATTGCTGTTTTTATTAACTGTTACATAACTTATTAATTAACAATCATTAAACTTACATAAATTCTTAAAAGAAAATATACAATAAAATAACAAAATAGAAGTGAACTGAAAATAAAATCGGTAATTGTGCATAAAAGAGCCCCCCCCCCCCCCCGCCGATATATGTTGTCAGGGTGAATATTCTGAACAACTTTTTCCATACATGTAATCGTTGCTCGGCCTTAGTTTTTGAGATATTTGCGAAAAACTGCAGGTACTACTACATTGAAATTTGCCTATACGTGCACGTCCGAGCTGTGCGTATGCGTCAGCATGATGCGGCCGCTGGTCCACTGTTTCTCTACGATTGTCGAACGATCTATATACCGCGCAAACTTTTTCAGTCGAATAAATTCTTCAGAACAAATAGCAGGCATTGAAGAAGCAGTAAAATATTATAAAATACATATATAACAAATGACATTTGTTTGAGTTAGGTTTGGCTAAATAACTGAAGTTTTTGTTAATCTGGAAGTAGAGTTACATTTGTCTGGGTTAGGTTTGGCTAGATAACTGAAGTTGTTGTTAATCTGGAAGTGGAGTTAGTTTAATAATAAACCGTGGGGAATTATTAAGCCAAACCTAACTCAAACTAATGTCATTTCCGCTCGTTCTTAAAATAAACTTTTCGAGTTATCCACAGTCGTTAGCCGTCGTCGTAATATGTACTAATTCTTACGTAAGAATCCAGAGTATAAAAAAATCGGAGGTATGGGCTTTTCGGAAGTTTATCCCTAATTCTTCATCACCATATGTTTTAGAAAGTTCACGCGGTATATAGATTGTTCGACAATCGCAGTGAAACAGTTGACGAGCGGTCGCATCATGCTGACGCATACGGATAGCACGGACGTGCACGTATAGGCAAAATTCAATGTAGTAGTAGCTGCAGTTTTTCGCAAATATCTCAAAACAAGGAAAAATTTGTTCAGAATATTCTCCGTGACAATATATATCGGCGGGGGGGGGGGGGGGGGGGGGGGGGGCTTTTTATGCACAATTACCGATTTTATTTTCACTTCACTTCTATTTTGTTATTTTATTGTATATTATCTTTTAAGAATTTATGTAAGTTTAATGATTGTTAATTAGTAAGTTATGTAACAGTTAATAAAAACAGCAATCCCTAAAAAAATTATCATAATTTACCGAATTTTTATACTTTCTAGGTGTATGTAATTGCGTAAGGATATTTTGATATATTGTTATAAGTACTATTATAGCTTTGTTATAAGCTATGAAAGAAATATCATTATTACTTATTACCATTACCTATTTCTATTTCATAAAAACTGAGAACATAAGAACGCATAGTTGAATTTCGGGTAGCGCGATAGCTCGCTCGCCCGAACTTGTCTGATTCTTTCCGAACCCGGCCGACCAGCGACGAAGTCGAGTCACCAGCCGCCCGAAACGCTTGGTCCGACCGACGCGACGTATCAGAAATATCGCGCACCCGAATCGAACCAGCCCGACTGCCTGCAGCCCGACAGGACGATTCGGGCGCCCGATACACGAGCCGGCCCGCACATCCCTAAATTTTAATATTAGAAATGGAATATTGTTTTCCTAATATACAGACTATATTTATTTCGTATTATGAAAAAAATAATTTTTTCTCGTTATAAAATGAATCTTTATTAATATTATAAATAGAATATTTTTTTTTAATATGCATTAAATACTTTATGTTTATCATGGAAAAATATTTGTTCCAGAATATGGATGACATATAACTTTCATATTACGAATGAAATATTGGTTTCAAATATAAAATAAATCTTTATCCAATACTGGAAGTAAAATGTTTACTTTTAATTTACTTTGAATTCGTGCGTGTCATTTAATTTTTTAATAGAAGTTTATCTCTTCCAATTACATGATTTGATATGATTTGAGCCTTTATAAGAATAAAAAGTAATGAACGTAACAATAGATTCGCATGGCTCTGCGAGGAAGCATCAAGTAAACGGTAAACTCCGAGTTCGAATCCCGCCAACTGCATAAAAATTTCTGAATTGTAATAAGGTCCAATCGAAGACAAATTGGAATATTTCCTCATTTTCATCGGAATGATCTCTACAACTCATTCGTATTAAAAATATTATTCGAATTATAAAAATATGAAAGTAAAAAATGGCAATAATGCTTGATTCCCCAGGTGCTTACAAATGTGTATGTATGCTGTTGGTCGGTCGCTGTCGCTGGTCTTTCATGTTCAGCGCTCGTCGGACCTCGTCGCCGTTTATTCGAGCAGGAAAAAGTTATTCGAAGTTCGAATAAATCCGCTTCGATTAAAAAAAATTATCCCCTGTAGCACAAAAATATTGTATAAATATCTTTTTCAAATATTGAGAAAATATTTTTTAAACCACACTTTTTCAAATGAAATAAATATTGGATCAAAATATTGTATACATGTACAAGAAATGTAAATTGAATGTTTAGAAAATATTTGAAAAAGATATTTATCCAATATTTTTGTGCTACAAGGGATAATTTTTTTTTAATGGAAGCGGATTTATTCGAACTTCGAATAATTTTTTCATCTTTTATTCGAAGGCTTCGAATAAACTTCGAATAACTTTTTCCTGCTCGAATAAACGACGACGAGGCCCGCCGAGCGCTGAACATGAAAGACCAGCGACAGCGACCGACCAACAGCATACATACACATTTGTAAGCACCTGGGGAATCAAGCATTATTGCCATTTTTTACTTTCATATTTTTATAATTCGAATAATATTTTTAATACGAATGAGTTGTAGAGATCATTCCGATGAAAATGAGGAAATATTCCAATTTGTCTTCGATTGGACCTTATTACAATTCAGAAATTTTTATGCAGTTGGCGGGATTCGAACTCGGAGTTTACCGTTTATTTGATGCTTCCTCGCAGAGCCATGCGAATCTATTGTTACGTTCATTACTTTTTATTCTTATAAAGGCTCAAATCATATCAAATCATGTAATTGGAAGAGATAAACTTCTATTAAAAAATTAAATGACACGCACGAATTCAAGGTAAATTAAAAGTAAACATTTTACTTCCAGTATTGGATAAAGATTTATTTTATATTTGAAACCAATATTTCATTCGTAATATGAAAGTTATATGTCTTCCATATTAAGTAGGGGAAAAGATAGACTCGGACCACGCACCGCTGACAGTCTGGATACGAGGGGAGAGTGGGGGGAAAAGAAAGACGATAAAGGGGGGGAAGGGGAAGGTCATAAGGAGGAAGGAATTCAGGGAAAGGTTCGGGAGAGGGATGGAAGAAGAGGAGGGAGTGGAAGGAGACTGGAAAGGGCTAAAAGAAAAAATTAGAGAGGTGATGGAGGAGATGGGGGAAAAGGAAAAAGGGAGGAGAAAAGGTTGGTGGGACGAGGAGTGTAGAGTGGAAAAAAAGAAAGTGAGGGAAGAGCTAAGGAGGTGGAGGAAAGGAGGAGGAGAAGGGGAGGACTACAAGAGAAGGAAGGGAGAGTACAAAGCAATATGTGAGGAGAAGAAGAAAAAAGAGAGGGAAAGATGGGAAAAGGAGTTGGGAGGGGTGAAATCGGAAAAACAGGTATGGGAGATTGTGAGAAGGGAAAGGGGAAGGAGAACGAGGGTAGATGAAAGGATAACGATGAGGGAGTGGGATGAGCACTTCAAGGCTATACTGGGAGGGGTGGAATGGAGGGTGAGGAAAGGCGGAGAAAGAAGGAGGGGGGAGGATAGGGAGAAGGACTTAGAGAAGAGAGAGGTCAGCAGGG